>OX940976.1:47511036-47727226 GCA_954871275.1 Leptopterna dolabrata | reverse complement strand
GCTTGAACGAAAACAATCGGTTTTCGTATTTGGATCACATGGGCTTTCTTTCCCCACAATTTATTGTAAGTGGATGATTTGACTGATTGAGTGAACATTTTCTTTTCGTGTTTTGCTGACCTTATAAAGCTTAACTTGTTGGTGATACCAAGATATTCGCAACTCAAGAAAGATGGAAACAGGTAGCGTGAGTCCTAATTCAGAGTAACACAGAAACTAGATAGGTATGCCTATTCACTAAGCAAAAGAGGTTAGTTATCTCTTTCCCGTCCAACTATATCTTTTGGCAAAATCGATGTTTATAGTATCCATTACAGACTCATTAACTAATTTCCGAGAAAGCTAGTTGGCGGCCATCTTGAGATTTTATATCTCTTTCAAAAGAGACACTTGATTAAGTGTCTTTTCTTGAAACAGATATTCTTTGTTTGATGTCTTGGATCGTCCTTCGTTCATCCGCTAGCAGATCTGTAATTTTTTCATTCACCGTTCATTTCGATCGTGCATCTTTTTCCATCTCATAAAGGTTAGTCGATTGTTCATTAAAAACATTATACACATAGGAACTACTCAATAAAATAGACGAACCCAAGAGACATCTGGGAGAGACTGTCTCCTGAGAGTGAGATTTTCAAAATAGATAATCTCTTTACATTACCTCTTTTAGTGAATATGCCCCTAGGATATAGGGGAACAATGTACTGTATTAATCCAGAAGTCCTTTATTTCCTAGCAAATTTTCGAGGAAAATACGCTATTGCAATTAATAGGTCGTATTGGGATGAATGAATTTTTGGTTTATTATTTTCAATAATCATTCATAAAATTCATTTTAAAAACAATAAAGAATAAAAAAATTAATTCCGCCTCAAAACTGTTCTGCCGTTAGAATAAAGAACGCCTCACCTCAAAATTTTCGATTTTTTTTATTACGTAATCCCCATATTTTTTACCTCATCTTTTCAATGGTGAAATCGAAATTTCGAAATTCGACCTGGAAGGGGTTGAATTTGGAGGGGGTAAAACCAAAAAAGTGCTCTATTTGGAGGAAAAAACGCCTCACCTACTTGTTTTTTAAGGTAAAACACCTCAGCCTAGCACTTAATACGCCTCACCTTTGTGTAGTTCTTTGCCTGTTTTGGAGGGAAAACGCCTCAGCTCGTTGAAAATTCGAGCTGAGGTGTTTTTTGTTCAAATTGTCGGCTTCAAATTCAAGTTGAGGCGTTTATTGGCTTCGCAAGGCGTTTTTGTTCCAATTGTTAACACAGCTGACCGGGGCTGAGGCCTTCTTTCCATCTGATAAGCTGCTTGTCAGTCGCATCCGGCATCCATTCCAGTTTTGGTTTATTATTTTCAATAATGAACCATTGGAATCGAGCATGAAAAAAAAAATTCTTACCCCCCCTCAAAATTTGATGGTTTACGTTTCAAGGTATGTAGAATCCAAAACTGCAATAAAAATATTTCTGTCTGTCCGCCGTACGCCGTACGCCGTACGGGCCACTTTTCTTAGTTACCATGAAAAAAAATTGATGAAATTCGGGTTATAGGTTCCGTTCGGCGTCTAGTTGGTCCTCGAAGCTCGACGTTACTGTGAGTCATCTCTAAGGGGTTCAAAATAGGGGTTGAAATTTTCAAAACGCCTATACCATTTTTTTTACGTAAATATTTTTACGGTTTTAAATAGTTCTTGAACTTGCGAGTTTTTTAAGACCATCCGGAGCATCCTACGTCCAGCCGTTCGTTCACAGTAAGGCCCCGAAGTTTGCACCGACAGGCATTTTCGACTCCAGTGTGAATGAAATTGTATACAATTCAAACCAAATCTCGTAACCAGAGACGCGCCCACAATAGGAATTTGTGAATACGGCCAATCATTGGTAGGGATCACCTGATTATATTGGCGGAGTATGAAGTCGAGTTGGATGTTCTGTGATATTATTTAATTTGAAAAATGATGGCTCTTTTGGAGTTTGTTGGTAGGTAGTGAAACTTGAACAAACGTTGAAGTATTATTGATGGGTAAATTATTACTACGGTAAATCATTACTCAACGGTAAATTATTACACAACGGTTCATTATACCATCTACGTAGAAGGGGCTGGAGTTTGTTGGTAGGTACTTTTGCAACTTTTTTCACTCCTCATCAACAATTTCTTTTCAGAACTTCATTATGAGTGTTTCTTTTTGTTAGGTACTGTTTGTCATCGGCAGAATTATTTTAGTAACATTTAACTCGTGATTTAGGTAGGTACCTAGTAACGAGTACGGGGTTAGGTACTAACCTACGGAGGGTCTGCGATCTAAATAATTATGCATAGAATAGTACATATCATATTATATAGACGGGTTATCTATACATAGAGCTGTGATCTGTAACAGAAGGGTATTCTATACAAAATAATAAACCGTTGTGCAGGGATTTGCAGCGTTTTTAAACGAGTGTTGAAAAATTTTAAATTTAATAATTATGAAGTCACGTGGGAAGTCCATGGTGGCTCTCGCGTTGGCTCCTCAGTCGGTCGGCGCAGTGGCCAGGGAAGACATCCACCCAACTTCTTTAGTCGTCGGAGGTAAGAAGAAACAATTTGAATCACTTCTAGACTTCTTTTCAGCTTCAAATGCATACCCCAGCCCCAGCCGTTATAATTGTAATTACGAAACGATCGATACCGGCATCTCGATGACTCCCAACGAAATACACAATCTGACGCCGGTGAAAAATGCAGAGCCTGAAGACACGTTTGTAGATGAGGTTGGTGGTACCTTCATTAACTTAGACCATCCTAAGGTCGTGAAAACTATTTCGGGTCAAAGCAGAAATCATAAATTATCGTCTGCACTCGAAAAAGCTCGCGATTTCTTGAAAAAAATGGAAACAATCTCTAAATCCCCGGGTATCGCGGTAGAACCCATTGCAGCATCGGAGGGCACATATTATGATACAGGTTTCACAGAGTCAGGGGGTAAGGTGGAGGACCAAAATGGTGATTTTTTCTTACGTCATTCTTGCCTTCCCAATGAACATGTATTTTCAACCCAGCACGTTGACGGCGTTCGTCCTTCAACCTCTCTTGACTTTCGCACTCATTCGGAAAATGATGAAATTTTTGCTATGAATGGCTTCCAAGTCGCCAGCTGCTCTTCATCAACTGACCAAGTCGAACTTGCTGCTGACAATGGTGTTGTTGAGAGTCACCAACCTCTGTTTGCCTCAGAGATGGAAATGGATACCGGTACCAATGATCCTGATGAGGCAGCTGGAAACCGAAAAAGAAACAGGAGCGTTGCAAAACTACTGAAGATGGAAACAAAAATAAAAAAAATAAAAGAGTCCCACGCTATCCTCCCTCCATGCGACATTAAGTGCTCAAAGGGTTGTCGCCAAAAAATATCAGAGCAAAGAAGAGCCGACATCAATCAACAGTTCTGGAATTTGAATTTCGAAGAGAGGAGCACTTTTGTGTACAATCACGTTGAAGTTTCCGAAATTTAAATTCCGTCGGGCGCCAGATCTCAGCGTTTCCAGAACTATTTGAAACATAATGGACAATCGAAAGAGGTGTGCCGAACCTTCTTTCTCACGACTCTTGGGCTGAAAAAAAAACAAACAATAACACTTTATTAAAACGTCTATTTGCGCCAGGAACTATCCCTTCACGAATTGCCCCGATTAAGGATCAAAGGCCAAACAAAGTGAACCATGAAATGGTTGAGAGACACATACGCTCGTTCAACCCGTGTATTAGTCACTATCGGCGGAAACACGCACCACATAGGTTGTACCTGTCATCAGAAATGACCATACGAAGTATGCACGCCTTATTTGAAGAGTCGCATCCAATAGTAAAATGTAGTTACTTTACATATCGCGATGTCGTGAACAAAATGAACATATCTTTCGCTAAATTGGGGCACGAAGAGTGCGGCGTATGCGAAGAGTACTACCAGCATGACGAAAAACACGTGGCTATACAAAAGGAGTGTACAGATGAACAGCTGATCAACGACTGTGAGACGTGCCGCGACTGGATAAAACATAAGAAACATGCTAAAGAAGCGAGACAGTTGTACGTTCAACATGCGACCACTTCTACGAAATGCACTCCAAAAAGTGTCTGTTTTTCGGCTGATCTTCAGAAAGTTATTATGCTACCACGAATGGAGTCATTCAAGGAAGTCCTATTCACCAGGAGGATAATTGAATTTAATGAAAGTTTTGTTCCCGTTGGAGAGCAGTCTCAGCCATGGCTGCAGCCTTTAGCTGTAGTCTGGCACGAAGCATGTGCTGGGAGGAAGAAAGAAGAAATCATAAGCTCTTTTCATGCATTCTTTTTATCTCAACGTGATGCAGATTATATTACACTTTGGCTCGATAATTGTGCGGCCCAAAACAAGAATTGGGCTCTTTTCACATATTTGGTTTTCATCATCAACTCTGATTTCATTTCTGAAAAAAGTATAACCATCAACTATTTCGAACCGGGACACACCTCTATGTCTGCGGACAGTTTTCATCATCAGGTAGAAAATCAAATGAAGATAGCTCAAAGAGTCTACGATTTTGAAGACTTCAAAAACTGCATTTCTAAAACCTGTAAAGGTAAGGTAGCAGTGAAAGAAATGGGCATTAGTGATTTCTTCGAATGGGAAGATCGCTCTAGTAAATACAAACTTGGGAAATTGAATGAGCGACCTTACCTTAATGACATCGTTAAAGTGAAGGCGGAGAGGGGGAAAACTACGTTGATGTATAGCAACAATCATTCGGATCCAGAGGAATTCAAAGTTTTGGATTTCCTCATGAAGAAGAAAATTAAGAAGAACAACAACTGCAGCAGTAAAAACAATTATAATATGAACCTGCCACTCAGTCGGGAAACAATGCGAGGAATTCCTGCGGAGAAGAAGAATGGCATCATTTCTAAACTTCTGCCACTGATGCCACCACACGAAAGAATTTTCTGGATAAATCTTCCAACTTCTGAAGAAGCCAGGGATCTGGTGCAAGAAGATGAGGAAGAGGAGCCACTCAATAACACCTACCTACCTACTTCAATTTACGTTCTGTTCAAAAACTTCATTTTTCCAGTTGCCCCTACCTATTTATGACATTTATTACCCAATTATTTATTATTAATAATTTTATTCGTTGCCAAATACTTTGCGAATTCTCATATTTATGAAATAAATATTCTCGATTTTATAATTATTATTAGGTATTATTATTATTATTATCATTATTTTCATTTTGAAACCTATCAACCAGTTTTTTCCTTCTCCAAATAAATGGATTTTTGCCAATCTGATGGTGCGTGAATATTTGTTTTTATTATGTAGTTACTCAACGAGTGCGACATGGGATTGGTCATGTCTTCTGCTTCAAGCTATCATTTAGCGAATTTTCGAAGAGAAAATGAGCTATACTAATTATTGAGATGGCTCCAATGTTGTAGGTTTGTGTGAGATTTATAAATAGTGCAAATCATCATGGTTTTGGGGAAGGTGTGAAATCATGGTATCGCAATTGGATCCGTCCATCAATTAGGTACTTGCTCGAAATGAAGGAGACTGGCTGCTGCAACGCCGGCGTACGTAACTTACTGTTATTTATAATAGTCTGTCTTCATATGAGGAGAGGGGTTCAACAATGGAAGAACCATCCTCAGGTGAGTTGGTACATAATTGATAGAACCATCAAAAACCATAGTATATCAATATGCAATTACTTAGAATTATAAAAAAATACTGATTTATGATTAGGTAACGACCTATTTAATTAGGTAATAATTTCTATTTAATTTATAGGATTTTTTTTACCTAAAAAATATTTGGAAAACGAATTTTTATCGCATGGGTGAGGTGTTCTTCCTCCAAAAGCAGCTTCGAAACATTTATGAAGCTTTTGGTTTATTATTTTCAATAATGAACCATTGGAATCGAGCATGAAAAAAAAAATTCTTACCCCCCCTCAAAATTTGATGGTTTACGTTTCAAGATATGTAGAATCCAAAACTGCAATAAAAATATTTCTGTCTGTCCGCCGTACGCCGTACGCCGTACGGGCCACTTTTCTTAGTTACCATGAAAAAAAATTGATGAAATTCGGGTTATAGGTTCCGTTCGGCGTCTAGTTGGTCCTCGAAGCTCGACGTTACTGTGAGTCATCTCTAAGGGGTTCAAAATAGGGGTTGAAATTTTCAAAACGCCTATACCATTTTTTTACGTAAATATTTTTACGGTTTTAAATAGTTCTTGAACTTGCGAGTTTTTTAAGACCATCCGGAGCATCGTACGTCCAGCCGTTCGTTCACAGTAAGGCCCCGAAGTTTGCACCGACAGGCATTTTCGACTCCAGTGTGAATGAAATTGTATACAATCCAAACCAAATCTCGTAACCAGAGACGCGCCCACAATAGGAATTTGTGAATACGGCCAATCATTGGTAGGGATCACCTGATTATATTGGCGGAGTATGAAGTCGAGTTGGTTGTTCTGTGATATTATTTAATTTGAAAAATGATGGCTCTATTGGAGTTTGTTGGTAGGTAGTGAAACTTGAACAAACGTTGAAGTATTATTGATGGGTAAATTATTACTACGGTAAATCATTACTCAACGGTAAATTATTACACAACGGTAAATTATACCATCTACGTAGAAGGGGCTGGAGTTTGTTGGTAGGTACTTTTGCAACTTTTTTCACTCCTCATCAACAATTTCTTTTCAGAACTTCATTATGTGTGTTTCTTTTTGTTAGGTACTGTTTGTCATCGGCAGAATTATTTTAGCAACATTTAACTCGTGATTTAGGTAGGTACCTAGTAACGAGTACGGGGTTAGGTACTAACCTACGGAGTGTCTGCGATCTACATAATATGCATATAATAGAATAGTACATATCATATTATATAGACGGGTTATCTATACATAGAGCTGTGATCTGTAACAGAAGGGTATTCTATACAAAATAATAAACCGTTGTGCAGGGATTTGCAGCGTTTTGAAACTGAAACGCCTCACACAGAGGTGAGGTGTTTTACCTCCAAAAGCATAACGAAATAGTGGCTCAAAATGCCTCAGGTGACAGTAATCGATAAAAATATCGATTTTTTCTCGATTTCGTCTTACATTATGTTCAGTTGAGTTCCTATCGATGTACCCCCAAAAACCTGGGTCGTAATAATGTTAAAGAGTGAACTTATAGCAAAGTTCATGGTGAAAACTTTGAAGCTGATTTCTGAAAATCGTACTTTTCGAGGTGAGGCGTTCTTCATTCTAACGGCAGTGTTATTACTGATGAGTTACTGGTAACGACTGTTATCAGTGAAAGGGACTAGCTTATTCAAATCACGTATATGGTTTTATAAAATTGAGGTCGCTGTTCTGAGATACTGTGAGCTCAAGGAATGAAGGTTACTTTGGATATTAATCCATCTGAGCTGAAGAATTGTATAGGGGTCAAACCTGTGCCCAACCTCAAATGCCAGGATGTAGATAACTGCTTCATTGACGGTTCAGTGAGGTTGTTTCTATTTGTTTCAAATAGACTTTCGAAAAATGGAAGAAAGGGAAAAGATCGCGGCAGCTGCAGGCGGTATCTATGCCATGCGGGTTTACATTTCTGGATAGAAAACGTTCGATGTGGGTGAAAGTTGGATAGCTGAACGACAGCACAGCGGTCGTATGAGTTTGCCAAATGATTTAAACACATTTTTCAACGACCTTAAACTACAAATAAACACACACACACACGCGCGCGCACACACACACACAAACACACGCACACACGCACACAAACACACGCACACACGCACACACACACACACACACACACCAAAAAAACGCTGCAAAGTCCTTGTCACATGGGTTTATTATTCTACTGGACATACGTACAGAAATGTTGGCTGTTCATTTATAGTTTTTTTCATACGCAATAACTGAAATAATTTGGCCACCAAAAACACGAATTAGGCTCGGCTTTTAAAAAAACAGATTATGTTGATCGTTGATGTCCAATTTAATGCTAATACTACTTTTAGTGTTACTGTACAAATTTATGGTGATTTCAGACAATTTCCCAGATTTTTGACTCATAAAAAATTAATTTCGGGAGCTTAACCTTCATTACAACCTCAAGAATGTATGTGAGATCGATATAAATGACCCGGCACGTAATATCAGCTTTTCTAGACAGCTATCAGTAAACGTTAGGGTGATGGCAGCTGAACTAACTACAATATTAGAAGGCACTAAGTATGCCACTGGCAGAGGATTTGAAAGGACAGTTGTTCTCACAGACTCTAAAAGCACCTGTGAGGCTTTAGTGGCGATGTGCAAATCAAAAACCCAGCATTATTTACTTGCAGTGATTGTTAACAAAATTCACATGGCACGATTGAAATCCAGTCGATACCAGCACACTGCAAGGTGGAGGGAAACGAGAAGGTAGACGAAGCAACTAACAGGCTTGCGAACGAGGGGCAGTTAGAACAAACTTCTGATACCCGATGGCCGTTATGCTCCTCAAGCAAGCACGCAACGATTCCTGGCAGAGAAGGTATGGCGAGACGGCAATAGCGAAGGGGTACTACCATCACACAGTTCAACCCACGGTACGACCCTCAGTACCTGGAATACCCTCAAACTAGAAATTCAGTCGACGCCAATATATACAGCTTGTCCGAATAAGAACTGGGCGTGGCAATGGAAGAAGAACAATGTATCTTTTCGGGAAAACAGACCACCAGAAATGCACCAACTGTAACGTAATTGAACATATGGAACATATTCATAGTGTGTATTTAGCCGATTTGTTACGTGAAAACAATGGTGAAGTAACAGAACCACTGAAGAAAAAGAACGAAAGGGATTAAATATCAATATCGTGATTTTATAAGAAGCTAAGTTCATTTTGTAAATATTGTTATAGATCTGTAAATATTGAAATAATAGACTACATAATTATTTTGAAAACTGTGTGGCACATGGGTCAATCCGAGCCAAATTAAAGGGGGGAAAAACCTCAATTCTTCAATATTTGGTAAAAATCAATTTAATATTCGAAAACATGGAAAACGATACCTCATGAGCTCACATTCACAAAACCTCAAAAATCCCTATACTTACACCCATTTTTCTCCCACAACACCCCGAGGTGTATACCGATCGGGCTGCCGAGTTTCGGAGCACAACTAAGAAATGGTCCTGATTCTTCTGCTAATACTACTTCTAGTGTTTTTATACAAATTTATGGTGATTTCAAACAGTCTACCAGGTTTTTGACCCATAAAAAATGAATTTTGGGAGCCGAACCTTCGTTACAACCTTGATTTTTCACTCTTTGGTCAAAATCAACTTCGTATTCGGTCTTCTCGCCCTAAAATACATAGCGAACGATAGGTACATCACAATCTCGTGCTCACTAAAACCTTAAAAACCCCCATTTTTACAACCATTTTTCTCCCACAACACCCCTGGGTGTATTCCAATCCGGCTGCCGAGCTTCGAAGCACAGCTAGGACCCAAACGTGTTCCAAACGGGGACCCAAACTGCAAAATTTAACGTACATTTAAGGCTGAAACTTCGTGAGAACCTCTATTTTTCACTCTTTGGTCACAACTGACTTCATATCGGTCTCCTCGTCCTAAAAAACATGGAAAATGAAACCTCAGAAGGTCTTAAAAAAAAAAAAAAAACTACAGGATAAAAATAAAATAGTCTATTTCCACGTAAAATAACAAAAACTGTAGACCGGTTTCGGTTGTTACACCATCGTCAGTACACTATAGAATGAAACTACTGGAACTTGAGCGCCTATTTATACAAATGGTAGTCCAATCTCATTGGCTGTTGAGGTCAAGGAAGTGAAAGGGAGGTGGAGCCTGATTGGCTGGAATACAACGCTATAGTGAAGGGTGGTACATTCTGATTGGAAAGGAGGTAGGACAAAAGGAAAAGGAAACAAAATCCATGAGGTGATACTAACCAAGCTTACAGAAATAAATCGATCAAAGGTGAATGATTTTGGAAATTTATTTCATTTACAGAAGAGCCTTTCTTGTGGATTTTCAGTATTTCCAATTGCTCCAGCGCATCCAGTTTCGAACCTTTATTACAAAGATGAACTATCTCAACCGATGAATTGTTCCTATCAATACTGAAGTTAAATCCATGACCCTCCTCCCTTAAATGATTAGCAAAAGCAGAATTACCAGAACCATCCCTAAAACATCGTTGGTGTTCCCTTAATCTTTCCCTGAATTTACGCCCCGTTTGACCACAATATTTAACTCCACAGTCACATTTCAAAAGATAAACCCCACTCCTATCCTCTAACGGAATTTTATCTTTTACATTACCCAGAATTTTCTTCAGACAATTTTGAGAATAAAACCCCACCCTAAACCCCCTCTTTTCAATTATATTTCCTAGTTTCTGTGATATCCCTCCATAATATGGCAAACTAACCCATTTTCTATTGATTTCCTCATTACCTCTTACTAAATTTGAAACAACCCCTTGAAATTTCCCATTACTAACTTTACGCCATATTCTGTCAATTGACTGTTTTTTATAACCATTAGACTCCGCTATTGCATATATAATATCTTTCTCTTTTTGAAAATCACGATCGTTCATAGGGACCGACAATGCTCTATGAATCATACTATAAAAAGAAGCAAATTTGTGAGATGGCGGATGATTTGAACTATTATGAATAACAACATCAGTATATGTGGATTTTCTAAATACAGAGAATTTATGTGCACCCCCCTCCAATTTGATAGTTATATCAAGAAAATTTAATTCAGAACCCCCAAGTTCTTTAGTGAATTTAATTTTACTACTGACAGAGTTTAGATAATTAAAAAATTGAGATAATTGTCTATCCGTGCCCTTGAAGAGGACAATGACGTCATCCACATACCTGTACCAATAAATTACATGCCCATCGAATTTAGTTTTAATTGTGCTTTCTAAATAATCCATGTAAATATCTGCAAGCAACGGAGATAATGGCGACCCCATACAAACCCCAGGTTGAGTATAACAATCCCCATTAAATTTGAAATAATTTTGATCAATACAAAGTGACATCAGTTGAGATAGCTCATCCTTAGATTTTACACTAATAGATGAATTGAGAATCAGTCTATTCACAACATCCCTACATTCTTCGACAGGGATATTAGTAAAAAGACTGACCACATCAAAAGATACCAATTTTGAATTTTGAGGTACAGGGATATTCCTAATTTTCTCTATTAAATCAATCGAATTTTTAACTGTAAATTGAGGTTGGAAATTTACTTGACTTCTAAAAATGGAATTTAAATGTTTAGCCAATTTATAAGCCGGAGCACCTATATATGAAACGACTGGACGCATTGGAGCATTATCTTTATGAATTTTGGGGAGACAACTTAGTAGTGGAGGTTTAGGATTCATTTCTAATAAGCTTGGTTTGTATGTACAATGAAGAAGCTCCTCGGTACTTTTAACAATTTTCCTAACAAGAAGTTGATAATTAGAAGTTGGATCACTTTTTAACTTAATACAATTATTTTTCTCAATAAAATCAATAGTTTTCTTTATGTAATCATTCTTCTTCATAAGGACAGTTGTATTACCTTTATCAGCCTTCAGCACGACGACTTCTTCTTTCTGCAGCTTCCTCTGAAGATCTCGCTGTAGTCCACCGTCTCCAGTCCCTTCTTCACGAACTTGACTCCGAAGCACTTCTGCACACAAGGTCTTGATAGCTTTACCGTCGTTGTCATCTGGTAAAACCGCTTCAGTGCTCAGGGCCAAATCTTGCAGGTCCTCTTGGCGTATCGCAGTGATAGGGTTATGTTTCAGACCCTTGGATAGCAGATGTTCTTCTTCAGATGTTAAAACAACATCCGTCAAATTTTTCAATTTCGGGTAAAATGTAGGTGGGCTGCTACTTACCTCCTCTTCCAATGGTGGTAACTGCTGCTGTCTCAACTTCCAAAGCTTCCGTTCCATGGCAGCTTTCTTCTCGACGCTCCTCCTCCACGTGCGCCAGACAATGTCAGCTTCAATGATCTCCCATTCAGTAGCAGAGTATCGGCCAGTAAGTTCTTGATAGGCAAAATACATCTTCGTACGTACCGAATCCCGTTGAGAGTACCACCTGCGAAGTTCTGCGTTGATCATCTTCTTCTTCATATCCAGGATAAATTTGGCAGCTCCACGGCATGGTCCATTATAATGAACACGCGTATATGACGGGAAAACGTTAAATTTAAGGCACTCACGGTTGAACCAAATGTTCCACTCGAAAATAGTACACTTTAACTTCATTCTATAAAACAAAACCGCGACTTCTGCTCGACTAGCAGTACGAATATAACTTAAATCACTCGCGGCGGAATAGTGGAAATCCATAGCAAAAAACTACAGGATAAAAATAAAATAGTCTATTTCCACGTAAAATAACAAAAACTGTAGACCGGTTTCGGTTGTTACACCATCGTCAGTACACTATAGAATGAAACTACTGGAACTTGAGCGCCTATTTATACAAATGGTAGTCCAATCTCATTGGCTGTTGAGGTCAAGGAAGTGAAAGGGAGGTGGAGCCTGATTGGCTGGAATACAACGCTATAGTGAAGGGTGGTACATTCTGATTGGAAAGGAGGTAGGACAAAAGGAAAAGGAAACAAAATCCATGAGGTGATACTAACCAAGCTTACAGAAATAAATCGATCAAAGGTGAATGATTTTGGAAATTTATTTCATTTACAGAAGAGCCTTTCTTGTGGATTTTCAGTATTTCCAATTGCTCCAACGCATCCAGTTTCGAACCTTTAGTTGGAGCAATTGGAAATACTGAAAATCCACAAGAAAGGCTCTTCTGTAAATGAAATAAATTTCCAAAATCATTCACCTTTGATCGATTTATTTCTGTAAGCTTGGTTAGTATCACCTCATGGATTTTGTTTCCTTTTCCTTTTGTCCTACCTCCTTTCCAATCAGAATGTACCACCCTTCACTATAGCGTTGTATTCCAGCCAATCAGGCTCCACCTCCCTTTCACTTCCTTGACCTCAACAGCCAATGAGATTGGACTACCATTTGTATAAATAGGCGCTCAAGTTCCAGTAGTTTCATTCTATAGTGTACTGACGATGGTGTAACAACCGAAACCGGTCTACAGTTTTTGTTATTTTACGTGGAAATAGACTATTTTATTTTTATCCTGTAGTTTTTTGCTATGGATTTCCACTATTCCGCCGCGAGTGATTTAAGTTATATTCGTACTGCTAGTCGAGCAGAAGTCGCGGTTTTGTTTTATAGAATGAAGTTAAAGTGTACTATTTTCGAGTGGAACATTTGGTTCAACCGTGAGTGCCTTAAATTTAACGTTTTCCCGTCATATACGCGTGTTCATTATAATGGACCATGCCGTGGAGCTGCCAAATTTATCCTGGATATGAAGAAGAAGATGATCAACGCAGAACTTCGCAGGTGGTACTCTCAACGGGATTCGGTACGTACGAAGATGTATTTTGCCTATCAAGAACTTACTGGCCGATACTCTGCTACTGAATGGGAGATCATTGAAGCTGACATTGTCTGGCGCACGTGGAGGAGGAGCGTCGAGAAGAAAGCTGCCATGGAACGGAAGCTTTGGAAGTTGAGACAGCAGCAGTTACCACCATTGGAAGAGGAGGTAAGTAGCAGCCCACCTACATTTTACCCGAAATTGAAAAATTTGACGGATGTTGTTTTAAAATCTGAAGAAGAACATCTGCTATCCAAGGGTCTGAAACATAACCCTATCACTGCGATACGCCAAGAGGACCTGCAAGATTTGGCCCTGAGCACTGAAGCGGTTTTACCAGATGACAACGACGGTAAAGCTATCAAGACCTTGTGTGCAGAAGTGCTTCGGAGTCAAGTTCGTGAAGAAGGGACTGGAGACGGTGGACTACAGCGAGATCTTCAGAGGAAGCTGCAGAAAGAAGAAGTCGTCGTGCTGAAGGCTGATAAAGGTAATACAACTGTCCTTATGAAGAAGAATGATTACATAAAGAAAACTATTGATTTTATTGAGAAAAATAATTGTATTAAGTTAAAAAGTGATCCAACTTCTAATTATCAACTTCTTGTTAGGAAAATTGTTAAAAGTACCGAGGAGCTTCTTCATTGTACATACAAACCAAGCTTATTAGAAATGAATCCTAAACCTCCACTACTAAGTTGTCTCCCCAAAATTCATAAAGATAATGCTCCAATGCGTCCAGTCGTTTCATATATAGGTGCTCCGGCTTATAAATTGGCTAAACATTTAAATTCCATTTTTAGAAGTCAAGTAAATTTCCAACCTCAATTTACAGTTAAAAATTCGATTGATTTAATAGAGAAAATTAGGAATCTCCCTGTACCTCAAAATTCAAAATTGGTATCTTTTGATGTGGTCAGTCTTTTTACTAATATCCCTGTCGAAGAATGTAGGGATGTTGTGAATAGACTGATTCTCAATTCATCTATTAGTGTAAAATCTAAGGATGAGCTATCTCAACTGATGTCACTTTGTATTGATCAAAATTATTTCAAATTTAATGTGGATTGTTATACTCAACCTGGGGTTTGTATGGGGTCGCCATTATCTCCGTTGCTTGCAGATATTTACATGGATTATTTAGAAAGCACAATTAAAACTAAATTCGATGGGCATGTAATTTATTGGTACAGGTATGTGGATGACGTCATTGTCCTCTTCAAGGGCACGGATAGACAATTATCTCAATTTTTTAATTATCTAAACTCTGTCAGTAGTAAAATTAAATTCACTAAAGAACTTGGGGGTTCTGAATTAAATTTTCTTGATATAACTATCAAATTGGAGGGGGGTGCACATAAATTCTCTGTATTTAGAAAATCCACATATACTGATGTTGTTATTCATAATAGTTCAAATCATCCGCCATCTCACAAATTTGCTTCTTTTTATAGTATGATTCATAGAGCATTGTCGGTCCCTATGAACGATCGTGATTTTCAAAAAGAGAAAGATATTATATATGCAATAGCGGAGTCTAATGGTTATAAAAAACAGTCAATTGACAGAATATGGCGTAAAGTTAGTAATGGGAAATTTCAAGGGGTTGTTTCAAATTTAGTAAGAGGTAATGAGGAAATCAATAGAAAATGGGTTAGTTTGCCATATTATGGAGGGATATCACAGAAACTAGGAAATATAATTGAAAAGAGGGGGTTTAGGGTGGGGTTTTATTCTCAAAATTGTCTGAAGAAAATTCTGGGTAATGTAAAAGATAAAATTCCGTTAGAGGATAGGAGTGGGGTTTATCTTTTGAAATGTGACTGTGGAGTTAAATATTGTGGTCAAACGGGGCGTAAATTCAGGGAAAGATTAAGGGAACACCAACGATGTTTTAGGGATGGTTCTGGTAATTCTGCTTTTGCTAATCATTTAAGGGAGGAGGGTCATGGATTTAACTTCAGTATTGATAGGAACAATTCATCGGTTGAGATAGTTCATCTTTGTAATAAAGGTTCGAAACTGGATGCGTTGGAGCAATTAGAAATACTGAAAATCCACAAGAAAGGCTCTTCTGTAAATGAAATAAATTTCCAAAATCATTCACCTTTGATCGATTTATTTCTGTAAGCTTGGTTAGTATCACCTCATGGATTTTGTTTCCTTTTCCTTTTGTCCTACCTCCTTTCCAATCAGAATGTACCACCCTTCACTATAGCGTTGTATTCCAGCCAATCAGGCTCCACCTCCCTTTCACTTCCTTGACCTCAACAGCCAATGAGATTGGACTACCATTTGTATAAATAGGCGCTCAAGTTCCAGTAGTTTCATTCTATAGTGTACTGACGATGGTGTAACAACCGAAACCGGTCTACAGTTTTTGTTATTTTACGTGGAAATAGACTATTTTATTTTTATCCTGTAGTTTTTTGCTATGGATTTCCACTATTCCGCCGCGAGTGATTTAAGTTATACTCAGAAGGTCTTGTTTTAAAACACCAAAAAAACCCTATTTTTACTCCCATTTTTCACCCATAACACCCTTGGTATATTTCGATCGGGCTGGAAAGTTTCGGGACATAACTACGGCCCAAATGGAGCCTGTTCAAAAGAACGCATTCTTTAGACCGAAGATGAAGTACATATGGATGATACGGCGTACGGTGGACGGGTCATTTTTGGAAATTTAAAAGCAAAAATTTTGAAGGGGTGTTATAAAAATTTTTTTGCTGGGTTAATACTAGACTTCTTCGCGGAATAATAAACCAAAACCGCTGCAAATTATCACACAACGGTTTATTATTTGCCTGTATAGATGCCCCTTCTTCTGCCTGTTTTCTCTGGTCAATACCTACTCTCGAGCCCCCCCCCCCCCCCCCCCCGGACACTGTTTCATAAAAATTCGCGGGATTGAATAATTCAATATAATTAATTATGTGTTGTTGTTCCAGAAGTATGAGGTTTGTTCAAGATACAAAAGTACCTAACAACAAAATCCAAAACAGCCATCATGCTTCAAATGAAATGATACGAAATGAGAACCGCTATCCGCGAATCGTGGTGGTAAGACCTTATCCGAGAAGATCTTATCACCAAAGGACTGGCATGGGCCTGTGACATATGAAATTAAGCTGAGCGCGAGGGCGTAATCTTTGATGCTCTGCCGAGTGATTCGAATCCCTGGAGGGCCCACACACCGACGCACTTCTTGATAGTCTTCGGTTGTCTTTCCGGGGAGGGGGGAGGGGAGATGGCTACTTGGGTGGTACGGTGTACGATGAAGTTTAGAGGTGCGCTAATATCACTGAACTGCATTTCCTACGACCAGATCGAATGGCCCAGAAACAACATGTGCCTGTGACATGGGGGTGCCGTGGGATCTTACTCACTGGCAAAATGTCCCGTGCTGGGGGAATTTC
Source organism: Leptopterna dolabrata (assembly GCA_954871275.1). Lineage (NCBI taxonomy): Eukaryota > Metazoa > Arthropoda > Insecta > Hemiptera > Miridae > Leptopterna > Leptopterna dolabrata. The sequence goes on along the minus strand of OX940976.1, from coordinate 47,710,271 downwards.
AGATGCACTACTTCGGGCGGTTTTAACCCTCTGTTATTTGTTGGTTGGGATTGGAACAGCGACTGCACGTTCAAACCCCAACGCCCCACGTCATAACCTGGGACGGTGACGGATTAGGCAGTCATGAGCGAGATGATCGGATCAATTGCTGATCCTCCTGAGAGGACAACCGATCACGTCCGCGACGCCAGTAGGGCGGTGGGACGTAAACCCCCACACTGAAATAGTTGTCTACATTACTTAAACAATTCGGCACTTAAGTAACTTGAGCAGGATACAAAACATTTGGTCAGACCCAGTTTCCAAAAACAGTGCATAATTTGGTGTCAGCGCAGATTATTATCTACTTAATGAAAAATGGACTATAATAATTACCTCGACCTGTCTTACTACTTGCAGAATGTCTCAGGAACTCGTGGCCTAAAATGGTATTCATCATGGATCAAAAAATCTTGAACTCCGTTTCAAGAGGAACGTATTCAGCCAGGAATATTTTGTTCAACACCGAGCTTAGTTCTTATGAAGATGACACGCCAGTCACTTCCGGTAATTTTCCGGTTTAGATCTTGCTAGTGCCTCTACACTATGCCTCTACAAAGCAGCACAATACGGCCTACCTAAACCGTTTTCATACTCAAGTGGTCCCAATTAGGTGGAAAAGATTAAAGCCTCACAACGGGCGGTGCTTGGGAGGAAAAGATTGCGGAAGGTAGACCGCTTGTGTGAAGGGTTTGCTCTCGAGTGAGTTTGCGATGTGATGGTGGGAAACATACGGAAAGGCTGATTAAAGGGGTTTCCTGTTTCCTTTTCCCAAGGGTCTAATCGGCCCTCGTATTACCACCTTTTCCCCGGCAGCTTCATCCATTAGTAGTATTGTTTTTTTTGTACTACAAATGCTTAGGGTGGGGGTAATTTATACCTAATATCTGTAACTAATGAGGTTAATATAAATATTATACTTATTAATTCATCTAATGACAAAAAGCGTAGAACTGAACGTGTACCTACGTAATGTCATACCAACAACAATTGAGCTCCAGAATCAGTTGTGTGGTAAATTGAGCGGTTTTTACAATGTTTAGGTACCGATGCGGCAAGTAGATGTCTACCAAGTACCCTGATTCAAGTAACGCGTAATTCAATTTTTACCTACTGTGTAGCGGAAAAATGGAAGGATTCAGTTGAATTCAAGAATTGTTTCTTCTTTTTTCTATCATACATTTATAACTGATGCCCTATTTGCCAAATGCCCGGCTGAAAGGCAAACCGTGGGGTCTAGTTTCTCGCGAAGTTGCTCAGGTGTAATTTTCACTAGAACTTTCTTCAGTAGAAGGTTTTTGTATGACGTATTTATTTGATTCCGAATTTTCGGATTTCCGGCTAAACGAATCATCCAAATTAGCTGAAAATTTGGGAATATGTCGAGAGTCTTGCTTAGCTTTAGAACCTGCAGAATTCCGAAAATGGCCCATTTCCATGGTTCGAATTTTTGTTTTTTATTTTCAAGGATGCGTTCGATCTGTTTTTCTACAAACTGTTTTGGTAGTAGGAGTTTCCGTTTTTAAATAAATATATTTTGGGTGATGGGTATTATTTGATGTTCCCATGAGACTTGGTTCGACTTTGGAAAATGGAACAATCCTCGTGGGAGTTAGGGTAGAACGGTCTCATCAATTTCCGATAGAATATCCCGCGATATGACCGATCAACAAGGGACAGTTCGGAGAGATGGTGGAGCTGAACGGAGATTCATTTAATGTTGATCGGATTGGGGGTGGCTTACACGCTCTCCTCATCTGCATAAGCCCTGTCTCTCCTCGTGAAACCCATCACTGAGCCACTTACCGTTGTGCAGGAGGCGTTTATCTTCATTCCCACTCTGTTACAACCGCCAGCCCTTGATTCGCCTTACAAGGATCCGTTGTTCATTTTATCAATAACTGAAAATTCCACAGTATGAAAATATCCACTGTATTATTGTAATAGTATGATAATTCACCTTTTAGTTACAACGTCGTCTACCCCCCCCCCCCCCACCAAAAACGACCGTGCTGTGAAAATTGACCCGCCCAAAAAAACTCCTCAGGCGCAAAAATGAGTAATATCCATTTTGCCCGAAGTCGCTGTTGGATATGCCTGTAGAAACATGTTCCTTCCCCCTCTGTTGGATATATTATGTAGTATAGAAGCCTGTTCCTTTCCTCCAAATCATAAAATTTGGGGGATCACTTGTTTTGCATTGACTAACTCCATAGTACCTACTTAATACCTAAGCAGTAATACCTCCTTAGTATCTACTCAGTACTACCTACTTACTACCTACTTAGTACCTACTCAGTAGTCATACTCAGTTCCTAATTACCTACTAACTCAGTACTACTTACTTTTTTTGCAGGTACATTTTTACAACAAGGCTTTTTGGGTTGGAGGGGGGGGGGGGGGGGGGTCCTATATTTTTGCAATGATGAAGTAAAATTCTTCCCAATACTTGAAAAAAAGTAGCTACTCACCAAAACATTTTCAAAAACAAGAAGTAAAAAAACGAAAAATTGCGATTTTCCATAACTCCGGCACCTTCTGGTGCCGAGGGTTGAAATTTGGTACACGTTCTCAGTGGTCCCTCGAGAATGAGTGTACGACTACTTGTGCTGTCGTGTAAACAGTGTTCTTGGTCGCTTTGGAGGTTTTCGGTTTTCTTGGCGGGCGTCCCCTGCACATCTGATACTCTCATAACGGTATAATTATTAAGACATGAAGTGACTGCGTTCTATCCAAGTCGAGCGTCCTATTCTGTGTCTAATAAGTAGGTATAATTTTTTGAGTTCATCGAAATGTTTAAACTGGAAGGAGAAGAATGTTTATCGTAACAACGATACAGTTTGGCGTGAGAAATCATTATTATGAACCCTGCTGATTTTATTGTACCTGCCGATTTTATTGTACATAGGTTTTACCTTAATTTCAATTAGCTAGTACTACTATTACTAATAATAACGTAATAATGATATAATATTGTATTATGCAGGTAAAAATTAAGTGCACTTTTATGATTTAAAAAAAAGGTACCTGTATGACATCAATATTGTTCAGTAAGTTTCGGAGTTTTTCAATGTGTACTTATCACTATTATGTGTAATGTTTGGGTACTTATCTAAATTATGAGTCATAGGAGAATTAATTAGCTAAACGCTAAATTGTGTACCTGTAAGTCTATACACATCAAATACTTACTAGGTTGAACCTTTTGAAAGATAACAACTTTATTTATTGTTCTGCCATTGAATTTTGTTTATTTTCATGCAACCCTTCATTTTTCAAGGTACGTTCTTAGCTACCTGCCGCCACAACGCTTTGAATGGTAACATCAATGTGTTCCAGAAGAAATAGGTGCACTTTCACTCTTCTTACCAGTGTGAGCTACAAACATCTGTAAAGCGTGAATGAATGGGTGGGACCAGAGAAGAAAATACGAAGAACTGTGGTGTGGAAGAGAAATAATAGTAGCGCCGATTAGTCCCCCGGGGAAAGAAAAGAGAAACTCGTTTAATCAGCCTTTTCTTCCGATTTCTTCGCAGCCGACCGGAGCTGGATACATCCCAGATTCAACACATGTTACACACATCATACCCCTCTCTCTAACCGATATGAGCCCGGGGTCTGTCACTGAGCGTAACGGATTCATATACGATTTTTTAAGCTATTTACTACTCCTACATATTCACGTACAAAACAATATGGGTTGACGGGCGCAACGAACGGGATCAAGTGACGAGTTAATTACAAAGAGATCTTGGAGTAAATACATGTTGTATACTGGTGACAAATATAACAATGAGTGACTCTAGCAAGCGTGCATCCCATGAATAATCGGGTGTTAGTAACTCAACCAGTTACTGGTGAAAAATGTTCATTATCTTAACAATACAGGTTTACAATGGCAAATTATTACACAACGGTAAATTATTACACAACGGCTCATCTACCCAGAAGGGGCTGGATTTTCTGGATAGGTACTTTTGCAACTTGAACAACCGTTGAAGTATTATTGATGGGCAAATTATCACGCAATGGCAAATTATTACACAACGGCAAATTATTACACAAAGGTAAATTGTTACACAACGGTAAATTATTACACCAAGGTAAATTATTACACAACGGTAAGTTATTACACAACGGCTAATCTGCCAAGAAGGGGCTGGATTTTGTTGATAGGTACTTTTGCAACTTGAACAACCGTTGAAGTATTATTGATGGGCAAATTATTACACAACGGTTCATTATTCTATCTACGTAGAAGGGGAACCTATACAGGTAAATTATTACACAACGGTTTAGGTAGGTACCTAGTAACGAGTACGGGGTTAGGTACAATCCTACGGAGAGTCCGCGATCTACATAATATGTGTAGAATATTACATATTATATTATATAGACGGATTATCTCTACAGAGAGCTGTGATCTGTAACAGAAGGGTATTCTGTACAAAATAATAAACCGTTGTGCAGGGATTTGCAGCGTTTTTTTTTTTGGCATCTCAGTGTTTTGGGCGATTGGGTGTTGAGAGGGGGGGAGAGGTTACTTCCTTTTGCACTCCAAACACTCACACTGAACTTGAGAGGTCTGGAAACATCCTCAAACACTACAGTGGAAGATTGCACAATGAGCTTAGACTTCCGCACATCTTCAATAGTTACTCCGTACAGATCTGCAACAAAACTCCTCTACCAAGATGCTCGTATATAGAAGCAGTGAGGTTCACTTCGTTTTCTTCATACATTTTCTTAATACCTTCGGCCAGACATTAATATATTCTGTCAATTCAGGTATCAGTTATATAAGATCCTTTCTATTTTTGAAACCTAAATGTATCTATTATATTTATATAACTAATTTATGACACTCCTCTTTATATAACATAAATGCAACCATCACATACTCCCAATAAATTTTTATTTTATACATTTGCCTCACAGAACCAAACTTTCTTTGTCTTCATATACCTAGGTATTTTAATCACTTCTTCTCTGAGTGCCGTAGACGAATTCATCTACAGGCGACCAGTCCCACACAAACCCAGATCCATCAGCTCCATCGCTCTACCTTTATGATCTGCGTTTTTTTCTTCTTTTGAGGATGACCTCTTTCAGCAATTTTCAATAGGAAGAGGACTCCGTAGAAATGTCAGAAGGGATATAATAGTGATAGGGGTAATAAGAAATCTTGAGGTCTTCTGAGAGGGTTCTTTCGTGATTGCTGTGGGCTTTGGTTATTCGAGAGCTTCTTCACTTCATCTGCCGATGAGGTTGAACAGAGATTGGTTCTAGCGAATTCTCAGATGACGTGGCAGAGATTTCTGCAACATGGTTATCCGGGGGTCGTTTTAGTTGGGTTGCATTTCAAATAATTTGATGGCTCGTTCTTGAGGGAGGTACGCGCTGCACAACCACACTCGCAATAACTTATCTACATCCATTGTTGAGTTCCATGTTTCATGTGCGATGCGTCACAAGTGTATCGATCAGACCTTCCCCCGGAGTCAGTTCTTATGAGTAAAAGAAGCAACACGTGTCCGCGAGTTGCTCTTGAATAAGTATAGGTTTTGTTGGTATATAGCTCGTGCGTTTCGCTGAATGTAAGTCTATACTCAGCTCATGTGGTTTGACAACGAATTTTTGGTGTACCTCCTCGAAATTGGCCACGGAACAGTGAAATTTTTGGGACTTTCTTCCTCTGGTACGGCGCGGCGGCCTTGTTACCAGTCGCTATTGCTGAGCTTGCAGAAGTTGCGAGTCCCGTCGCTCGGAGGTGAGTTCATTCTTTCTTTCCTCGTCTCAGCAGATAGTAGCTTCGATGGATTTAGATCAGATACCTACTGTCAGCATAGGACATTATTGCAACGAGGCTGAAAGAGCACGAGGAAGCGATTAAATCGCAACATGAAATGTTGAAAGATTCCCGCTGTTCTGCATTTCGGGGATTATTCGAAACTACGATTAATAAATTATGTGATTTGGAGGATGGATTTGTAGAAATGGAGCGCAAGATTCAAGTTGATAAGGAATCAACTGAAAAGCATCTGTCGATTTTGCACAATGTGGAGCGCAATGAGGCAGAAAACGTGAAGTAAACTGTTCGTAGTGTGATGCATTTCTATCTCAAAACAGTGTTATCTGCCCAAGACATTGCCTCCACGCAAAAAATCAGATGTAGAAAGGAAGGCCCGATTAAAATTGTGTTCAGTTCACCGGATGCTAAGATGAAAGTCACCGGCAGAATGCGTCTTAAAAGGAACGAAGTATGACGTGTCTGAGGAATATGATGCCAAAACCGACAGCTCAGGAACAAATTAATACCCACACTTTTTAAAGCCGGTAAGGGAAAATTTGCAATCAGTAGGAAAAAGGTTATTATTGCAGATACTGCCATGCTGGAAGAATCGTCAAGCTCAAATGAAAGAAGCAGCCCAGAAAATATGAAATGAGTACCCCCAACACCACCGGCAAGCCCACCAAAGCCTAACCGCCAACTGAAGAAAAAGAAGACGAAAAAAAGTTTGATAATACATTGAAAAATACCCCTTTTTTGGGCGTTTTGCCAACTCCTATATGATTTATATATCTATTTATATGTAATTTCTTAAGTATTTAACACTGGGATAAAGCTAAAACACAAGGCACTAGATTCTACTTCAAACATTATTTAATTAATATGTCCTAAACATGTAAAATACTATGCAGATATCAAAAAACGTTATGTACTAAATTACATATATATATTATGTAATGGACTGACTCCTTTGTAATATCGTCCGGTTTATACAAATGAATGAAATTGACCATTGAACTGAATAATTTATCTAAACTCAGCAGCTTTCTCCTTCCCTCTGGCGGAAGGAGAAAGCCCAATGACGGACGTTATTTAACCAACGTGGTGTTAAATACATTTGCTTCGTTAGAATTATCCGTTTCGCAAACAACGTGGATAATAAACGGTCTCATCATTCCCTCGTATCTGAAGGAAGGCAGCCTAGTAGTAGAAGCTGAAGCTAATGATAAGAGGGAAGGGGAGGAATAGTGGGCAAAAAGGTCGAGGTTTTTGGAGATTGGGGATGAGCTTTTAATGAAATTGAGATGATTTCCCACGGCGCGGCTATTCCATTTCCTGCATTCGTAGGAAGAAAACATTTTGGACGATTTTTCCATTCTCTACCTTTTCGATCGAGTTGGGCAAACGAACGAAATGCGGGCCCGACTTTATTATTATCCTGGAGCAGAGTCAATGAATTTTCAGTTGAAGTGAAGGGGTTGTCAGAATCGGAGTTAACAGGAGGGTGGAGGACGCTCGCGCTTATTGATAAAGACGAGAAAATTTAATAAACTGCCGCTTCAAAACTCACTCCACTCCCTCTCCACGCGTTGCTTATTGGGAAAGTACGAATTGATGAAAGGAAAATCTACAGCAAAGCTAACAAGCGAGGCATTGATAAAGGTATTTGCAATTTCCATTTGGAATAAATTGAAATTGTTATAGGAAAACGGAGCATCGAATATTTACTAAAGAAAAGCGTGAATTTTTACTCTCATACTGGATCCATCCTTTAAAGGAGCATACTATAGTATTGATATATAATATATATCAATTATATATCAATAGATTATTGATCAATAGATTATATATCAATAGGTATTAATAGATATTATCTATTAATACCCTTTATACCCAGCTCAAAGGTGAAGAAACACCCATGCTGAAGTGCTTATTTGATAACACACTTGCCGACGAAGGCAGTGCATCACTCTATGGGTAGCGAAATATGTCGTATCCATGAAACATAAGGTACATGACCTGCCTTCTATGGGACATGTTGTCAAACTCTAAATTTGGAACTTTAACAATAGGTTGCCGTTCGGATGTTTTGAAAAAAAAAAAAAAAAACTGCTGCAAATTATTACACAAAGGTTTATCATAATATACCTGGATAGATGCCCCTCCTGCGTAGATCGTTGTTTTCTGTGGTCAATACCCTGGAGCTCCCCCCAGGAAAGCCCTAAATCGAGTACTGGAGCCTGCCCCGGAATAAAAGATTCAAACAAATGCGCGGGATTCAATAATTCAATGATTTTATTTGCAGTTATTCATGAAGCATAAGGCGAATAATAAACTAAAAATAATTTACCCATCAATCATACTTCAACGTTTGTTTGTTTCACTACCTATCAACAAACTCCAAAAGAGCCATCATTTTGGTTTATTATTTTCAATAATGAACCATCGGAATCGAGCATGAAAGAAAAAATTCTACCCCCCATCAAAATTTGATGGTTTACGTTTCAAGGTATGTAGAATCCAAAACTGCAATAAAAATATTTCTGTCTGTCAGCCGTACGCCGTACTGGCCACTTTTTTTAGTTACCATGAAACAAAATTATTGAATTTTGGGTTATAGGTTCCGTTCGGGGTCTAGTTGGTCCTCGAAGCTCGACGTTACTGTCAGTCATCTCTAAGGGGTTCAAAATAGGGGTTGACATTTTCAGAACGCCGTATCTCGAAAACATTCGATAGAAGGGTATGGTTTTTTTTACGTTATTAAATTTGTCTTGAGCTAAACAATTTTTTGATACCACCCGGAGCATTGTACGTCCAGCCGTTCTTGTGCACCAAAAAGCTTCGTCAACACGATCGTGAATCAAACGGTATAAATCCGGCTGGGATATCATCACTAGGGAGCATCTGCTTATAATCAAGGATGTCTGTATGAAGTCGAGTTGGTTGTTCTGCGATACTATTTCATTTGATAAGTGATGGACTATTGGATTTAGTTGGTAGGCACTTCTGAAACTTGAACAAACGTTGAAGTATTATTGATGAGTAAATTATTACACAATGGTAATTAATTCACAACGGCAAATTATTACAAAATGGTAAATTATTACAAAACGGTAAATTATTTCATAACGGTAAATTATTACACAACGGTTCATCTACCAAGAAGGGGCTGGTTTTTTTTGATCGGTACTTTTGTACCTAGAACAAACGTTGAAGTATTATTGATGGTCAAGTTATTACACAACGGTTCATTATACTTGACCACGAAGGTAGGTATTGACCACAGAAAAAAGTGATATCTACGCAGAAGGGGCATCCATTTCACTCCATATCAACAATTTTCCTTCAGAACTTCATTATTTGCATTTCTTTTTGCCGTTCTAGTTACTGCTTGTCATCGACAGAACTATTTTAGCAACATTTAACTCGTGATTTAGATAGGTACCTAGTTAGGAGTACGGGGTTAGGAACTAACCTACGGAGGGTCTGCGATTAACATAATATGTATAGACTAGTTCATATTATTTAGACGGGTTATCTATACAGAGAGCTTTGACCTGTAACAGAAGGGTATTCTGTACAAAATAAAAAACAGTTGTGCACGGATTTGCATCGTTTTTCAAATGAAATAATATCACAGAACAACCAACTCGACTTCATACTCCGTGAATATAATCAGGTGTTCCTTAGGAATTATGATCTCGGGCCAATTCCCGATTGTTACCGCGTCTCTAGTGATGATATTTGGGCAGACTGTATACATGAATTCATGTATATCTTGCAATTCAACTTTAATTGTTTACAGCGAATCTTAATTATAAACTTAGCAGCTACGTGGTTTAAATCCAAATGTTTCACAACAAATTGAGTCTCAACACATTTGCACAGTAAATAGTTATGCGAACTCAATGCTAAATATTTTTCCATTCGATATTTTCCATCTCTATCTCTTTTCCTAACATCGCGTTCGAAACATCCTTAATTGACGCGGGGCCAACTCGAAACCATCTAAAACTACTCCACGCTTCAACGCCATGCGTTTCCAACTCGCATAACAGAAGGCCTCAAGTCTAACACATTCTTTTGCGACTTGGAACGGAAGTCTGGTAGATTGCATTCCACTCACACGCTCCAGATAGGCGAAGTGCAGTTTCGGAAAACTTAGCTATAATGTATTCACATTACATTCACGCTGAATCATTTAAGTCGGGGTAGTGTCCGGTAGGTTCCATACTCTTTTAAAAAAGTATCGGATGAGGCGTTCTACTTCTTCTTACCTGCTAAAACCCCATGCTTCAGCAGCATACCCAATAACACATCGCGCGGTGTCATTAAAAATGTTTAACTTATTTTAAAATGAGATATCTTGGGTCATGAAGTTGTTCCAAACACTGTTGAGACCAAACTGGGCAGCTGAGTGAGGTTTCCAGTCAAGAGACGGGGTAAAGGCCCCGATATTTATACTCACTGACTATCACAATAGGCTGACTATTCAGAAAGAACTTTTCATGCCTCGCATGAAATCTAAAATTATGATTTTCAAAAAAGGTCACCCCCACCTTTTTTAAAAATCATAATTTTAGATTTATTCAAGTTTACGTCTAGATGTATTTGCCGACAGTATACTTCCAATCTATTAATTATATTTTTTTAGAGCTCTTGAACTGTCGGCCAACAGACCAATATCGGCAGCGTATTTAAGTACTTTTACTTCAACCTTCCCCGAACATACACCTCCACGCATAGCGTTATCAATATCATCAAGATATAAAGCAAAAATCATAGGGGAAATTAAATATCCCTGTCGAACACCCATATTGCAATAGGAGATAACTTGTTATTTGACCAAATAGCAGCCTCGGTTTTTGCATAAATTGCTTCCAGTATGGTCACAACTTTTTTAGGTACCTATTCCAAACTCAAATAATTCTTGAACATGGGTGATTTTTGAGCCCGCCCGGAGCATTGAACGTCCAGCCGTTCGTTCACAGTAAAGCCCCGAAGTTTGCACCTACATGCTTCATCAACAGGAGGGTTAATCAAATTGTATACATTCAGCCCAGATATCATCGCTAGGGAGCACCTGATTAGAATTAGAGCAACTTCATTGCTGTATGAAGTCGAGTTGGTTGTTCTGTGATATTATTTCATTTGAAAAATGACGGCTGTATTGTATTTCGTTGTTGGTGGGTACTTTTGCAACTTGAAAACGGTAAATTATTACACAACCGTAAATTATTACACAACGGTTTGCTATACCTACTATCTACGCAGAAGGAGCATCTGTACAGGTAAATTATTACACAACGGTTGATTATTTACCCTATGCTTCATGAATAACTACAAATAATTAATGATTTAATTATTGAATCCCGCGCGTTGGTATGAAACTTTAATTTCCGGGCCGTCTCCATTACTCCGTTTAGGGCTTTCCTGGAGGGAGCAGGGGGGTACTGACCACAGAAAACAGTGATCTACGCAGGGGGGGCATCTATACATGCAAATAATTAACTGCTGTGTAAGTTTGCAGCGTTTTTGAAGAGGAAACCATCAAATTACGGGAGAGGGAATACTTTTTTTGTAAATGCTCGATTCCGTAGGTTTATTTTTGAAAATAATAAACCAATATTTACCCCCTTCCCCCTCAAAGCTTGAAGGTTTCACGTGGAAAAAGAAAATGGAATAAAAAAATTCCGTCCGCACATTCCTGCGTAGTCCGAATCCTCAAGACTAAAGAGCTGGACGATCAGGTGAAGAAAATCAGGAAGCCAGAAAAATACACTCGGTGGGGGCGTGACAATCAATCGCCCAGCGATCTACCCCATCCCGAAGTAATGCAAGTGATTCCGGGGTGGATTAGGTCAAGGATAAGGATTAGTGGGTTTTTAGTGGGTGAAACCGACTAGTCCTTTTCAAAATTTTCCCACTTTCCCTCGTGAAAAAAAAGTCAAGGTGTGGCAGTCAAGATGGATCATCAAGCAAAGGGAAGCACAGCTACAACAAGATATGGCCACGTGCAGCAACCCGAATGTCGTGGAAGTGCCCAACAGCTTATCAAGTGGAATAAACCGGTTCCCGTGAGATCAACGATGTTAAGATACCTCCAGCGCGGTTAGTATTTGGATGGGTGTCATCCGCATTTGGATGTGTAACTGAAGACCGCAATAAGACATCAGAAGAGGGCGTGACATTGCCCATTGATCACCCCACTCAGAAGTAATCCTGAACAAGTGATTCCGGGGTGGATTAGGTCAAGAAGATCGGGGTTAGTGGGTTTTTAGTGAGTGAAGACTCACACAGCTGCGGAGTGCGGACCCTCCAAAGCGTAAGTCATTTTCAAGATTTTCCCATTGTTTCCCGTAAAAAAAAAAAAAATGTTTGGATGGGTGACCGCCGTGACATGTCAAGTACCCATGTAGCTGGGCGAACCCCTCTCCACTCAAGTGGGCGAGGCAATGAGTAGCCAAGCAAAGAGCGAAATGATCAGGTCGAATTCTGATCCTCTCATTGGAGGACAGCTAATCTCGACCGCGACGCTGGCAGGGCAGTTGGACGAAAAGCCCCAGCCTGAAACGGCTTTTACTTTACTTTATGTCGTGGAAGTAGACCACTACTTGCCCCAAGGGACACGGTGACTGTGGCGAAGCTAGTGTTTCAATCTTAAGCCCTCCCCTTTGCGCTTGTGGAGCCCGGAAAGTATAGACCACGTTTCTATAGAATGCACCCCCCACCCCCACACCAAAAACTACAAATACGTGTTATATCAGGCGATGGCTCGCGATAATAACGAGAAATGCGATCCACGAAGACCTCTGGAACTCTACGTGGAAGACAGGTGAAATTATTATTAAGCCACAAAGCAATCAAGAACAGCAAGAAGTGGTCCATAATATAATATGAAGTGCAACAGCCGCCTCCTGATTACCTGACTGCGCGGCCTCCGCGTGGCCGATCCCGGGCACTGTAATACGACAGTGGCAAACAGCGCCGCATGAATGAAGGCAATAACCACTAGGCAAGATGAAATAAACTAGCCTGGCAGCAATCCTGTCAAAGCCTAAAGGCTGAGGCACAGGAAGAAAAGGATGACCCCTCGGTGATAGTTCAGCGCAAAATCGTGAAAGCTAGAACTAAATAATTGCAGATCCAATATCAGATAAGGCGGCAGGATATTAACAAGAGGGGAAAACCCCCTACCAAACAACTAAATAATCCACCAACATCCCAAATAGCCAGTGGTAACCCTCTGTATGTCTACACTGTGACACTTGAACTCAAATCATCTTTGAATCTGCTTTCTTGAACGGCCAACTACCCAAAACCTCGAGGTTGTACGATTATTAGAGATAGTCAACAAGATGTATAACGACACTAACAAGATAATTAGGTACTTACTTTTTAAAGTTGAAGTTTTTACATTCGTACCAGTTTGTTCCAAGCTCACAATATATTATTATATGAGTAGCAGATATTTTATTCGGCACACCTTATCTGATGTGAATAGAAAAAGGTCTGGCCTTCGAGTTTCTATATAAAACTCGACCTTTTCTCGGCACGTAGGATAAAATGCCACAACGAAAGGGCACGATTTAACATACACCTACATCTCTTGTACGACAAAACACGTAGGACATTAGGTCCTGTATGAATATTCACACAAAGGAATGATGAATTTACTAGGGGACGATGGACGAGATGAACCTCGCACGTAATCTGGCGTGTAGGCAATTAAATAAAAGCGTTGCCCAAATAAAGGAGCAATAATGATATCGTGTACGAAAAACCGTGAAATATTTTAGTATTACCTACTCCTATGTACTGATAACGTAGAATACACACGGATTTCGTGCATCGTAAAACGAAATGTAATAATTCATTCATAAACATGCGTCATGTTCTTTTCTTTCGCGGAGATATACAGTTTTGTCTTACCTCCGCCTCTCATATCCTCCATGACTGCCTTCAATATCTAGTACCTACCTGGAATTATATTTCTCAGGGGAGATCAGCCTGATCTCAAATGTATCACTACATAGTTCAACGGATGAATCGATTATATTAACTCTGCAATTCAACACATTTTCAAGAATCCTGAAATTACCATCGGCAAAATTGAAAGCGTCTGAATGTGAAACATAATTCACAAGATTTTTAATGGAATAGCTGGAGAATTACTATACGAGTAGGTTTGGGGAAATATACGAGTATGACGAGCAAATTTTTGCCACGGGCACAACATTTCTTCGCTGGAGTAAGATACTTCAATAAACTAACCTTTAAGGTTAGAATCGCCAAAACCAAAGAATTTCAAGGCTGTTCTTTCTTGATTTTTGTTTGAACATGAAATATTGTAATGATTTTCACATTTCTTATTGTGTTTTTTTCCTTCTTTTTATATAGGTAGATTACCAGTAAATTTTTTTTGTATTTAAATTAATTAATAGTTTGATGTTAAACGGTAGGTTGACTCCTACCTCTGCGCACGGTTTTCCATACAAAGGTAGTAGGTATATTTCCATAGTTCTCATCTTATATTTATATAAAAAGTATTTAATTTAAAATCGATTGTATATTTGGTATTATTTCAATGGAAATATTGGTAATAATAATTTAAGAAAATGTAGGAACTAACAGCGAGCTCATGTATTGTAACGGATCTCAATTTTCGTATAGGCAGAGGGCCCTCGGACAAGATGGGGTCAATAACTAGAGAGGATTTCACACTGCTCTGTCTTGAAGTCGATGAGAATGGTAATGCCACTTGAATGGAAGATGGCTAAAACATTAACATTGCTGCATCGAGCGTTAAATGGAAAATTTCTCCATCCAAAGCAGCCGAAATATTGATTGGAGAGATTGATAACAAACTCATCAGATGAATGGATACGTTTCAAGAATGAATTCATCATAAAAAAAAAAAAACCCCATAGGGTTCATGTGAACGATTTTGCTAACAAATTCCGAAAGTTCAGACGTCCTTCCTTTGTATGGTAACTGGCGTGTTTACGAATTCGATTTCACGAGAATAAATTTGAAATGAGTTAAGGGCTCCGTCGGGGAAGTCTGAGCGCATATTAATTAGGTAGGTAAGCAGATAGGTAGTTGAAGCCGCTTCTGCTGCGTGCTCATTCTCTTGGGAACCGCGTCTTTCATCACAGGCTGAAGAAACACTGAATAACAAGACCAGTTAAGATGGCCGGTGAAAACTATGGAGCAGCTCTGTTTGAGGGAAGTTCTGCGGTACCTCTTGAGACCATATTCCGAGGACCGAATGAATTTACTCTGATATTTGAAAGCACGGCTACGACCTAATTATTATTCCACGTTCTATGAGCATGATATAGATTGAGTATAAAAATACATTTCAACCAGCCACGATTGAACATCTGACTGGTATAACAGTGGAAATGTTCGATTCATTGAATAATGAGTTAGTTCAGAGTCACGTTGGAATCTAGAAAAGAAAGCATTTCCCCAACAACTATTTCAGTCACTAGGAGACTGTCAAGCAATGACTGGTGTATACCTTCCTCCTTCCAACAAGTATTGGAAAAATTAGGAATTTCTCACTCGCCCAGGAGAGAAAAAGAAAAGAATAATAATAAGAATAAATTATTAGGAACTAATTTTAATAATCAAAGTTAAAACAATGTTTTAAATTCAACTCTGTTGTAGCTGTCCTGTTCAACCTATCAGAATAATATTTATCCTGACATATTTTCCAAAATCGAAGTTTAAAGCGCCGCGACGAATCATTATTTGCTTACCATGTGAATAGAAAGTCCCATAAAATTTTGATTTTCATGTTCAGTAATAAATCTTTGGAATCCTATGAAGAAAAACGCTGCAAATTATTACACAACTGTCTATTATTTACCTGTATAGATGATCCTTCTCCGTAGATCACCTGTTTTTCGTGGTCAATACTCTCGAGCTCCCTCCAGGAGAGCCCTAGATGGATTAGTGGAGCCGGTCCGAGAATAAAAGTTTCATACAAATGCGCGGTATTTTATAATTCAATCGTTCATTATTTGTAGTTATTCATGAAGCATAAGATCAATAATAAACCGTTGTGTAAGAATTTACCTGTATAGATGTCCCTTCTGCGTAGATAGTATAATAAAACGTTGTGAAATAATTTACCGTCGTGTCATAACTTACCCAATAATACTTCAACGTTTGTGCAAGCTACAAAAGTATCTATAAACAAAATCCAAACGAGCCATCATTCTTCAAATGAGATAATATCACAGAACAACAAACTCGACTTCATACAGCCATCCGTGATTATAATCAGGTGCTCCCTAGTGATGATTATCTGGGCCGGATTTATACCGTTTGATTCACAATCAGGTTGAGGAAGCTTTTCGGTGCAAACGAACGGCTGGTCGTACAATGCTCCGGGTGGTGTCAAAAAATTCTTTAGCTCAAGATCATTTTAACAACGCAAAGGAAACCATGCCTTTCTATTGAAAGCTACGGCGTTCTGAAACATTCAACCCTTATTTTTCACCCGTTAGATCTTCGCGGACCAACTAGACCCCAAACGGGACCTGCAAACCAAATTTAATTAATTTCGGCTCATGGTAACTAAGAAATGTGTGAAGTACGGCGTGCGGCATACGGAATGAAAACAAATTTTAACCCCTCCTCAAAATTTTATGGTTTCCGTTTCAAGGTATGTAGAATCCGAAAATGTAATAAAAACGCTGCAAAT
The DNA here is from genome assembly GCA_954871275.1 of Leptopterna dolabrata. Lineage (NCBI taxonomy): Eukaryota > Metazoa > Arthropoda > Insecta > Hemiptera > Miridae > Leptopterna > Leptopterna dolabrata. The sequence goes on along the minus strand of OX940976.1, from coordinate 47,693,724 downwards.
TATTACACAACGATTTATTATTTACCTGCATAGATGCCCCTTCTGCGTAGAACACTGTTTTCTGTGGTCAGTACCCTCGAGCGCCCTCCAGGAAAGCCCTAAATGGAGTAGTGGAGCCGGCTCGGCAATTAAAATTTCATACAAACGCGCGGGATTCAACAATTAAATTATTAATTATTTGTAGTTATTCATGAAGCAAAAGGAAAATAATAAACCGTTGTGTAATAATTTACCTGTATAGATGCCCCGTCTGTGTAGACCGTATAACAAACCGGTGAGTAATGTTGCGCAATAATTTACCGTTGTGTAACAATTTGCCGTTGTGTAATAATAAACCCAGTAATACTTTAACGTTTGTTCGAATTGCAAAAGTACCTATCGACAAAATCCAAAACAGCCATCATTTTTCAAATGGCATAATATCACAGAACAGCAAACTCGACTTCATACAGCCATCCTTGATTATAATCAGGTGCTCCCTAGCAATGATAGTGGGCTAAATATATACAATTTTATTCACCCTCCCGTTGAAGAAGCCTGTCGGTGCAATCTTCTGGACCTTACTGCGAATGAACGGCTGGACGTACAATGCTACGGGTAGTCTAAAAAAACTCGCAAGTTCAAGAGCTATTTGAAACTGTCAAACAAATCGAGAAAACGGTGTCCTGGAGTCTTCAATCCCTATTTTTCACCCCTTATGGATGACTGACATTAACGACGAGCTTCGCGGACCAGCTAGACCCCAAATGGGACCTACAAACCATATTTCATCAATTTTGGTTCATGGTCCCTAAGGAAAGTGCGAAGAACGGCGTACGGCGGACGGATAGACATTTTTTTATTGCCTTTTCTGATTCTACATACATTGAGATGGAAACCATTGAATGTTGAGGGGGGCCTAACATTTTTTTTTTCATGCTCGATTCCAATGGTTCATCATTGAAAATAATGAAACAACAATTTCTGTCCTTCCGCCGTACGCCGTAATTCGCACTTTTCTTAGGTTACCATGAACCAAATTGAAGAAATTCGGTGTATAGGTCCCATTTGGGGTCTAGTTGGTCCTCGAAGTTCGGCGTTAACGTCAGTCATCCCTAAGGGATTAAAAATAGAGGCTGACGTTTCCAGGACGCCGTTATCTCGATTTGTTTAACCTTTTTAAACACCTAGCTCTCGGGGAGCTTTTTGAAACCACCCGGGGCATTTAAGTCCACTCGTTCGTTCACAGTAAGGCCCAGAAGTTTGCACCGACAGGCTTCTTCAACAGTAAGGTGCATGAAATTGTATACATTCAGCCCAGATATCATTCCTAGGGACGCAGCAACCATAGGGAATTGGCCCGATATAATCGTTGCTAGGGAGAACATGATTATATACACAGAGTATGAAGTCGAGTTGGTTTTTCTGTAATATTACTTCATTTGTAATCATGATAAATTTGTAGCGATGATAATATATCTGGGCCGGAATCATACCGTTTGATTCACGAACATGTTGACGAAGGTTTTCAGTGCAAACGGACGGCTGGTCGTGCAATGCTCAGGGTGGTCTAAAAAAAATCTTTAGTTCAAGATCAATAAATTTAAAACTACTGTTAAAAATGGTTCATGGTAACTAAGAAAAGTGCGAAGTACGGTGTGCGGCGGACGGAGAGAAATTTTTTTATTCAATATTCGGATTCCAAGTAACCTTGAAACGTAAACCATCGAATTTTGAAAGGGGGTTAATGATTTTTTGGTTTATTATTTTCAATAATGAACCATTGGAATCGAGCATGAAAAAAAAATTCTAACCCCCCCTCAAAATTTGATGGTTTACGTTTCAAGGTATGTAGAATCCAAAACTGCAATAAAAATATTTCTGTCTGTCCGCCGTACGCCGTACGCCGTACGCCGTACGGGCCACTTTGCTTAGTTACCATGAAACAAAATTGATGAAATTCGGGTTATGGGTCCCGTTCGGGGTCTAGTTGGTCCTCGAAGCTCGACGTTACTGTCAGTCATCTCTAAGGGGTTCAAAATAGGGGTTGAAATTTCCAGAACGCCTATACCTTTGTTTTACGTGAATTTTTTCACGGTTTTAAATAATTCTTGAACTTGCGAGTTGTTTAAGACCATCCGGAGCATCGTACGTCCAGCCGTTCGTTCACAGTAAGGCCCCGAAGTTTGCACCGACAGGCATTTTCGACTCCAGTGTGAATGAAATTGTATACTCTTGTCACCAGGGACGCGCTGGATTCAGTCAATCAATCAATTTATTCAATCAATTGATCGATCAATCAATCAAAATTTTCAATTGAAATTGGAATAGTTTGTAAATTATTGGATTACTTTATTGTTTGCAATTGGGGAATCATAGGCTTGTTTGTGTGTCTGTTGTTTTCAATTGCACTTGGCCACTGCTCACTTGAATTGGAATTCATTAATTTGAATTGGAATTCATTTCGAATTGTCTAATTGGCATGGTGCGCATTGGCATGGTCCGAAATGGTTCTGCAATTCTATTGGCCCAACGCTGTCTGCGATTCTCATCATAACATGTATAGACTAGTACATATTGTATTATACAGACGGGTTATCTATACAGAGATCTGTGATCTGTAACAGAAGGGTATTCTATACAAAATAATAAACCGTTGTGCAGGGATTTGCAGCGTTTTTTTTTTCAGGCTCGACTCCAAATGTTCATTATTGAAAAAAAAAAAAGATCCGTCCGTTCCCCGCGGCGCATGCTATCAACAGCCCTTTGCTTAGCTACCTACTATGAACCAAAATTAATGACATTCGGTATGTGTTTATTTACTTTTTTATCTAGTCAGCCGTGGAAGCTCAATGTTACTGTCAGCTATATCTAAGTGATGAAAATTTCCAAATCAGATCAAAATATCATGAAAAAAGGGTTGTGTTTTCCTCACGATTTCAAATGGTTAACAATTCGATTGAGACTAATAACATTATCATTATCCAACAGGATTGGTGGTTGACGGCGCAAGGTTCTACCCCACCATCAAGCCCTATCAGTTGTGCGGGCGACTGCCTAACCACTGTGCGCCTCACTAATATAGAACTAGTATTATAGGTACCGTTACTGCAACAAGATTATGTACTAATAAAAATACACGGCACAGATGTATTCAGTATACAAGAGACTCAGCTAACCCCCCTCCATTCTTAGAACATCCTTGAATAGACGTTTCATATAGTTATCATTAGATACCTCTGGTTTGTAGTTGTCTATAATACGAATCGTACACCGAATTTGATGGAAACGTCGATGATTACAGTTATTTTGAATCTGACTTTGTTTTTCTGAATGAGAATTCCCTATCAGTTTCTGGAAGTCTACTAGTTAATCTTCTTCGGAAAACTCAGAAAAACTAACATTCCCCCCACCCGCCCATCAATCGTGCTCATGCCTTCGAGCTCTCAGAAATTCCACTTTAGTTACAGTGTCTTATTTCTGTATCGCGTGTCCTAAACCCATTAGCTCTCCACATCAATGAGAAATGGCCTCCAATTCCACCAGCTGTGTAGACAAGGCGACAATATGATGAATGGATTTCTGGATTCGGTCGCGAACTGCTAGATATCACCTATGTCACGTGAACAGTGATTGTAACGTAACGCTCTATAATCATTTAAGGGTTAGGATGGATATAGCCCACCGTTATGGGTCCTTCGTGGGGTGAATTAACACTCAGGACACATATAGGAATTTAGTCAACTACCTACTCATATTATAAATGATTATTTCACATACACCAACCAAACAGTATTAGTACCTAGCTACGGAGGGATGGTCTGACTGGGCTGTTGAGGTCTCATCCTCCGAGATGACACGTTTCACCCGTGTCAGGTGATAAGCTTGAGCGTTGGTGCTGGCCCCTTCACGCCTATTGCGGCGCAGAGGTCCAGAGCGCAAAAAAACTCTATTTTTACAAAGTTAATAAAAGAAGAAAAGGTCTTTATATTCCAAAAGTAGGATAGTCAGAGGTCACATATTCTAGAATAAATAATTTTCAACGCGTTATACATTTAAGAATAGGCGTATGAGATCGGCTGTAAGTATAATCCTTGATTATCGCAAGATTCAATTTCGCTAAAATTCCCTGTTAATCACTGGTAAGATGCTGGAACATTTTTCCGTTCATTATTTATAGTTGACGATCGCTAAAACCAGTGCCAATAAAAAAAATTGTACGCTTTCCGAATATTTTCCTAATTTTCAAATTTGTTTACGATGCCATTAAGTAATTCCGAAATTGGAGTGTAACTAATGAGCTCAACCAAGCTCCGGTTACATTTTGATCTGCAAGCAATCAGTAGACATTCCTTTCAACAACGAAAAAGGTTTTAGCTGCGATAACTTGCGGTACGTGCTTACAGATTATTTTAAGTGAGGCAAGTGCTGTGTTCGAACATGTCAACGGTAGTATGGGTTCATTTCTATTGCACTCGTCCGGACCCCATCACCTGACAAATCAGTTGGCTTCTCGGTTTTTGCGCCACCAACACACTCGCGCTGGTGCAGTTCATTTATGGCGATATTGTGGACTTATACCTGAACAATGAGAAATATTTGGAGAGGTGCTTCGAAATCCTGAAACACAGACATTAAGATCCCTGTTTTGATCTGGAGGAAGCGTGTATGTACTGTGTTAAAACATTTCTACCGTACTTTAATACTTAATGGGTTGAAGCAGGACGCAATAAAAAGTCCATTTAGTATTAGCGATAAAATACAGGGCATACCCCCTACAGGTGGTCGACATAGTAAATAATTTATTGATTGCGAAGACCGAGCTAAACAAATGAAAAGTTGCGAGTCTTATTCCGATGAATTAATTTTTGCAGCAGCTGAGACTATTCAAAAATAAAGTAGAAACGAGTTTAAAGGCCCCTCTTTTAATCCCCGAAAGCTGTAGCGATCATGACTGACGCAACATTGTCAAAGTACCAATATACCATTCTTAGGAAATCGACTAGGGAATTAGGATATGCCATTTTTCCTTCATATAATCAAGTATTGAAAGTAATAAAGGAGTGCTACCCTAATACCATCGAAATCAATGAGAGTTCTGTCAATGTCAGTTTACAGTAATTACTGGACCATACTACTTAAGCGCTGACATGAACTACCAGTATAGTTAGTGACCTCCAACTTTAATTTAAAAAATGTATTGGTTCCTTCATTTGAAAATTAATTGGATATTTGATATATAATAATAACCAAAAGATAGATACCGATATTTTCAAAAGACAGAATCAAAATCCAGGTATTAAGGAAGGTGTCAATATCGAGTGTGTATCACTAATTTCCCACAATGTTCTTTTTGGGTTAGGTTTTAGGGCTTTGATAGTGGTTCCATTCAACTCAGCGCCCGAAAAACTATGGGAAACGATTAGTAGCAGAGCAATTTTCGAGAGTACTGAGGTTTTTTTGCAAAATGAGCTGTTCTGGACCACTGTGCAGCGCGGCAGTTATATATTCCCGCGTTCACTACACTACTATTGTAGGTGTGTCATTGGGTTTACTCGATAATTTCGCAAGATTTGGGAAGAACCTTGATCTTTTTCTAGATATATCAAGTACCTATTTGAATTGACGTTTTGTTTCATTACCTTATTTTGTTGGGTAGTTTCCAGTCATTTCGATGAATAGAACTACTGTTTCTTAAGATGTATGCTATTACTAAAACCCACCTCTTCTATCCTTGTTCGCCTAAAAAATTATTTTTGTCAATTGAGGTTCGATCTGGGTTGAATTCGCCATTTTCCTTTTCAAATTTCTTTCCCTATAATCTTTCCCCCATTGGTAACATTAAGGGAGGGAAAGTGGAACCAAATCACTGTCTCAATCATAATGTGGCGGAGCGGCATTGGCAGCAGATTGACTTTTCCTTTATTTGATTTGCTTCCTTTAGCTCCTAACTCACCTCCTCCATCTCTGTTCCCATCAGCCCAAGAGGCCATTTACCTTCTGAATAATGTATGTTATTGACTGGCTTTCCCAGGTACTTTCTTCCAGGACCTCCCCGCGACATCTGTTACGGCATGGTTTTTTATTGGTAACATTTGTCAGGTTTTTCTTCTTCACATCGAGTATCCTACTGAATCTGTTCTCCCGTTCGATCTTTCCTTCATGATTCAAGATGGTAGACTGCCGGGTTATGAATTATTTAGCATTTCCATAGACGGTTCGGAAGATATCAGTGGAGTATCCCCAGTGAGGAATACAAATACAGTCTGATGGCCAAAGGACTCCCGAATTAGGAATAATGCTAGTCCCTCATCATTATTGAATATCATTATGTAACTAGGTACCTCCTTGAGCCTAAGTGAGTGAATTGCATGAGGAATATCTCCTCGCACTTCGTTTGGCTAGGCAAAGACTGCTGAAAATAATAAATACGTAAGGTCTCTTATTTATTTAACTTTACAGTTTTCAATAGGATGTTGCTCATCCATAATTTGATTCTTCACTATTTTTCCCAGATCTACAAACCGATAACAAAACAGTATGCTGCTAATGGTCTGCAACATGTAATCTAAAACCGTGGTACAATTGTTCGCGTTGCATTCATATTATGGTATCAGACGATGTCAATTTTATATCAAAAACTTCATTCATCTGATCATTCATACATTAACTTCTTCATTCATTGTCAAACTTCCTTAAGTTTTATCCGGTCCACGAATGTACTAAATAAGTTCATAAGTAAACAGAAAAGGACAGAAAATACGTCATTCACCCTGTCTAACTTGCCACATCTACCATCATCCATGACCGATTCAATGGTAGTGAAACAGTACTATTATAATCGTAGGTACCTAATAAGGGTTATAAATAGGTTAGCTGACGGCAGAGGTAGTAGACATCAGTCAATGCCTTAGGTTACCATACCGAAGGTCAGACATCCGTTTGATGTCAACAGTGAGGTACATTCATGTTAGAGACATGTAACTGAAGTGAACTCGTCTGTATACGCAACGCATGGCGAAACATATCATCCGGATGATGTACTCGTGGAAGGTGTTGATGCAAGAGCTTCTGCTCCACGAAACAGATACCCAGTGCGGATATTGCAGAGATGGACACAACACCCCCGAAAGTTCGGTCACCACTCTTTATGTTGAATTCGCTGTGCTGATTTAGAGCTCCACGATATTTGAATGAATCCTGAAGGTATTACTATGATGTGCGAGATGGAGCTTGAAAAGTTTTTAAGGAAGTATCAGGTGCAGTTGGGTCGGCTAGAGGTTCCTGAAAGTAATAGTTACTTTAGCCTGTCCTAGTTAGGCGTTCCTGTAACCGGGCCTCTCCCACCCGTCCCAAGCTAAGAGGAAACTCCATAAGTGGGAGTGGATACTTTCCCCCATTCATGATGAAAAACATAGTCATTTCATAAAAACGAACAAACAAACATGTAAGTACGAGTGGGTCTCAAGTTTGCTATCGGGATTCAGAAAATTTATTAAGAGCTTTGAATCTGCAGTAGGATGCAGTTTAAGGGGGAAATTATCTACTGACTCGCAGCAAACATCAGAAATTGGCTGATCCAAGATTAGAAACCGTGGTAACTTTCATGGGGCTCGGCGAGGGAGTTGGGTGAGAGGGGGTTCTATCATCCGACTTTGTCGTATAAATATTTAGTCATACGTAATCATTGGGTCACGGTAGGGCCACCTAGTAAACCACATAATTGAAAAGAAGTTTATTGAGAGGGAAACATGCAGATCTATGCACTGAAAATTTGATGAACACACCTTGTGAAATAATATCACCGGACTCCCTTGTCCAGTAGTTAATTGGCCTTGGGAACGCCTCTGAAAGACACTCCAGAGTCATTTGTTCACCTTCCATCGCTCCAACGAGCTGGTTTTGGATCCAAATCATCGGAGGAACTGAAAAATGAAATAAACAGTGAATGAACATGGAAGGAATAATGTGGTGGCAATAAATTATTTACATCCATTTTGGTTTATTATTTTCAGTAATGGAACATTGGAACCGATCATGAAAAAAAAAAAAAAAAAAAAATTAACCCCCCACCCCTTAAAATTTGATGGTTTACGTCTCAAGCTATGTAGAATCCAAAAATGCAATAAAGCTATTTCTGTCTGTCCGCCGTATACTGGACGCCGTACGCCGTACTGACCACTTTTTTAGTTTATTTACCTTTAGACTTTCAGCTCTAATCAGCTGATTTCGGTTTTTACGATCGATACTCGTACCATAGTTAGCAAATAATAGCAAAACGCTGCAAAATGTTCCACAACGTTTTATTTTTATTTAAAGTATTAAACAAATGCAATTTATACTGTATTATATCTGATTTTACCTGTGTAATTATTGTGGGTAATGCTACTACTAATGGTACCACATAGGTGATCAATAAGCCCCGATATCTATGCCCAAGCAATCTTCTAGATTCCTGTGTTGTGGGCCAGTACGGTAAAATGACAAGAATGAATGTCCGTCTCAATGAACCCCCTCTCCCCATCAAATTACTACGTTAGGTAGCTGAATATATTATCTGTCTATTTTAACTAATCTAATATAATAGCGAGAACAAAATTTACAACAGATCCCTGAATACAAAATATAAGTGAGGGTAGAGCACAACAAAGTGAATGAGTAGTACCAAAAATGTTTCTTCCCGTTGTTTCTTCTGAGGTGTCCTTGTTGGATTCCTTTATGAGTGATACAAAACAACATAGGTACTACGAACTATTAATTTGAAAAATGTCATCCATAACTCATCGCCATCTCCCAGAGGTTACATACAGGTTGTAATCACACAACACTAAGTTCAGGTTTAGGTGGTTATTACGGTGTGTTGGAATTTAACAATAAATTTGAGTTTCAGCCAGGTACTTCTACAACTGGATGAGGGTAATGAGAAGAGTCAGATAAAGAAGTGCGATTTATGACGATTATGAATCAGAAACCTTTATTCAAATAAACGTGCTCACTAAATTTGCGAACAGCCCCCAAAATAACTAACAGGTTCCTGACCCACCGAACAATCTTCTTAGCGCATAACAATTTACTGCTCAATTGTGCCACGCTATTGCAGGCTAAGGATTAAACTGAGCCGTGTAATATTTCATATTACAACTACTACGCTCCAGCCGCTGCCTAGCCACCGATCTCTTACCGCCCTCAATATACGGAGGAAATTTAATATCCCTGATGTCGTATATCAAGTGTCAATTATCTATAGTTTTTGAAAATATAATGAACTTAGAACTTATAGTTTGAAATAATCACCTCGTGATCAATACTCGTGATCACACAGCTCGAGATCACTACTTGTTTAGGTATATCTATTTGGAGAATGTGTACAACATTCAAACTATCGAGCTGGCCAATAAAATTAAGACAGTAGGCCTAGCTGTATATCCACGTTCTGCATTAATGGCAGAACGCAGTAGTAGTAGTTCCCATTGATAAAAAAAAAAAAAAAACATGAGTAGGTATTTTAAAGCGCACATGCCATATTAGCTGGAAAAACTGCCCCCCCCCCCCCCCCGCTACATTAGACGGGAAGTAAATAATTATATACGCTCTCGTGAGACGCGCAAAAGTGTATCTGTGATTGAAATCTACTTAACCACCTATGAATACCAGTATTTTTATAGTTTAATCCATACTAATTTATAGTTTAATCAAGTAATAATTCAATGACCACCTCCCGTGTGAAATTAAAATATCCTCAGCAACCGCGCACTGTCATTCTAATCCGCTAGTTGAATTTTTTTCAAAGAAAAAAATTCTCTAGGCGGAACCAACTGAATGCATGAGCAGGAAGACTCAAATAAATCGAACGGAAGTGCCGGATGTATGGAAAAAGTAGGGTAAAAAGAATAGAAGTGTCGGGTTAATATTTCCTTTGAGGGCCATTGTGGAGTCCCGGGCGTAATAGCTATAAATTACAAAATAATACGAAGCATTTTTCTCCAACAAATCCGATAAAAGAGAAGGCCAACTTTTTCTCCACAGAGACATAGAAAGATATGCATAAGTTGGATCAAATTTATATACATCCGTAAGAACGTATCTAAGTTTACACACTCCGTAAGAATGTATCTAATTAGGGTATTAGTGTGGTATTTTAACATTTGAACAAAGAAATGAACTTAGTTCACCATTTCTACTGAGCATGAAAAGGAAGATTCATGTTAAGTTGGGGATGTCTGGGTTGAGTAAGGTGAAGTATTGTTCACTGTTTTTTTAAATCTGCTCTATGGATTAGAGCAAGTTTTATCGGCGCTGATAAGCAGAACCCACGTATAACAAGGAATTACTGTAAAGCCGTGGGGGTCCCAAGGACGGATTGGAGATAACTATTACAATTTCAAACGCTGATATTATTATCTCGAAATGACGAAATCTCATTTTTCAACCTTTCCCCGCGCGTAGCAGAAACTGAAATTAATTACAGGTTAAAAAAATACGAGTTTGTTTCGCTCAAATTTATGTATACACTTCTCAGCGTTTTATCTCCAACGAATATGCGTTCGTTGCGGTTGAATAAACTGAATAGTCAGCGTTTGTGAGAACAAAGGTACATTCTCGACGGGGATTGCGCAGTGATAGAGGAGCGAGAGGGACGTCGATTTTGGAGGGGCGGTAATCGATACGGAGGCCGAAGCGATAGGTAGGTTGAAGATAAGCAACTTAGTCCATCATTGCCATTTCCAAAAGTGTGATCTCTTTATTTAAATAATTCAAGTAACTATTTCGCGCTCTTCCGCTCCAGTGGGTGATATTAGATTTATACAGATTTCTCTTTAGTTTGGATCTGTAGGAACTTGGGTTCATTACACAAGAAATCCTTTTTTAATTATTTGCCTTTTTATTTATCCTTTTCCCCAGAGTCCTTAGCAGTAACAACAAGAAGGGATTAACCCATTCTAATATCGTGAGACTACGTTATACGTTTTACATTTGACGTTTCGACCTCACTCATACGGATATGTTCTCCTCCTCAAGTTGGACGATATTATTGACTATTGCGACAATTTTAACATGGAACATGTTTTTACGGGAGTAAACCGGGCTGGAAACCGTCCGTGTCCAGTCCTGTAAACTCAGCTCCCCTCCCCGTCGCCCACACAGTTCTCCCTCTACCCCACTCCTGCCACTCAAATCACAACCTCCACTACACCACACGTGGTGCCTTCTCCGAGGAGAGCACGGCCACGTCTTACTCAGACGAAAACTACGGATGGGGTTCTACCTACCCGAAAAACGCCGAAAGCAGCTGACGACGTGTATTACATTACATTGCGTTAGTTCGCTGGGCCAAGGCTTGGAAATCCCACGAAGTTTTTTTGCTTCCTCACTACGGAAGGCAGGGAAGCCTTGGATTCGTGATTGAGTACAAAAAAGTTCATGTCCTCCAAAATGAAAATTTCCGCTACCATTTTCCGTTTCAGACATCGAGGAACATTTTTGGTTCCGTGTCTGTCTGTCTGTCTGTCTGTGGTAATTCCTTGCAACACCCATAACTACCCAAAATAATGGTCGAAGTGGGCTGAAATTTCGAGGGTAGGTGCGGGTTGAGTCACAGATGAACCCATACGAAAATCATTGAAAAAGTACCCTAACTTTCGTCTGCGCATGCGCAAACGTGAAATATTTGGAACACCCATAACTACCCTAAATATCGTTGAAATGAGTTCAAACTTGGAGCGTCGATCAGGAATTACTATGATAGTTCAAATTAATTTCATTGGAATCGTAATGTAACTTTGATCTACGCATGCGCGAACATGAAATGTTGACCATTTCCTTGTAACGCTTCTAACTACGCGATAAATAGTCGCAGAGAGCTGAAATTCTTAGGGTATCCGCGGGCTGGATCGCAGATGGTCCCGTTTCAAAATCATGAAAATCGTTCAGTCTGCGCATGCGCAAACGTGAAATACTTGGAGTGTCCATAACTACCTTAATTATCGTTGAAATGAGTACACATTTGGAGGGTCGATCAGTATAATACTTTGATGGCTCCATATGAACTTCATTGGAGCCTTACTGTAATTTCCCTCTGCGCATGCGGAAACCTGAAATGTTTTCCGTTTCCTTATAACGCTTCTAACTACGCGAAAAATAGTCGTAGAGGGATGAAATTTTGAGAGTACACGCGGGTTGGATCGTAGATGGTCCCGTATCATAACGAACCTACCCAACTAGTCTATACGTTCATGTGATTCAAGTGAGGAAGCTATAGTGCCTACTCGAATTGGCAGACGTTTTTCTACATATCTCCATATCCTCTGTGATCATGTACCTATTCGAAAAACATGTTGCAAGTTTCCTTGCTCTAAACTGTTATAATCCGGGGGTCTGGGGGTGTCCCCCAGATTTCATTCGAAAATAAACGTACCGTCATGAACACAAACCACTGGCGGCTGGACGCCCCCTACGGCAACGCTTTTTTTCGTTCCTCTTTTTCACCCACTTCCGTTCATTTCCGACCCATCATGTAGCACTTTTTTGGAAAGTTCTCCGTTAGCTCTACTATTTTATGGGGCTTAAGGAATTAAAAAAATTAACTTCCAGTCATCATTGGTAAAATTGATGGGACATCAAAATAATATGCATATAAATCCATTTAAAATAAAGAAAAATCACTTGAAAATTTTTTATTTTTTTTATTTTAATATTCATTCTTTTATTGAAAAAAAAATACAAAGGAAAACATTCTGGTACTAAATATTAAGAAATAGACAGTAATTACAGTAATGCCCTACATTGCAGCTTGCGAATGCTACTTCCCCATATGTATGAGGAAACCCTCGTGCTTGGGGAGGAGTCACACTTCTTTATTGTAGGCACACGTCGATCAATGATTAAGATGAATTACATACGACTTCGAGTGGTCTTACATCATGCTTTATAATGGCAAGTTATGGTTCAATATCATTAAATAACTTTTTCACCAGTCGTTTAAAAGAATCCAAAGTCGGAGCATCCCTAATATTCATGGGCAGACTATTATAAAGTTTCACACCACGGTACAGACATGACCGCTGACCCGCCGTAGTCAGGCGGAAGGGGACTATAATGCTCCCGCAACCACGAGTTTTTGATTTATTTATTTGGTAATAAGATCCTGTCTGGATATATTTATAGGTTTCAAATGAAGTGATAACATTGACAGTGGCGGCGAAAGTTGGAACTTGAAATGATCTAAACAGCTCTACAGAAGCTAAAAGTGTTATTTCGATTAGAGTGATCAAACCACCTTCAGAAAGGAAAATTGGTTTAAAATAATTCTTCTTTCAGGGTGGCAAAGCCAAATAAATATTATGTTGATGTGATTTCATCTAAGAGTTATTCTACAATTCTGTCTTAAGGCAACAGAAGTTACTGAAACGATTAAAATGAACGCAAGAAAACGGACTCAATACTTGAAACCTCAGAGGAACACGAGCATCAAATAAAGAAATAAATTAATAGGTACTTGGAAGTTTTCACGCATCACGTATTGTCGCACTGCAATGTAGGTATTTAAAGTTCATGAACTTGTAAAAAAGAAAAAAAAAATATATATATATATATATATATATATTATATATATATCTAGTGAGTTACCTACCTGTATTATCCAGAAAAAGGTAGATACCTACATAGATAGACACTTTCCTACATTGATGCTTAGATTTATCTTATAAACTATGGTGAAATCCCCCCCCCCCCCCCACCGTAGCATATACAGAAGTTCTTGGGATCTTAGATTTGACGCTATTTTGATGTTATGGACGTGCAGAAGCTATCGACCACACCTGAGCAAACGTTTTTAAATAAATCTTATTCTTTATTTTCTCTTAAAGGAACCAGTGGTTGAAGGAATAAAAATGAGAGAAAAAATTGGAATATAATGTTATCCGTATGAATGGGGTCTTATCGCTGACCGAAACATCGCCTAAAGACAAGAGTTGGTCATCAGCCTCCCCAAGACTACAAGCTCAACTAGAGTGAGAAATAAAAATCAAACAACGGGTTGAATTCCATGCCCTACTCAATTTGCTGAGCCTAAGGACGAACGCAATGTCCCCGTTCTCACGGGCGCGGGTTGCATGTGCTAAGGTGTTTGATTTTTACGTCGCACAACAACTAGCCGTCCTTCAACACAATACATATTTGGTAGGGAGCCCTGGATTCGTGATTGAGTAAAAAACTATTCATGTCCTCCAAAATGAATATTTCCACTACCATTTGGCGTTTCAGACATCAAGGAACATTTTTGGTTCTGTTTCTGGCTGTTTGTCCGTCCGTCTGTCTGTCTGTCAGTGGTCATTCCTTGTAATGCCCATAACCACCCGAAATAATAGTCGAAAGAGGCCGACATTTGGAGGGTTTGGAGGGATTTTGGTTGAGTCACAAGCGGTCCCATACCAAAATTATTGAAAAATTACTGAACATTCGTCTGCGCATGTGCAAACGCGATATACTTGAAACGCCCATAACTACCTCAAACGTCGTTGAAATGAGTTCAAATTTCGAGAGTCGATGATAGTTCCGTATGAATTTCATTCGAACGGTACTTTAACCTCCGTCCGCTCATGCGCGAAGATGGCATTTTGAAAAACTGTTGAAATGTTTGTTCCTGTTACGCATGTTAGGTAATTTATTACTACTCTATTTATTGCTATTCAATCATTTTGACTCATCATTTTTTTACCAAAACTGATTCTACACGTCCATGTTACAATAAGTGAGGAAGCTATACCCCACCCAGCTTGGCAGACGTTTTTTCAGTTGCACGCTTAAGTTGAATTGAACACAGGATACTCACAGTGTATCAACAATGTGATGCGCTTACTGACGCTAGGCGGCCATCCGTTGGACGCTATGCAGAGGTAAGCCCCCATGTGGAGTCTGTTGACTCTTGTCAGGTTGAAGGCGGTTCCTTCGATACTTGAAGCTAGAACACAATAAATATTTGAGTTCAATAACAGTTTTAATGAAAGACAACCAACTGCTGAATCCAGTTGTCAGATTGATACGCGGCATCAAAATCAGTGAGCTCAAAGTAGGTAATAATAAGTAGTGATAATATATAATATGTTTATGATCCGATGAGAATGTTGATGGTGGTCCGATGAGAATTTCGGCATGGTAGTCCGTAGCGTAGCACCTAGTTTGTATGTCTAATCATGGACAGCTTTAGCCCAGTAGTGTTGGATACTCTTTTTATCCGTTCAACATGTATGTGGAATATTATTTCGAATGTTACACAAAAACTATCCTTTCAAGTCTACGGGGTTTCATGGTACCGTTCACATCCAGTACCAATGCATGAAAAAAGATAACTGGGCTGTCCAACAACTGGGTCACCAAGAAAACGGCTTTGGCCCAGGGGTGGATAGGTGTGCAATCGTAGATTGCAGGACAACTTCACCAGCCCAGAAGACGTACATCGTTACTGCATTAAAAAGAAGGCATTAACTTGTTGACCGAATATTAGGAAAAAATATCCCAAATAGCTATGGATTACGTAGTAATCAAGAATTCAAAAAAGTAAACAGCCTGGGCAACGTAAACAGCCTTATGAATGTGACCATGTTTTCGTACGTACCAACTCAGCACATCAAGTTCAAATGCTTCCTGAGATAATATCTATCATGTAGAAGATTACCCCATCTAACCGCTTCCGACACAACGGAAGAATAAAGTTGGTTTTGGTTTATTATTTTCAATAACAACCTTTGAAACCTCACATGTAAACAAAAAAAGTTTACCCCCCCCCCCCCCCCCCCCACACAAAACTTGATGGTACCTATCCGTTTCAAGTGAGCAGAACCCGAAAATGGAATTGAAAAAATTTCTCTACGCCCGCTGTACGCCGTACTTAGTTTTTTCTTAGTTACCGAGAACCAAAATTTACGAAATTTGGTTCATACCATTTGGGGTCCAGTTGGCCCGCGAAGCTCGGCGTTACTATCAGTCATCTCTAAGGGGTGAATAGGAAAATAATAGGAGTTGAAATTTCCAGGGCACCTTTATCTCATTTTTTTTCGTTTTTAAATTGATTCCGAACTTGTACGTCCAGCCGTTCGTTCACAGTAAGGTAAGGTAACTTTGCACCGAAAACTTCGTTAACACGATTGTGAATGAAACGGAATACATCCAGCCCAGCTATAGTTGCTAGGGAACAGCTGATTATAATCAAGCATAGCTGTATGCTATGAGTTGGTAGTTCCGCGATATTATTTCCTTCGATATTTTGGATTTAGCTTACAGCCATAACTCCCTCCCCCTCACGTCACCACGAAATCGCACCACATACATCCGACTTATACACGAAAATAGGCATACTATCCTTATGTACCAACTTGTACGACAACTGGGCCCAATCCATGTACTGGGCCCCTTACCCTAAGTACCTACCTGCATCTGAATGTACTCTTTCAAAACGATAAAAGGTATTTGTTGAAATGTATTTTTTCAAGGTTTACGTCAATTGAACGCTTCTTTTCCAAGGATCTGACTAGGTCATTTAAATGTTTTGTTACTTTCACTTGTGAAAATATACTTGGTGCATCATCACAACGTTGATTCCCGTTGAGTAGAATCCATTTCGAGGTACAATGAAGTGCAGTTACTTTTCGGCTATAGCCGGAGAATCCACCGGCAGGAATGATATTTTAAGCGATGTGCCCAAGCTCAGGGTGCTCCTAACAGGGCGCAACTGTCGCCCGGTGGAGAAATGATGAATAGCAGAGCAGTAGATCAAGATACATTTCTCATCGGCCGTACATCAATTTGAGTGGCATGGCCATTTGCCCATGAGCCAACCTATCAAAATACATAATCTACTATTGAGCTTTTGAAATGTAATACGCTGGCAGATCCGTGTCGAAATATTATGATGAGATCTTCTAGGGCTACGCGCTGTTCTCCACCCTACTAAACTGCTTTCGCAAGCTGCTCAGCATGGTATAGCAATAGATAATCTGATAATCATAACGTACGGTAGGAAATTATATTGAAGGAAAGCTCGAACTTCCAGTTATTCAAATAGCATCAACTGAGTCATTCATTTTTTCAACTGAAACTTCAAGGCTCTGTTTTAAATGAAAGGCTAGTCGTAGCTACAATGGTAGCTCAGAGTAGGCACAACGTTCCAGTTGGTCCCAAAAAACCGAAATCTACCCTCCTACTGAAAGTTGTGAGCAATGGCGTTTGTAAATTAATGTCAATCCCGATTTTTCGTCCCCCTCACTAGTACCTCAATCTGTTCTGAAGACATTGAAGACTGTCTGAATCAAGCGTACTTAGAGCAACGGTGTTTGCCAAACGCTGATCTACTTATCGGTCGGCTGGAGCTGAACCATTCTGAGAATCCAAAGCCGATTACGATGGGGCCGGCGTTTTCCTTTCACTGAGCACTGAGCCCTCGAAGCTCCCATTCCGAAATCGCGTGGCAGGACCTGGATATAGAGCTTATGGCCCGACCTCATTGTGTTCCGACCGAGAAGGCTCGGTGATAGTTCTGATTGACCTCCACCTTCCCATAGGTCTGCAATCTTCCTGACTATCGAAATATCAGCTGGGGAAATCATCCAATCCAGCGACAACAATGGAAGTTCACCACCTTCCCGACTCTACCCGAGGCGGTCTGTACACGGCTTTACCTAAGGTGGCTTTTCCACCTTTCTACGAATGCTACAAAGAACGGATTCAACAACAAAACCCTTCAAAGTTCATTTACATTACAAAATACCCAATTCCGCGAACCGTCTTATCAGAAAATGATATGCGAACGATCTGATGATGATTTATTAATTCACTAGCTTTCATAAGATTGTAATTTATTGTAGAATATGGATGGTTATGATTCGATACTAATAGATCCGTCGACGACTTTCGTACCCGGAACATAATAAAAAACGCTCCAAAGTCCTTGTCACATGGGTTTATTATTCTATTGAACATACCTATGGAAATTTGGCTGTTCGTTTATTGTCTCCTTCATGTGAAACAATTGAAATAGCTATTTCTAATGGCTTCCACCAACTTTGGCTCCCAAAACACGAATTAGGTACGCTCCTATTTTTTGGTTTATTATTTTCAATAATGAACCTTTGGAATCGAGCAAGAAAAACCATTTTTTAACCCCTCAAAATTGAAGGTTTACGTATCAGGTTATGTAGATTCCGAAAATGCAATAAAAAAAAATTCTGTCCGTCCGCCGTACGCCGTACTGAGCACTTTTCTTAGTTACCTACCATGAGCCAAAATTGACGAAATTCGGTTTATAGGTCCCGTTCGGGGACTAGTTGGACCTCGAAGCTCGGCGTTACTGTCAGTCATCTCTGAGGGGTTCAAAATAGGGGTTGAAATTTTCAGAACGCTTACTTTTTTTTACGTGTATCTTTTTACAGTTTTAAATAGTTCTTGAACTTACGAGTTTTTTGAGCGTTTTTTTGATTGTACGTTCCTCCGTTCCTTCACAGTAAGGCCCCCAAGTTTGCACCGACTGGCTTGGTCAACAGGAGGGTGAATGAAATTGTATACATTCAGCACAGATGTTCCGTGATATTATTCCATTTGAAAAATGAAGGCTGTTTTGGATTTTGTTTGTAGGTACTTTTGCAACTTGAACGAACGGTGAAGTATTATTCAATTCAATTCAGTTCTTTATTCAAACACATATTTAGTACATAATTAAGAATATAAGTACAGAAACATGAGAAAACCAAGTTCATGAATTGGCCCCTAAGGTCTTGACGACCCGTCCAGGGGCTGGTTGTCACTGAACTAGCTTATTAGGTTGGATCGATCGTGTACTTTTAGCTGGAAACAATATATTTACAGACAATATTCAACTTGAGTGAAAAAAAATTAATGTATATATGTACCTATGGGTATGTAGCACCTATGCCATTCATATTCCAAGACAGTAATTACCAAAATACATAACACAGTTACGATTGCAGATCAAACATACGTCAAGAAGTCAGTGTGCAGGTCAGATTTGTGCATTTGCAGCAGGTATGCGCCAATTCTTTTTTTGAAGGATTTAATGGACTGATCTGATTGTAAGGTAGTCGGAAGTGAGGCGCATATTGTGGGAGGCAGCCATGGAAATTGTCGTGTGAAAAAATCAGTGGTAGGGCGGGGAACTCGAATTTGGTTACCCTCGCATGTTGGTCGGGTGACTCGCAGGACAATGCGGTGGTGTAGACATTTTTTAATCTTGCGTACACGAAGCAGGGAGCGATAAAAAGAATATCAGTCTTGGTGGAAGAATATCAAATTTTTTTAAAAGACCACTGATTCGCGTTCAGGAATGCGACCGAGTGATGATCCGAAGGAGGGAGTTGCACACAACATTGAGCGAGCGGAAGGTTTGGGCATATGCACCGCCCCAGAATTCTATACCATATATTAGGATACTGTATACATATGCGTAGTAAACCATCTTTAAGTTACTTTTGGAGAGCCATTTTCGTAGTGTACAGAAAAAGAAAAACGATTCCCTTATTCTCATTCCTAGGGTCTCTATGTGCATCTTCTTTTAGATGCTGGTCTAGTTGGAGTCCTAGATATTTAATGCTATAGACTTGCTCAAGCTTAGTACAATTACATGTTTCATAATTTAAACATGATGCTTGCTCAAATGAAATAATATCGCAGAACAACCAACTCGACTTCATACAGCCATACTTGATTACAATCAGGTGCTCCCTAGTGATGATATCTAGGCCGGATTTATACCGTTTGATTCACGATCATGTTGACGAAGCTTTTTGGTGCAAACGAACGGTTGGTCGTACAATGCTCCGGGTGGTCTCAAAAAATTGTTTAGCTCAAGACAAATTTAATAACGTAAAAAAAACCATACCCTCCTATCAAAAGTTTTCGAGTTACGGCGTTCTGAAAATGTCAACCCCTATTTTGAACCCCTTAGAGATGACAGACAGTAACGCCGAGCTTCGAGGACCAACTAGACCCCGAACGGAACCTATAACCCGAATTTCATCAATTTTTTTAATGGTAACTAAGAAAAGTGGCCAGTACGGCGTACGGCGGACGGACAGAAATGTTTTTACTGCATTTTCGGATTCTACATACCTTGAAACGGAAACTATCAAATTTTTTGGGGGGTTAACAAAATTTCTTTTCATGCTCCAATGCCAAAGGTTCATTATTGAAAATAATAAACCAATAATAACCGCGAGGAAGCTGTAACATTTTACCCTCTGTCGTCTAGGTGAACGACTCACATCATAATTATGCCATCATGATACATTTAATTATGCCCAAAAATCCGAGCATGGTTGGCGGTTCTTGGTTGGGGGAGAGCGAAAACTGTTGAATCTCCTGTCAGTGATCCATTGCCGGGAACGACAAGTGAAACAGAACACGTCCGCGCATGTGCAGATAAATTTACAGGATGGGATGAAATTGATCGAGGGACCCTAAAAAATTAACCTACAAATAACCCGCGGTCCACCCTATTTTTGTAGGGATGATAGGAAGGGATGAAACGGGCTCAAGAGAAGCCATAGTAATTTGATAGAATTAGTTAGGTCTACTGGAGCTTTTGAGGGATCTGACCTTTGAAAAAAATTATAAACCGAAAAAAATGAGAAGAAAAAAGGAGGTACGGTACGTATTAAGAGGTAATAAATTTATTATTAAAAAATAAAAATTGGCAATTAAATTCACGTATTCTTCTATTCCGCCTCCTCACTTATGAAAATCATAATTATCGTGCTCAACAAATACATACTAAACGTCGTTATGGCCAGCGGATTACCTATGGCAACGATGGGCCGTCCGCGCGACGTGATAGCAATATTAAATTCAGTGGAGCTTGAACGAAGTGGAAGCTTGAATGGTGAGCGTGATCAAATATATAATTTTGAACAGCCCAGATTAAAAGGTCAACGCAACAAAGGCGAATAACGAAATTTGGAGCGTGATCATTCCACACAAATAACTCCGTATCAAATGACCATGATGGAATGATAATATAATAGTGGTCGAGCTCGGTTGGCCTGAATATGATTTTTTTTTTTTTTTGAGGTTGGTCGTAATTGGAGTAATGGCGAATCATCTCTTGGGACATAATACGTTCGCTTGTCCCACATGAATCAAAGGAAAATCGTGCCTGTTCGTTCGTATCTCATCTGTCCGTCGTAATCCAATAGTGGCTGTTGATCACGTCAACTGCACTAATCATTGAACAACCTAACTTCATTGGAAGAAGTAGAGCTCTCGTTTCATCGGTTCCTCAATTAAGAGAGAGGAAGAGCCAGAAAGGAACGAAACAACCCGTGATAACTACTCCTTTGTCGATTCAAGTGAAACTTTGCTTTATAATCTTCTTTCCCAGTAAACTGCTTTTTGCATTCGAAACGGTTCATTACTCCGGCTAGTATTGTCCGACACCTCTGCAGATTGGAGCGTATAATAAAATGTTGAATTACTTATTGAAACGACGTTTAGCATAGAATAATTCATGTTTCGATTCGATCATTACAGTTTTCCCCATTAGTCGTGATGGTTGCTATTCATTATCTTCCATGTAGTTGAAAATTAAAAAAAAAGCCATCAAATGCTTGAAATGTAAAGCTTGCAATCCACCTGTATTGTAACTTGGTGAACTCTCTGACAGCCCGCAAAGGTATAGAGATGGGTATAATAGCTTCGTCAGATACAGATACCTTATTGTTTCATTTGAATTAGAAATTCACCAAGGCGTCCAAGTACGTTTTTATAAAATGAAAATTGATTGATTTTGGTTTATTATTTTCAATAATGAACCATTGGAATCGAGCATGAAAAAAAAATTCTTACCCCCCCTCAAAATTTACGTTTCAAGGTATGTCGAATCCAAAACTGCAATCAAAATATTTCTGTCTGTCCGCCGTACGCCGTACGCCGTACGCCGTACGGGCCACTTTTCTTAGTTACCATGAAAAAAAATTGATGAAATTCGGGTTATAGGTTCCGTTCGGCGTCTAGTTGGTCCTCGAAGCTCGCCGTTACTGTGAGTCATCTCTAAGGGGTTCAAAATAGGGGTTGAAATTTTCAAAACGCCTATACCATTTTTTTACGTAAATATTTTTACGGTTTTAAATAGTTCTTGAACTTGCGAGTTTTTTAAGACCATCCGGAGCATCGTACGTCCAGCCGTTCGTTCACAGTAAGGCCCCGAAGTTTGCACCGACAGGCATTTTCGACTCCAGTGTGAATGAAATTGTATACAATTCAAACCAAATCTCGTAACCAGAGACGCGCCCACAATAGGAATTTGTGAATACGGCCAATCATTGGTAGGGATCACCTGATTATATTGGCGGAGTATGAAGTCGAGTTGGTTGTTCTGTGATATTATTTAATTTGAAAAATGATGGCTCTTTTGGAGTTTGTTGGTAGGTAGTGAAACTTGAACAAACATTGAAGTATTATTGATGGGTAAATTATTACTACGGTAAATCATTACTCATCGGTAAATTATTACACAACGGTTCATTATACCATCTACGTAGAAGGGGCTGTAGTTTGTTGGTAGGTACTTTTGCAACTTTTTTCACTCCTCGAATTTCTTTTCAGAACTTCATTATGTGTGTTTCTTTTTGTTAGGTACTGTTTCTCATCGGCAGATATATTTTAGCAACATTTAACTCGTGATTTAGGTAGGTACCTAGTAACGAGTACGGGGTTAGGTACTAACCTACGGAGAGTCTGCGATCTACATTATATGTATAGAATAGTACATATCATATTATATAGACGGGTTATCTATACAGAGAGCTGTGATCGGTAACAGAAGGGTATTCTGTACAAAATAATAAACCGTTGTGCAGGGATTTGCAGCGTTTTTTACATTCTTGCTAAACAATTTATTCATCAAAATTTTAGTTTTTCAAGTTAAAAATTGCTAGATGTTAGTAACATTTCCATAAAATAGGGGAATATGGTAATTTTATGAAATATAGTGTACTGAAGAATTTTGAAGACAATAATGTTATTACGTTTCCACCAATGGGATACTTTTTCACGATTTTAATACGAAAACTGGTTCAAATCTCGAAATACTCACGTGATGGGGAAAAAAAGACTCCAGATTCATGTTTATCAACCTAGTAAGCCCTTGGGAATTGAATTTAGATCATATTCGAACACTTCCGGACGCATGGCCAAAATGAAACGTTGGATCGAACTTGTACAGTTCTGACCTGTGCTATAGAAACGTTTTTTTAAATTGTTGTCAGAGTCTATCGGTATCAAATCTAACACAACCTAAGTATATGGTAAATTTAAATCAATTTTCGGTGATTTCTGTCCTTTCTAAGATTTTTTACCCTCAAACTTCTATTTGTCGCTTTTTTGTTGGAAATAGTCTGTCGTTAGTTGCCCGGGTCTATTTTGGTATCGAGTGGTCCTTCCACCTCAGTTTTTGGCAATTTTAGCGATTTTCACGATTTACATCTATTTTCACAAACCTCAGAGTTGCCACACTTTTATCGAAAAAAAATTTTTTGGAATTGTTTTTAATAATTTTTTTATTTCGCATGCGCAAACACCAAACCCAATTATCTATGCATAATTTACCCTTCTTTTCGCTCTTAACTTACCGTTATGGAAGCGCTAAGTGTGCTGGAGGTCTTTACGGCCTTATTATCTATTCGGGGAAGCTACCGACCATTTCTGTAAGTTAAGTCCAATAAAAACCAGTAAAAGCGAGATCTGGCTGACATTATTATTGCCGCAGTAAAGCTAACGTGGACTTGGCCGACGATTTAAAAGACTGGAAAAAAGGACATTAATGACGGTAAATAGCAGAAGTGTGAATATTGTGTTGTGATAAGTGTGAAAAGATGATTTCAGGTCAAAAGACAGTTGGCAGAATTCATTCAATCATTGGATTACAAATTTTCATTTACCTATTTTGCGATGGACCTACCGGCGAGGAGCCCCTTTTGTACAACTGGGTGAGAGATTTGGATGAGATGCACCCCGATCATCGAATGAGTATGTACTGGGGCTATTTCTCTTACTATGTTGATATGAGGGATTTCACACACATCTTGGTTCACTCGATGTATCACAGAAAATTACAAACATGAGTCACTCATGGTCATCTTATATTATCCGTGGATTTCGTGCTAAAAATCTAGTTTGATATCAGTATTAGTCGTAATACAGCGTAACATGGTGACTACTTCAACATTTTTCGATGACTCGTGTTGAGTAATCGGATTAGAGCGAAACAGGGCCACAGGTACCACAAAGCTTCTTTCCCGTGGAATATCTAGTGCTTAGAACGGTATAACCATGAAGCCTGTCCCGAAATCTGCTTACTGCATGTAATGCCAGCGACAAAATCCCGCCAACTTCGTGATCACTGGCATCGTTCGTGCTGACGCCTGCTCTTCACAATTGTCGAAAAGGCCCACTCACCAAGCAGCATTTGTAGATGGGGAGGAGTTTGAATGGGGTCGAAGCTCGAAGAAGAGCATAACTCTTTCTCAGTCGTGATTTGGTGGACCGTAGGGAGAGGGAAACACTGCCTCCATAATAACAACCCCTTAATTGAATTACTTGGGGGAGCGGCCGATCCTCGGATCCACAAAAGCGATACTCGATTAAGCCCGACTAATTACATACTGAGTTTAATGGCCTTGGAGATACGGTAAAGTATAATTGTCCCATAATCATAAGCCGATATTAAACTTGGCTCGGGGTTTGTTGAGTATTGCCCCTTCGGCGAAGTGTGTAAGCCCAAGTTCTTGATTTTCCGTTTATAGCGGCTCAGGGCTATAATTTCTCAGAGGTACTCATTCGTTGGCCCAAGGGGTTGGAAAGCAGGTGCCAGTACGTATATTGCTCACCATGATAGTATACGGTCAAAGGAGGAAGATTCAAGTAAGTCAATTTATCCAAAAATATATCAGGATGGTTGAGAGGTATATTTATATATACCTACGTAATATATTTTATTCACTTTAGGTAGGTACATTTAGAGGAGGTATATTGATTTATTTATACCCCAGGTAGCACGTTGCTTCTAATGAAAGTACTACTAGCGCAAGGCAGTCTGGTGATATAATCGAAGTCCCAAAGCTGCCCGCTAAACAGCGTTGAAAGAAATTCCCCGTTTTGGGGGGGGGGGGGGGGGGGGGTTGGAGGAACAAGTTTCTATACACATATCCAATAGACGGGAAGGAACAGGTTTCTATATGCATGAGAGAGAAAGATTTTTATATGCACGAAGTAACAGGTTTAGGTGAGAAGCACCGAGCATGTTTTGGTGTGCAAAATGGATGTAAATCCTTTTTGCGGTTGAGGAGGTTTTTTTGGGGTGTGAATTTTACAACAGAGTTGTTTGGCGGGGGGGGGGGGGGGGGATCACATATTTTTGCATTGTTGAGTAAACATTTTTCCCAGTGGATACCTAGAACCTACTTGCTACCTACTTAGTAACTAATCAGTACCTAATCAGCACTACCTACTTAGTACCTACTCAGCAGTAGGTTTAAAAAAAAATTCTCAGTACCTACTTACCGAAAAATCTCAGGGTGGGGGGGAGGGGTCAAAAATGCGCTAAAGGCAGCTCCTTGAAGCAAGGAATGTGTGTGGAAAATTTCAGCTCGAACCGCTATGTCTGTGAGGATGGAGCCTTGTCAAAGAAGAATAACGACAATAGGAACAACAAGAAGGAGTAGAAAAACTTGGAAAATGATGATTTTTAATCTTCCATAACTCCGGCACCGGATGGTCTCGAGGGTAGAAATTTGGAACACGTTCTCAGGGGCCCCTCGAGAATAGGTGTACGAAAAATCAACCCCGGTGGCCGAGTTTAGGGAGAGGGGGTGTTAAAAACCCGACTTATGTTGTCGTGTAAACAGTGTCTTGGTCGCTGTAGGTAGGTATAAGGTAGATAAGGAGCTCCCGTGTCCCTACATTATTCTTATTGAAAATGCACCCTCGTTATTTATCTTACCTAACTTAGTTGGAGTCGGAACATGTATCCCCAAGTTTGAAGTTTTAAAATAAGAAATCAAGTCTGCTCATGCGCAGATAATTTAATTACGCCAACTGCATATTAATATGAGGGAGCTCTGTCAAAACATCCAATATTGAATGTCTCTTGAAAACTGGAAAGGTCGAATGTAACCGATGATCAGACTAATATCATATTTATGGAATCCGTTGGCGTCGGTGGAATGGACCAGAAATATAAGCGCTCTGTCCTACCAATTTCTCGTTAATCGCGCATGCGCAGATGCTACTATTATTCCAATTGAAATGCAATTAACAGGGCTTCCAACTTAGATGATACCTGAAAATTTCAGCAAAATTTCGCAATAGAACCTCAGTTACAAAAGGGTCAGAGTTTTATATTTGCGCATTCGTAGCCGGAATTTAACATTGGCATTTGATTATATGGGTCTATAAATTAGGACCAACCCGCACGTACTATTTCAGTTCTTTTGAATCGTTCGTTTGCTCTGGTAACTACGATGGTTACAAGAAATTGCGTAAAGACCGACGGACAGAGAGACAGACAGACATGAGACCAAATTTTTAGAATGCTGGTCACACAGGCATGTCATGAAAACGACAATCCATCACAGCCAGGTTCTTCGTTCTTCCATTTTCGGATCACAGTGTGTTGTGAGCACCAAATAAGTCTAGCTATCAGCAACCATAAAATTATGTGTTATATGTGCCACGATCACTTGTAGTGGAACCCCACAGATGGGACCCCGCTCATTACTATTCATTTTATCCTCGGTTACCCGCGTGAGCCATACTTCCGCGGGAAATTGAGTGGCGGGGATGTGATAAATTCGGCAATATCCTGACCGTTTTCTGCCTCATATTCTGCCTGAGGGCTCTCGCGAGATTGACGAACGAAGACCGGGGAAACTGTGACCCCACGCCGATAAGTCAGGGAAAAACTCTTTCCCTCCACTTGAGCCACCCCGGAGAGGAGCTCGGGTGGAAAATGGACCGTCAGAATCTGCCCGTTAGATGACAAACGACTTGACGAATTTTCCAAGAGACAGAAAGTGAAGGAGAAAATTAAGCCTCCAGGTTCCCCAGTCGTCTCGAAACGATCTCGAATCCGAAAACAAGCAAGCACTATTGCGATTTCACGGTTGAAATAAAGTGCCACATGTTGATGTGGCACGTAGGTACCACATGTTGATGTGGCACGTAGGTACCACATGTTGATGTGGCACGTAGGTACCACGTACCCATTGATTGATTGATTGATTGACTTAGTTTATTGAATATTCTGTACATATTTAGGACCATGGGGTCCTCTCTTCCAATACATACAGAAAGCATAAGACAGCATTAATCATCAGTCAGAATTCACACACTTAAAATTAGAAAAAAAAATTTAAAATCATATGTAGAATGAAGATTACAGATAGAAAAGAACTTGGATCCAAACAGTTAATTATCATTATGAACCGTACCGGGCTAACAGTTTATCTTTTAGGTTCTTCTTGAAAACAATAACAGACTGATCAGTATTAAACAACATAACATTCTCATTGTAAAACTTAACACCCAATACTAAGAACGATTTTCCGTAAAAAGTTGTCGTATGTGAAGGAATATGAAGCGTATTGCGAGCAGATCTAGTCGGTACACAATGTACTTGTGCTCTCTTCAGAATGCTACGGCTCAAATACACAGGGCTGTTAAACTTCATCAACTTGAACATCATTACTCCCAAAGCTAGCTCACGACGCTCTGCAATTTTTAACCATTTTAGTTTAGCGTAGTAGTCTGTCACATGTTCATCAAGTGGCAATTTAAAAATAAAACGTATAGCTGCATTTTGAGCACGCTGTAGCAATGTAACTTTTTCAGACGTGAGATCACAGTAGGCAAGACAGGCATAGTCGAAGAAAGGCAAAATTAGAGCTTGAACCAATCTGATTCTGATGTCAAATGGAAAGCAATTGGCGAACAGCCTAAGCTGGCGTAAGCCGCCATACACCTTACTACATAATGCGGTTATTTGACCACTCCAATTCATAGTTCTATCAATCGATATTCCAAGACTCTTAACTTGATTTTCATAATCTATTATAGTGCTCCCTAGCCTAATGGAGTCCAGATTTGCCAGTTCGTCCAATACACTGATTCGCCGACTCGAACCTATTATAATGGCCTTACATTTAGAAGGATTAACATCCAAGCCATGCATGTGGGACCAGTCATTCAACCTTGAAATGTCATCATTCAGAGCCGCTATTGCTTCCCCAACATCCTCAATTGAAGTTTCTATGTACAATTGTACATCATCGGCGTATAAATGATAATTGCAATTCCGTAAAACACTTGGCAAGTTATTGATGTACATACTAAAAATTAAAGCAGACAGCACTGACCCTTGTGGTACGCCCTTTGCCATTTTCATAGTTTGCGACTGTGCACCAGCCAAATCAACAACGCATTGACATCTGTCAGTCAGGAAAGACTCGAACCACGCTACAACCCTCATGCTAAAATTAAGTGATCTGAAAATCGCAATCAGAACCTCATGGTCAACACAATCAAATGCACGGGAATAGTCAATTTGGACCAAAACTGTCACCTTACCATTGTCCATACTTTTCCTGAAATCATCCAGAACACAAATAAGCGCGGATTCAGTGCTATAGCCTAACCGATATGCAGACTGTTTTTTGTCGATTATTTGCTGTTTTTCATTATTATCAGTAATCATTTCGTAAATTACGCGATCGAAAATCTTCCCACCTGCACACAGTTTATTTATGGCTCTAAAGTCACTGGGTTTTGTCGGATTACTGACTTTGGGAAATGGTACCACAAGGGAATTTTTCCAAATCGCCGGGTATGATGATGTCTCAATTGAGTAGTTGTAAACATGCAATAGTACTGGTACAACGATATCTTTTAATCGCTTTAGTACGTCTATGGGTATACCATCTGAGCCAACACAGCTTGAGCTAATATTGCCCATGGACTTGATGATATCCTGTTCCGTAATTTGAATGAAATTAAATTCGTCAAGTTGCCTGGAACAAGAATTATACCTGTCTATAGTCTCATTGTAGTCAAAATTCGAATCCTTTACATCACAAAAAAAATTATTAATTTCATCAAGACTCACCGGCAAAGTATCGGCTTTAGGTTTCGAGTGCCCAATACCTTGGGTCTTAACAATTTTCCAGAATTCTTTGGGCGACTTGGGAGTAGAAAAAAGTTTCGCAAAATGCCTATTTCTTGCGTTCCGAAGCATTTGTTTGACTTTATTACGAGCCTTCTTATAGTCGCTCAAATTGCTATCAATTCTAACCCTCTTATATAACTTATATTTCTGATCCCTGACTTTCATCATACTACGTATTTCGCTAGTTATCCAAGGAGCCGGAGGTCGACTGCATTTGATCATTTTCATGGGGCAGCTTTTATCATACAGGTCATATACTAGCTTATTAAACGTTATTACTTTAGCATCAATGTCATGTGCATCATATACTGTTTGCCAGCTAATTTTACGTGCATGCTCCAAGAAAATATCTTGCTGTAAACATGATTTATCGCGGTATTTAACAAATTGCTGTTTACTCTTATTTCTTCTCAAATTCAAAATACAATAAATTAAATCGTGTCTCGAGAGTCCTGGCGCACCCATTTGACCAAACGACGTCACCCTAGCGATATTATTTACTAAAATAAGGTCAAGAAGAGTTGCTGATGTCTTAGTATGGTGAGTAGGCTGCAAAGGCAAGTGTTCCATATTGAACATAGTAAGCTGTTGTAGTAAGTACGCTTTATAGAAACCGTCACCCGTTGGTTTACTATCACTAGCCAAGTTGATATTAAGGTCACCCATAATATACAAATCATAAGATAGAGAAACCAGCTTAGACACTATATTAAACATTTTGTCTAATGCCTTAGCCTTCGGGGGACGGTAGACAACACCAACCACTATTTTCCGTTTTTTAGACTCTAACTCTACAAACAAGTATTCGGGCTCGTGTGAATATTCAGATGGAGACTTATGTAGGACACGAAAACTCAGACTGCTACTGATATATAGCGCCACACCTCCCCCTTCTTTCTTAGTTCGATCATTTCGAAGCAAACTAAAATTTGGCAATGCGAATAACGACGAATTTAGCTCGGGTTTTAAAAAAGTCTCCGAAACAGCTATCACATCCACAACGTCCCCTTGAAACATTTCACAAAATTCATTCCAGTGAGTAGGAATGTCCAACCTCTCGGCATTCACATGAGCAAGACGAATCAAGTTCTTACTAGGGTTAGACAGCTTTCCCAGATTCTCATTAATTAACGCCATTCAAAAAAAGGTAAACGATCCACTTCGAACAGCACCACCCAACAACTACAAAATAATTAAAGTATAAGCTATATTCCAATACAATAAAAAGGTGCCATACAAAATAATAGTCTCTCATATTATGTAAATAACCACTTATATCACTAATCATCAGAAATAATAAAATTAATCTAACCATTTCGAATCTGCATATAGTATTGTACATCAAACCGGACTTGGGAAGTGTGTAGTGATCTACTTGGTGCTCCGACGGGGTGTATTAGCCTTGCTGAGATCGCGAAGAGTCTGCGCTGAAACAACCTGAATGGGAGGATCGCCTTCTGTTTTCTTAAGGAAAATTCTTCCATTTCTCACCCACGAAAAACTGTATCCATTCAGCTTACGGAACTCTTTAGCGGATTGGAGCAATTTTCGGTTCGTGTATGTAAGGCTATTGTTGACATATATTCTGCTCGGTTCACCCAGAAGGTCGCCCATTAAGGGGGCGCGGGACGGGAAGGCCAGTAGCACCCCCAACCACGAGAGTGCGCTGAACATCACTTCCACATCGCTTCCGCGGGAAGATTCCCAGCGAGATTTGGAGATTTGGCGCCCACCGGTAGGGGCGCCTGCCGAATTTCGATGGTTGTTGTAAGTGCGCAGTTCGTTTTTAGTTATCAATTCCATTGCCTTATGGACACTATAACATTCGTGATTAGGTACGTGAGCTTCTCCTCTCCCTCTGCAAGTTTTCCGCTCGACAGGTTATACTCTGTTGTTTTTAGTTCATTCCTTTGTTCTCCTTCTTCTCTCACGCGGTTCATTCACGTTAGTATCAGTATATACTATTGTTCATTCGTAGTGATATCCGTCGAGTGTATCAAAGTGTATGCCTCCACCGCCGAAGAAGTGGACCAGGAGAAACATCGGTAACAAAGGCGAAAAAAAGAGGCGCAGAACAGTAAGTTGATACCGCAGATTTACATAATTAGGTACCTAATTAATCCTTAGTGTTTTCTGTGTAGAGCAACAAATTGAAATAGTTTTCAGATGTAGTAGTAGTAGTATACAGATTTTTTGTTAGTCTAATGATTGTCACGTAATTAGTACCTACGCTCCGTAGTTTGGGAGTAAAACTCAACCCATCATTCCACGAAAATCTTTAACCTTCGTTGGAAAGTTATTGTAAAATATCCTGCGGCTAAATCTCCGTAGTTATGATTCCGTTGGACATCTACAGAAATTTTGGCTGTTCCTTTACTGTTTCTTTCAATTCAATCAGTCAAAATATCAAGCAGATACAATCTGCGATGAGCAATGAATAAAAAAATCTTTAGGTAGCTACCTACCCTACTCTGAACGTCAAAATTGAATTGCAATAAGTTTAAAAAAAAAAAAAAGAATGTTTCCATGTTTAATATAGATGGATGTGTTTCCAAGGTTTTTTGGTTTTGTAGATTAGGAAACCTCAATAAAAACCTAAGAAATACTGTAAATTCCCAACTCTTCACATCTATCAGTCAAAACACCAAGCAGATACTCGATAGATTAAAATGTATTTCTAAGGTTTTCATTGATATTTCTAATTCATTGCAATCAGTATACCCAAATTTACTGATTTTATGTTATTTTCTGTTCTCAGTTCATGTCCAAACAACATCCGATCCAGAGTCTGGCAGACAGTGATGTCTCCCACCAAATGGTCTTTCTTTGAGTAAAAATCAGGTAATACTTCTTATTATTAGAAGCAGATCAAATATTTCGCTGTAATATCACATTCCCCAGATTCTTCATGCGCTTCTCTGAACCTGCAAAACTTTGACACGCTCTCCTGTAAAATCAACTGTATTGGACTTACCTACCACGTTTTGCCAGATCAGCACAGATTTATAATACGCAGTGGCGTAGTGTTGAAAAGGGGGGGGGGGGGTTATCGGAAATAGAAAAAACATCCTTTCACGTAGCATGGCTATAAGAGCGAATTTTCAAAGATTTTACCCATTTTTACCGATGTTTGACCCTAATAACGTCAAATTTGACCCACTTGCTTTTGAGAAAAATAGTTTTATCATCGAGGTAGTACCTCCGTCGTCATTATCCACCCCACACAACGTCAGGTGAATTAATATTGATTTTACCATTAATACCAATTTTTTACTCCAAAAAATCAAAATCTGACCCCTATTCTGTGTGAAAAACAACTGAAATGGTATTTTTCTGTCTTCACTCAACCTTCCGTACAACTTCCAATGATTTTTATAGCAATTTTAGCCGACATTTAGCCCCTAAAAACTCAATTTGACTCCCTTGGAATTTGAAAATTGCTCATCTTCGAACTCATCCTTTCGTTTGGCAATACAAACGGTTTGGAGAAATCTGGAATTTTTACCATGTGCCTACCCAAGGACAGAAATCATCTGTAGTGGCACATAAATCTACGTAATAAATTTTTGCTAAAATCTAGGGATGAACTTAGGATGCTCTGAACCGGATTTGCCTATAAAAATATTTCAAAAATTCATGTTCTGAAAATGTTACCCATAGCAATAGCTTTATTTTCTTTGAAAATTCGGTAATAAGGTTTGAAATTACAAAGAAAGCTGAATTTAAATTAAATTTAACGAAGCACTAAATGTTACAGATAACATTAGGGAAGATAAACTGATGAAATACACACAACAATGTTCGCGAATTTTTAAGGAAAATGAAGGTATTGCAATGGGTCCAAAATTTTCAGAACATAAGTTTTTGAAATTATTTTATAGACGAATCCGTTTCAGATCATCCTGATTTCATCCTTAGATTTTAACAAAAATGTATACCTATATTTATATACATTTATTTATGTGTCACTCCAGACGATACCTGACCTTGGTTACGTGATAAAAATTCCAAATTTCGCCGAAATGTTCTTGTCGCCAAACAAAAGGATAAGCAATTTTATAAAATTTGAAGGGGGTCAAATTTGAGTTTTTAATGGGTCAAAAATTGGTAAAAACTGCTAAAATTGTTATATAAAATCACTGAAAGTGGCATGGAAGGGTGAGTGAAGGCAGAAAAATACCATTTCAGTTGCTTTTCACACAGAACAGGGGTCTAATTAGGATTTTTGGGGGTCATTGACATTATTTATTAACATTATAGAAGATAGCACCTATACATGAAATAAGTGTATGTAGGAAAACTTTATTTACATTACATTCACTTTATTTACATTTACATTTAATATTATAGAAATGCCTGTTGTAATTTGCTACTGTGTATTTTTGTTCAGGAAGACGATCAGAATTGACGAGATATCCGAAGTTGACAACTCCAGTCGTATATACAGCAAGAAGCGAGTTTGAACTCCGATTTAAATGAACATGAACCTAAATGGATTTCCGAATACCTACCTAGATCCAGACTAACTCAGTGCCCAATAAAATAAAATAAAAGCTAATGTGAGCAGTGTAACTGTATAATATTATTCATGAGCTTTCCAATTTACTTTTCTATTTGTTTACATTTCAGTCATTGAATAAAACAAACACCTGAAAAGTTATTTGTTACTATCTAATCCTCTTCCTATTGTCGTTCAATTCAAGTAGGTAGTGAAAGGTATGATGATCAAAAGTAGGTACTTGAAATCATGTAGGATAATTTGTCTTTGAATTGATTCTGTATTAGTATGACAGGTAGAACACTTTAGACAGTGTGTAATCAATCTTTAAAAAAGTCATGTCTAATTTTGAGTGAAGTACACATAAGTATTAATAAAAATGAAATGAAATTACAAATCTCACACTGTGTGGGAGTACCTAAGTTATTTGTCTCACACAGGTAGGTATATGTGTCCAGTCGATACATTCATTGGCCACACATTGATTTACATAAATAAAAAATAAACAGTCAAATTTACATACATATATAAATGCCCAGTAAAACTCCTCTCAAAATTAAATTATTACGTAACATAAAAGTACCCCAGACAGAAAAATAATAGTACCTACAACAATCCGGATGGGTCAGAGATTGACCTTGCGCCACTCAGCCGGCAAGGTAAGTTTCGAGGCTTTCAGATAATATTATGTGACGAACAAGAAGTTCGAGCAGAATAGTTAAAAAATACACTGCCAAGGTGATGGCACAGGAGCTTCCTCGTCACAATCAGAGACCCATTATAAAATAGAACAGACTCGGAAGCAAAATAACATAACATTACATTACATTACATTACATAACATTACATAACGTTAAATATACATATTACATTACATTACATTACATAACATAACATTACATAACATTACATGAAATATACATATTATACATAACATGACTTCCATAATACATTACGTCCATTATACATAACTAGCCTGACCGCTCGCTTCGCTCGCTATCCGAGATTCGCTGTACGCAGTATCGTGGAACCAACAAACGACGGAAAAATCCCTTACCCTACCGGGTATTTGTGCCCAATTTTATCAAAATCCGTCAAGCCATTCAGGAGTTGACCATGGTCGACCATATTTCCGCTATGGTCAGGGAATTAAAAATGCGGCGTTGCACAACTTGGGAGCCTACTGGATATTGGTGCCAAATTTGGTCGATATCCGTTGAGCAATTCGGGATTCGACCATGGAGGGGCCCATGGATGCGCTAAGGTCGACCGCGGGGGTAGTCCGAAGGGTCGATCGTAGATAGAATTTCACGTAGATTACGAATACGCGATAAAAAATAGGGGTTACCATTTCAATTAACGAAGTTGACCATGGTCGACCATAGTTCCGCTATGGTCAGGGAATTAAAAATGCGACGTTGCACAACTTGGGAGCCTACTGGATACTCGTGCCAAATTTGGTCGATATCCATCAAGCCATTCAGGAGTTGACCATGGTCGACCATAGTTCCGCTATGGTCAGGGAATTGAAAATGCGACGTTGCACAACTTGGGAGCCTACTGGATATTCGTGCCAAATTTGGTCGATATCCGTCGAGCCGTTTGGCCGTGCATAGAAGGACAGACAGACAGACAGAGCGCATGCGCAGGGCGAACCGCTGGCTCTATCATGTTGAAATTTATATGGGACCTCAATGGGCCCTACCCGCTTAATCCCTGAGAATTACATTGAAATTGGGTGAAATCTTTGGTTACTACGGCTGTAAAAAGGAAATTGAATCTATTTCACGCCAGCGCATGCGCAGAGCGCACCGAGGGTCCGATCATGCTGAAATTCATACTGGAACTCACTAG
Source organism: Leptopterna dolabrata (assembly GCA_954871275.1). Classification (NCBI taxonomy): domain Eukaryota; kingdom Metazoa; phylum Arthropoda; class Insecta; order Hemiptera; family Miridae; genus Leptopterna; species Leptopterna dolabrata. The sequence continues at coordinate 47,658,175 of OX940976.1, read as the reverse complement.
GCCTTGTCCAAACAACCCTTGAAAATTTGAGCGAAATTGAATCAAAATTGTGAAAGTTATGCGTGTTTGTTGAATTTAACGTTAGCGCATGCGCAGGGCGTACCGCTGGATCAATCATGTTGAAATTTGTATGGGACCTCAAGGGGCCTTATCCGCACCATCCCTCAAAATTTGAGCTGAATCAATTCAAAATCGTGGAAGTTATGGCTGTAACAAGGAAATGCGGACAGACTCACAGACTCACAGACTCACAGACCGACAGACACGGAACCAAATTTGTTCAGTAGGCTTTGAAACGCAAAATGCAAGTGGAAATTTTGATTTCTGAAGACAAAAATTTTTTGGCTCACGAAAGTGAACACAAGGCTTCCGCTGCTTCGCAGACTCGGAAGCAATAAGAAAATTAAGTAGGTACATGCCTATACTTCCTCAAATGAATTCAGGTATGCACCTAGCGATTGTGGCGTCAACTTTCGATCTACCTAGCGGATTATTTCTCAAATAATTGTTTACCCACTTAAAACAATCATCCCCTATTTTTTTAAATTGATTTTGCTAAATTTAATCCAGTTTATGAAACATTTAATTGATATACGTAATTAATACGTACCGTAAATAGGTAGGTAGCTACCTACTATGAATAATAAAATTATGGCTGATTGGATTGTAGCTTTAATTAGGAAAGTAGGTAACCAACATAATTGGGAAAATACTGTAAAAATTACTTATCCAATCATGTGAAAACTATGACGGTAATTAGGCTGAGGTAGGTGAGCATGTGGAAGGAAGGATGGAAGGGTAGGCCAGCTCAACAGGGAACTAATATTCTGAAGCTTAGCTGGGATGCAGACTGTGCGGGTTACAGCGATGCCATTCGTTCGGTGAATATGGCAACACCGCCTCCTCCCTTGCCCCTCCGACCAAGAACGTTGAAAATTACCTCCTTCCCAGGCAAAGAGCCTCTGGAACTGATAATGCCATGGATACTATACTAGACTACACGACGAGCGAAGCGACAGGGCAGGGTGGCTGCGTGTGAAGGGGGAGAGACTCGGCACATTGCCCGCAGAGAGCGCCTACAGGCGGCGCCCCCTTTCTCGAGCCTTTTTTCAAAATACGTAAAATTTTTCTTCACGTTTTCTTTCTTATTTTACATAACAAAATTTTGATTCTTGGATTATCAACTTTATTATCTCTCCGAAAATGTCGTAAAACACAAACATTCAAGAAAAAGTTTTTTAAACTACATTTTTGAATTTGAATTTTCGGAAATTTCAGGAATCATTTAGAGCTATGACCCTAACTCTATTCACGGATTAATATAATGCGTATTAAGACCTTCCCCAGAACTGTAAGTTAACCACAGCCAGAGAAAACGTGAAGAAACTGACAAAAAACAGGGTCCGCGCCCCCTTAACCTGTTCGTAAAAGGGGTTTTGAGAGCTTTTACCGCCTTAAAAAGTGCAATTTTATCAAGCTTCCGAACAAAATCTACAATGAGGATACCAGCTTGCTGAGTATTCGGGTTAGGACGTAAACGATAACAATCGTTTATCATATTAGCAGTTATCTCAAAGCCAACGGCTTCCCCGATTTTGATAACAGTCTGAACAGTATCTTCACGCTCGGGTTGGGTAACTCCACATATTTCTACACGATTCGTCAACTGCTGTTGATCGATGTCATTTAGTTTCACCTCAATCTCACATATATTCTTTTGCATAACCGCCTGATCCTCCGCAATCTGATCTATAGCTGATTTAAGCGAATCGACAGAAGTTTTTAATGCAGCCAGAGTATGTACGTGTTCTTCAATGATATCAGAGTATTTGTTCAGATTTGTTTTGATATCTTTGACCTCCTCCTGAACAACCGCAATCTCTTTACGCACAGATACGCAGGATTTGTTGACATCAGTCCTTATCTCTTCTATAGCTTCAAGCATCCTAACGAAAGGATCAGCTGGCGGCTCATCATCGTTATCATCCTTGTTGTCGCCCTCTCCACTGGTCAGCGCATGCGCAGCCTGCCCAAGGACGCGAGACTTTCTCCTCGCTTTCCCACACGGATCACAATACCACGAATTCTTACTCGATTTCAAGAATAAGTAATCATCTCGAGATAAATTCACACAGCCGATATGAAAAACACTAGCACAGGTGGCACATTTAGTACGGTGTGCATTATGAGAAAATCCAAGTTCACAACTTCCGCACTTCACAGACATATTGATAGAGCTTCCGTAACTTGTTGTTTACGGTACGAGCGCAACTGACTGACTGTATATCCATTCTCATTAGGAGATCAGTGGTTGAATTCGCCTATTAAAGAATGTATTTGATACACGCATAAATGTTGATCGTGAATCTTTCGTTTTAAATTTTGGACTCATAGTGAGAACGAGAGGCTGATCATACCCCAGATGGTCTTAAAACCCCCAAAAATCGTAATATACATAATATAAGTTTTCAAGATCACAAAATTTATATATAAGTATATATATATATATATATATATATATATATATATATATATATATATATATATATATATATATGTATCAAACGTTTCAAGCTACGGTAGTTCGACAATTTCAATCCGTACATTTCACCCCTTCCCGTCTGGAATTTTCAAGAACCATCCTCGGACTTGAACGGAGTTGAAGCATTTGTTTGAAAGAGACTGATGATTATACACAAATTAATCAAACAATGCGTAATAGCCATCGTTATAAGATGATAACGGAGGAAGAATGTATTAACGGGATGCTGAAAAAATTGCGGAAACTTTCTGCAACGTTTCTGTAGCCTCGAAAACAGGTAAGTTCATATCCGTCTCAAAACATGTTAACGCTTATTCGGAAAACAGACCCGAAATGAATCATGGTATTCCGGCTTGAGATCAATTTTCAAAGTTTGTTCGGATGTCAGCTAAGCCTTGATCGATGTTCCCGCACGCTGGCCGTATACTGGATCTACAGTAATGTATCGCTAACAGGGGTGGAGGGTTGTTGATTACATCGGAGCTCATGAACAAGGAGGAGTCGATCAATTTGATTATGATGAGAACGACCGCGGATCTTCAACTATCGTTGTATCAAGATGGAGTGGTACTCTAAACGTGATTAATGACGGTGAAGCCACAGTTTCCATCTTCCACCGGCGGTACTAAACTCGTTCGGAAGAAGGTGATCATTGAGCCACAGTCTCAAAGCCACAGATTATTACTGGAAGTCTTCAACTTCATTTTAGTTTGATCATGCTCGTGAACCTATAGTAACGAAATGAATTGATTGTTTGAATGATGAACGACCAAAAAGCGGACATATCGAACAGAGCTATCGAGAAGAACTTACATCACAAGGAGTTCTGCATGCTTTCAACGTTGTTGCTGATTCCTAATCATTTGTACCACCACACATGCCTGGGTGTATCATGGACACTGGTTCATTCATGCAAGCATCATATTGATGAGCATACTGTCCACCCGAAGTTTTATGAACAATGTTTTGTTTTGTTCAGTGGAAGCCAATGAAACGGAGATAGAGATCTAGTAGATCTCTGGAATTAAATTTTGGTCGCCAGGAGCGTCACGTGTCAATACCCGAGGTACCGAGCAGTACCCTGGTTGTCGGGCTCCTATCATTTGAGCATCATTAAATCGAATGATATTCAACGTCTACAGCGTAACATTTACGTCCAAAGGCTTTTTAAATGAATGATTTATCCTCGAACAATTGCGGACTATCAAAATAATGACCGAATAAGGAGGCTGTAGAACCACCTCCGTGTAGGGTAAAGATGAATATCGAATATTTCTTCTTTCCTCATCGACCTCCAAGCGTTACATGATTAAGTAGTATGAGTCGCATACCTCTAACGATTTCCAATTCCGATGACGGGAAAAATCATTTCCACTTCAGTGGGCATAGGCAGAAACTTAATCAACGTTCTTTACTTCAACTTGGGGTATTTAGGCTGGTGCTCTGCACCGAGCTTCTCGAAAGCGGAGCCTCATTCGATACCTTTCTACATATCATTTCTACATATTATGATTTGACAGGTTTTATGGCCGAATTCACATTCACTAACCAATCGACATGAGGCCACCCACGTTCGCTAAGCGACAGTGGCTGAGAGCCTAAACTAATAATACGTACATGATAGCCCGCCAACCTCCATAATATATATGCTGTCTATATTCAAAGGAATGGATGCTTATTAGTACCGGAAATTATCAACTTGAGGATTAGGGAAGGTACTAATGATGAGATGAAAATTATGAGAAACACCCCGTCTTGAGAATGACATGAAAAGTCGATTTCTTTTGCCATCACCGTGGTTCACGAAACATTAATGTTCTATCACTGGAAAGAAATACTTTAATCAGGATGAAAAAATCATGATGAACGGTCCTTTGATAAATGGTAAGGGTGACGGGCATAAGGTGCCCCAAATTGGCTGTCAGTGAGGAGAACGGTATGGGAAATGACTCTCTGAGCTATATAGCTTAACACAGGTGGTATAGCGGAACCTCTCACACTCTATCCCACGGCTGCGGGCGAAACTACAATGGAAAACAGAGCCGAGCGAAGACATTTCCTGTGAGGTTTTACTGACAGTTTCGTCAGTGTACATTCCCATGAATTCATTCCATTCAATTCAGTTCCAACGTAGAGCCATAAATGTAAAAGTAACATGAACAATTAGAACGTAAGTACCAAAAAAGCTGCAAATCCCTGCAGAGCGGTTTATTATTTTGTACAGAATACCCTTCTGTTACAGATAACAGCTCTCTGTATAGATAACCCGTCTATGTAATATAATATGTACTACTCTATACATATTATGTGGATCGCAGACCCTCCGTTGGTAAGTACCTAACCCCGTACTCGTTACCAGGTACCTACCTAAATCACGAGTTAAATGTTACTAAAATATTTCTTTCGATGACAAACAGTAACTAAAACGGCAAAAAGAAACGCAAATCATGAAGTTCTGAAGGAAAACTATTGATGTGGGGTGAAATAGATGCCCCTTCTGCGTAGATCACTGTTTTCTGTGGTCAATACCTACCCTCATGGTCAAGTATAATGAACCGTTGTGTAATAACTTGCCTATCAATAATACTTCAACGGTTGTTCAAGTTGCAAAAGTACCGATCAACAAAATCCAGCTCCTTCTTGGTAGATGAACCGTTGTGTAATAATTTACTGGTCCCTAATAATTTACCGTTGTGTGATAATTCACCGTTATGTAATAATTTACCGTTGTGTAATCATTTGCCATTGTGTAATACTTTACCATTTTGTAATAATTTACCCATCAATAATACTTCAACGATTCTTCAAGTTTCAGAAGTACCTACCAACGAACAATAGTCCATCACTTATCAAATGAAATAATATCGCAGAGCAACCAACTCTACTTCATACAGCCTTGATTATATTCAGGTGCTCCCTAGCGATGATATAACAGGGCCGGATTATTACCGATTGATTCACGATAGTGTTGACGAAGCTTTTTGGTACACACGAAGGGCTGGACGTACAATGCTCCGGGTGATCTCAAAAAATTGTTTAGCTCAAAACAAATTTACGTGAAAAAAAAACCTTAACCTTCTATTGATAGTTTTCGAGCTACGGCGTTCTGAAAATTTCAACCCCTATTTTGAACCCCTTAGAGATGACTGACAGTAACGCCGAGCTTCGATGACCAACTAGACCCCGAACGGAACCTATAACCCGAATTTCATCAATTTTTGGTTTATTATTTTCAACAATGAACCATTGGAATCGAGCAAGAAAAAAAAAATTCTTACCTCCCCTCAAAATTTGATGGTTTACGTTTCAAGGTATGTAGAATCCAAAACTGCAATAAAAATATTTCTGTCTGTCCGCCGTAGGCCGTACGGGCCACTTTTCTTAGTTACCATGAAAGAGAATTGATGAAATTCGGGTTATAGGTTCCGTTCGGGGTCTAGTTGGTCCTCGAAGCTCGACGTTACTGTCAGTCATCTCTAAGGGGTTCAAAATAGGGGTTGACATTTTCAGAACGCCGTATCTCGAAAACTTTCGATTGAAGGGTATTGTTTTTTTACGTTATTAAATTTGTCTTGAGCTAAACAATTTTTTGAGGCCACCCGGAGCATTGTAAGTCCAGCCGTTCGTGTGCACCAAAAAGCTTCGTCAACACGATCGTGAATCAAACGGTATAACTCTGGCCCGGATATCATAATTACGGAGCATCTGACTGTAATCAAGGATGGCTGTATGAAATCGAGTTGGTTGCTCTGAGATATTATTTCATTTGACAAGTGATGGACTATTGGATTTTGTTGGTAGGTACTTCCGAAACTTGAACAAACTTCGAAGTATTATTGATGGGTAAATTATTAAACAATGGCAAATTATTACACAACTGTGAATTATTACACAACGGTAAATTATGACACCACGGTAAATTATTACACAACGGCTCATCTACCCAGAAGGGGCTGGATTTCGTTGATAGGTACTTCTTCAACTTGAAGAACCGTTGAAGTATTATTGATGGGTAAATTATTACACAGTGGCAAATTATTACACAACGGCTCATCTACCCAGAACGGGCTGGATTTTGTTGATAGGTACTTTTGCAACTTGAACGACCGTTGAAGTATTATTGATGGGCAAATTATTACAAAACGGTTCATTATTCTATCTCCGTAGAAGGGGAACCTATACAGGTAAATCATTACAAAACGGTTTAGTTGGGTACCTAGTAACGAGTACGGGGTTAGGTACTAACCTACGGCGGGTGTAGAATAGTACATAATATGTTATATAGAAGGGTTATCTATACAGAGAGCTGTGATCTGTAACAGAAGGGTATTCTGTATAAAATAATAAACCGTTGTGCAGGGATTTGCAGCGTTTTTTCATGGTAACTAAGAAAAGTTGCCCGTACGGCGCACGGCGTCCGGCGGACAGACAGAATTTTTTATTGCATTTTCGGATTCTGCATACCTTGAAATGTAAACCATCAAATTTTGTGGAGGGTTAGAATTTTTTTTTTCTTTTTTTCATGCTGGATTCCAATGGTTCATTATTGAACATAATACCAAAATTACAAAATGTGAAGGATACCAATAATAATCATCGGAAATGTGAAGTATTATCGATGTTGAAGTAGTAAGCTTGCATCAAGTTTCGTCACTAGCTGGTTGAGTACTGGACGCGAGCACTTTCGATGTGAGGACATCATCATCAGGCCATTGAGAGAATTTTCTACGGCCTGATAATGTCTTTCGTCGAAAGCGCTCGCCTCTATACTCAACCAGGTACTGACGACGGATTCCTCCGGAAGGTATGTTAACATCAACACATAATGTTTCTTGATGTTACAGTAACAAGTTATTGATCTTGGCTCCATCAGGATAATAACTTTGATTTAACTAGTTGAGCAACTAGTAACGCAGTGCTTACTATCATAGATGGTAATTTACATTAGGTACCATCCAACAGTAGTAATCAGTAATCTGTTGGATTCGAACACTTCCATGGTGTCTGCGATGTAGGAGCGCAATATGAGTCATAACGCACAACTCTAAATTCTCTCAATTCCTAATGGATTACTGGTTAAGGGCTCTCCATCTATTAAATATGATAAAAAAGAACATAATCATCTGTTTCTGAACAATATAAATAGGTACATATTATGATTTCAATAATACACATGGTACCTACCAAACCTGAACGTTTTATAATCTCTTCGCATCCTTACAAACTAATTCATGATTTTAACTGCTCCACACACCAGTCAACTAGCAAGTCAATCAACAATTGAAAACATCATGAGGAAGGGTTGGAGGTTGAAGTGTCCAAGTCATGACTGCCGTTTGAAACAAAAACGCCTTATCTCCAATGTTGACAAAAATGAGATTTTTACGTCCCCCCCCTATTTTTGGTATGTTCTTTTCGATGGTGAAGTCCAAATTTTAAAATTTCATTAAGAAGTGGGGGTAATTCCTACCCTCGAAATCAAAAAATCGTTGAATTTGAAGGTAAAACGCCTTATCTAACTGTTTTTTAAGGTGAAACGCCTTAACTCTGTTCAAAAATGCCTCAAACTTATGTTGATTCGTGAATATTTTTGATGGTGAAACGCCTTAACTCAGCGAAAATTGGGATAAGGCGTTTTACCTTCAAAAGTTTACTTTTTTTTTGGCTTCAGATTTAGGACCAGACGAATCTTCAAAAATCGCAAGGCGTTTCTCCTTCAAATGTTTGCTCAGCTGGTTTAGCGATGAGGTTTTTTTATCTTGAAAAATATAATGAGGTTATCCTGACTTGAAAAGAGTAGAGGTGTTTTACCTTAAAAAACAAGAGGTCGGTAACACTCTTGTTTTTGAAGGTGAATCGCCTTACATGATGGTTAAGGCGGTTCACCTTCAAAAACATGGCAAAAAAATCAATTCGATTTGATTTCCCCGCCTTAAGTAGAGTTTTTGGTTTCAAAATCGATTTTTTTTCGATTTTTTTCGATAATTTTGTCAATTCAAGCATTATCGATGTGTCTCTAAAAAATGGGTTCGATAGCACAAACTGGATGGGAACTACAGCCTGATTTATATAGAAAACTTAAAAAGCGATTTCTGAAATAGGTGGTTTTCAGAGATAAGGCGTTTTTGCTATAAACGGCAGATGATGTTTAAATCGTTCTGGAAATCCAAGCAGAATTTCAAGTTTCCAATGAATGTTGGTGTTTTTTTAACAACTTTGGAGGGAAAACATTTCTTGTCAAGGTTAAGGATGATGATCTTGATTTCTATAACGATTTAGCATTAAAAAATCATAACCAGAATTTTTCAGCTCAGAGATATTTAGAACTTGGATATATATTATCATCCTTGACTCATTAACCCCACACATGGCTCATATACATACTTACTTTCCTCCCCGTTTGGAAGATGTATGGACTCCCCTCCTTCTCTCCTCCATGTTATGTTTGGACCTGGAGATCCTGATGCTTGGCATTTGAACGTAACGTTGGCGCCTTCCCGCACGACCATGTCAGTGCTCGTTCCGGTATCCATTATGTCTGGAGGAACTGGGAAATAAAATGTTGCAGCACATGAACAGAACAATCTGTATCAACAATTATATGGAATAATGTTGAATATTAGACCAATGACTCGCATCGATTTTATACTAAGGTGAGTAAATTTTGATATTTCATATAACTCTGCAATAACGAATTTAATTATTCGGAGAATATTATTGAATAAAGAAGAGGAAAACTCTTTATTGTCCTAAAAATAACAAGATAAGTATGTATTATAACATCTTCAATAAGTGACCGGAATACAAGAAAATATAATTATTCTATCATTGGGAGGTATTAAGTAAAACCTGACAGATCTGATGATTTCCACCTTGAACTTTTCGTCCTTCTTCAGAAAAATTTGAAACTATCATCAAACTTGAAATCGTTGAATAGGTTCAGTAGCCTTGGGTTTTACTTAGCTTGGATTTGTTTTACTCGTAGGTAGACGGCAGTTATTGAAGTAAGATGATTATGGATTATTGGAGAGAAATTTTAACAGAAAGTCAAGAAGATCTAAAATAAGCCCAAACCTAAAGAAATACATACATACGTTTCCTCCTTTTCCATAAGGAATATCTATTCGAAGAAGAAAAAAAAAACCCTACAAATCCCAGCACAAAGGTTTATTATTTTGTACAGAATACCCTTCTGTTACAGATCACAGCTCTCTGTATAGATAGCCCGTCTATATAATATAATAATATATATGTAATGTTCTATACATATTATGTAGATCGTAGACCCTCCGTAGGTTAGTACCTAACCCCGTACTCGTTACTAGGTACCTGCCTAAATCACGAGTTGAATGTTGCTAAAATAATTCTGTCGATGACAAACAGAAACTAAAACGGCAAAAAGAAACGCAAATAAGAAGTTCTGAAGGAAAATTGTTGATGTGGAGTGAAATAGATGTCCCTTCTGCGTAGATCACTGTTTTCTGTGGTCAACACCTATGTGATGAATTTAAAATTGCATCACGGTGGTGTGAGGGAAATTGCCCAGGCGGTTATGAGCGAATCACCACCGACATCTGGGGTATTTTTGAAGAGGTGAGAGGTGAGTGGTAGAATTTGCCTAGGCGGTTATGGGCGAATCACCACCGACATCTAGGATCTTTTGGAGGAGAGGTGTCCAGGCGGTTATGAGCGAATCACCACCGACATCTGGAATCTTTTGGAAGAGGAGGGTGCCTAGGCGGTTATGGGCTGACCACCACCGACATCTAGGTTCTTTTAAGAGGAGGAGAGAGCAAGGTAGAGGAGAGAAGAGAGAGCTGGTTAGAGGAAGTGTCGAATGAAGCTAAAGTCGCAGGATCCAGGGTTTTATAGAAAAGGGAGGCCTCTCCCTCCAACCCCCTGTTAGGGGTTGGTGGTGGGGCTCCAGGTTGTGTACCCTGGGTTCTGTGGCTTGTCTCCCCACTCGTTTCGTTTATTGACGGAAACTAACTTTCGTGTTTGAGTATTGGTGAGAACTTAATTTAGAGGAGTGATCCCGGGAGGGACTCACGACAGAGGTCCCCCCAGTTTGAACCAAAATTCGTGGAGAGCTGAAGGCGCAAGCTTGACAGGGGCTGAGGGCCATGGCAAACAGAAGTGGGGCTGAGGCCAGGTGAGATAACTGTAGCAAAAAGTGGAGCTGGAGGCGCAAGTTGACAAGGGCTGAGGGCGAAGGCAAACAGGAATGGGGGCGGAAGGCCTTGTTCTTAAAGCTAGGTGGATATGTACTTAAGGCTAAGGGCATTTACATGGGTATAGCTAGCAGTGGTATTTACAGTAGTATTTACATTGATGGTGGATAGTGAATAAGGTGAGTGAGGCTTAAGGCTAAGGGCATTTACATGGGTATAACTAACAATGGTATGTACAGGGGTAGTATTTACATTGATGGTTTAAGATGAGTGAGGTGGCATTTACAATGATGGTGCGTAGTGAAGATGATTAAAGTAATTACAATATTCTTATACTTATAGGGTAGCGGATATTTACAAAATTTACAGAGGTCGTGGTGGGTGGTTTGGGGTACAATGCGGGGGGTGCGGAAGTCCGCCGTTCCCTGGGTATGGATAGGGTGTGGGGTGTGTATGGGTGTAGGTGTGGTGTGTGTGCAGTGTGTGGGGAGGTGGGTGATGGTTGAGAGGGGTGCCACCCTCTAACAGTCTTTACGTTGGTGAAGACTGATAGAGGGGTCCCTTCACTGCCAGGGCGGCGGTGAAGGGGGTGAGCTGGTGGGAGCGGGTACCCGGTACGTCGCGGAGAAGGGCAGCGACGTCGGGGTCCGGTGGGCGAAATGGAGGCGATGTGTGGTGTTTGTGGTGTGGGGGCGGGCGGGGGAGTGGTGTGGTGAGATTGGTCGGGGAGGACTGGAGCTGGTTTGCACCGTGCCAATGGCACAGTGTGGGGTTTCCCGTCAATTAACAGGGTAGCGGTGGATTGTGTTGAGCGGATGACCTGAAAGGGCCCGGCATAAAGGGGTTGAAAAGTTTTATGCATGCCGGGCTCTTTCAGGTACATGTGAGTGGCGGTGTAAAATCTTTTGGGGTAAGTTGTGTCGTTTGTCGGTGTTGATGTGTGTAGCGGTTCCCTGTTAATTGACGGTGTGTGTTGTGGGGTGAAAATGTCGGCTGGTAATCGGAGGGGGTCTTTAAAAGCGTGTTGTGCGGGGCTTGTGTTGTCTGAAGGACGGGCGGAGGTACAGAGGCTTAATAGAACATAGGGAAGGGTTTTGGTCCAAGAGGGGGATGTAGCTGAAGTGGAGATGGCTTGTTTTAGGACCGAGTGCCACCGCTCTATTTTCCCGTTGGATTGAGGATGATAGGGAGTGGTGCGGATTTTTTGGATCCCGAGGGAACGGAGGAGGTCGGCAAAGTGGGCTGATTCAAACTGCCTCCCCTGATCGACCGTGAGTGTCCGCGGACAACCGTAGCGGCTGATCCATTGGTTGAGGAAGGCCGCGGCGACGGCGTCCGCGGTAATGTGGGCGAGTGGAATACACTCAACCCAATTTGTTGCACGGTCGATCATGGTGAGGCAGTACCTCTTCCCCTCGGAGGGGGGAAGAGGGCCGACCAGATCTAGATGTACGTGTTCCCACGGGAGGGAGTCGGGGATGGGTTGAGGAGGTACATGGGGGTGAGCCGAGACCTTAAACTGCTGGCACTTCTGGCACCCAAGAACCCAGGTACGGATATCTGTGTTCATGTGGGGCCAGAAGTACCGTGTTTTGATGAGGTCCCGGCTCGCCCGGATGCCGGGATGGTGTAAGGAGTGGTAGTGGAGGAACAAATGCCGCCTCAGCTCCGGTGGGACGTAAGGGCGCGGTGTATCGGCCGTCACGTCGCACCAGAGATCGAGGGGCGGCAGCTGTTCCAATTTGGAGGCGGAAATGAGGTTGGAGAGGGCGGGGTCGGAAGTTGGATTTTGTTTTGATTTGAGGATGTGTGGGGAGGGGAAGGGCAGTAACTCCTCCACCGGCGCGGGGGTGGGACGAGAGAGCGCGTCCGCCACGCAGTTGTCGGCCCCCGGCAAGTATCGAATATTGGACGTGAACTGTCCGATAAATTCGAGCTGCCGGAGGCGACGCGGGGAGGCGGACTTGCGGTTCTGTAGGAGGGCGTGTGTTAGGGGCTTATGATCTGTTACGACAGAGAACTGCCTGCCCTCCACGAAGTCACGAAAGTGTTTTATGGCTTCGTGGATGGCGAGGAGTTCTCTGTCGAACGTTGAATAGTTTTTTTGGGTTGGGGACAGGGTTTTGGAGAAAAACCCAAGGGGTTGGGGGGTGGCGCCGGTGTGCTGGTGGAGCACTGCCCCGATGGCCCAGTCGGAAGCATCAGTTGTGATGGAAAGGGGTGCGTGGGGATCGGGATGGGCCAATAGAGCGGCATCCACTAGGTCCTGCTTACAAAGCTGGAAGGCGGCAGTAAGTTCGGGGGACCAGGGTATGGGGCGGTTGTCGTGTTTTTTGGCGGGTTGGGGAATGGCGTGTATGAGGGGTTGTTGGTGTTGTGCTGCGTGTTTGATGTGTCTGCGGTAGAAATTCAACATACCCAGAAAACGGCGAAGTTCTGTCACGGTACGGGGCTGGGGGAAATCGCTGATGGCGTGGACCTTGTCCGGTAGGGGCGTGATTCCTTCGGAGGAGACTAGGTGGCCGAGGCAGCGGACGGAGGGCTGGGCGAGAACACATTTCTCCCTGTTGATTTCCAGCCCCTCGGCGGAGAATATGTTCAAAATTTGACATAGGTGTTCCAGGTGTTCTTCGGGGTTGCGGGAAGCGATCAGGATGTCGTCGAGGAAGCAAAAAACGAACGGGAGGCCGCGTAAGATGTTGTCCATATACCGCTGCCAGGTCTGGGCAGCGTTCCAGAGGCCGAATCCCATTTTTACGTATTCAAAGAGGCCGAAGGGGGTGATTATTGCAGTTTTAGGTATATCAGGTGGGTGTATGTTGATGTGGTGGAAGGCCCTTGATATGTCGAGTGTGGAAAAGACGTGCGTGTCATGTAGGTGTGACGAAAAATCTCGGAGGTGGGGGACGTTGTAAAGGTCGGGGGTGGTTTTCGCATTGAGGCGGCGACAGTCGCCGCAGGGGCGGATGTCCCCATTGGGCTCCTGCACAATGTGCAAGGGGGAGGCCCAAGGGGACTTGGAGGGGCGGATAATTCCGTCTGTTATTAGGCGGTCAAAATGTTGGCGGGCCTGTGTGAGCTGTAACGGGTGGAGGCGGCGGGCTATTGCGGTAATTGGGGGGCCGGAGGTTTCAATAAAATGTTGGATTGTTGAGATGTGGGCTGAGGGGCGGCGCTGGGGGCGGTATTGTTAGACTAGGATTTCAAATTGAGAGGGGGGCTGATTGATGGCGTGTATGAAGCCGGGTATGGGTTTGTTGGTGGAGGGGTCAATCAGGCGCGCGTTTTTCACGTCGACCTGGAGGCCGAAATATGCTAAAAAATCGGCCCCCAGGATCGCCTTCTCCACGTCCGCCACGGTGAATTCCCACTCGTACGCGAGTCCGCTCATGTATACGGATGAGCGGTACGTCCCGTACAAGGGGATGGTGGTACCGTTGGCGGCGTAGAGAATTTGGTGATAACAGCGCGCCTGACGACGGAGAATAGAATTTGGAAAAATGGACAGCGCCGCCCCTGTATCTATTAAGAAGGGGACGTTCGTTTTCCTACATTTTAAAAATAGGCGTTGGTGGGTTGGCGTGGAGTGGGGTAAAATTGCGGCGGCTGGGGCGGGGGGTGTCTGGTCAGTTGTTGGGGTGGTGGGGTTGAGTGTTAGTGGTGGCGATGGGGGTTGGTCTCCCGCAAAGGAGACGCGGTTGGTGGGGCGCCCGTTCCGGGGAAGGGGAACGGTTGGGGGGTGGGGGTTGTAATGCTGGGGTGGGGCGTTTTGGGGCGTTTGGCAGCAGTGGCGGCGGCAGTGGGGGGGACGTTCCGTGGTGGGGGAACGGTGTTTGGCCGGGGGAGGGAGGTGGCGGCGCAGCGAGGCGCGGCCGTGAGGTTGGCGGCCGTGGCGGCGGCTGTGGAGGGGCTGTTCCGAGGTGGGGGAACGGTGTGTGGCTGGGGGAGGGAGGTGGTGGCGCAGCGAGGCGCGGACGTTAGGTTGGCGGCCGTGGCGGCGGCGTAGGAAGAGTAGGAGGCCTTCGTGGAGTTGACTCGGGCCGGGGGGGTTGGTGGGGGTCCCCCCCGTGTTGGCGAGGAGGGGGGCCCGCCGGGTTTACCGGCGGGCGTCGGCGTTTCCCTGCCCGGAGGAGAAGGAGCAGGGGGGCTGACATTTGCGAGCCTCCCCACCGAAGTTCACGTGGTAGAAGCATCGGCGGGGATGGGTCGGCGGGTAGGTAGGCTGTCCTGGTGGGGCGGGAGGTGTTGGTGGGGGTCGTCTGGGCCCTTGATCTTCCTCGCCGTTGGTCCTGGGGAGCGGCGGGGCGGCGGTCGGGGGAAGGTTGGCGCCGGCGGTCAGTGGAGGGGGTTCGGCGGTGCTCCGTGGAGTGGGGTTGACGGCGGTCCATGGAGGGGGTCCGGCGGCGCTCCGTGGAGGGGGGTCGACGGCGGTCCCAGGAGGGGGGTCGGCTGCGCTCGCGGGATGCGTTGCGTTGTTGAGGGGGGGGGGGGGTGCGGCGCGTGGAGTGCGAACCTCGTTGACGCTGGCGGATGCGGCGAGATCGTGGACGGTGTCCGCAAGGCGGAGCAGCGTCTCGTCCGGGCCGTCGAGGTGGCTGGCAAGTGCCATTGGATGGGGTGGGGGAGGGCGCGTAGCCAAAAGGTTCGCGCGATGTCGGCCGTCATGATCCCCTGCAGCTGGTGACGCAGGCGCCGGAAGAGGTGAGAAGGTTTCATGTCGCCGAGTTGTTGCGGTTGCGACAGGGCGGCTATGCGGGCGATATTTGAAGGTTGGTACAGGGAGATGAGAAGGCCGCGGAGGTCGTCGTATGCGGTGGCTGCGTCGGGGGAGATGTCCGACGTCTGCAGTAGTATGTCGTACGGCAGGAGGGAGATGATGCGGGAGTAGCGTGTTTTTTGGCTGCGGATACCGGCGGCCGAAAAAGCTGCGTCTACCTGAAAAAACCACAATGCGGGGTCATGTGAGTAGAAGGGTGGTAATGAGAGGGGGAATGACGCAGAGGCGGTCATGACGTCGGCGGCGGCGGCGGCGGCGGGCGCAGGTGATGAGGAGGAGCCGGGCGGCCAAAGGGTGGAGAACGGGTTGTCGACCGCGGCCGTTGTCGTGGCGGCGAGTGGCTGCAGCGTCGGTGGCCGGAGGAGCGGCGGCGGTGGCGAGTTCGGGTCCATGGTTGAGTCTGTAATTTGAAAAATTCAAATTTTAAATTTCAAATTCGAAATTCGCAAAAATCGGGAGCGGAGGTGCGTGTGGTTGAGCGGAGATGTGAGAGGTGTGTGATCTCCGAGCGGTTGAGGGAGTGTGGGCGAAAATTGCGCAATTTAAACTGACTGACTGACCGAATTTGAAATTGAAATGGGACCGAACTTAACTTGAGACTGGGGGTTGACACATTAGATGGGAAAGAAAGGAAGGTTGGGTGAACGTCGGGTTCACCACTGTGATGAATTTAAAATTGCATCACGGTGGTGTGAGGGAAATTGCCCAGACGGTTATGAGCGAATCACCACCGACATCTGGGGTCTTTTTGGAGAGGTGAGAGGTGAGTGGTAGAATTTGCCTAGACGGTTATGGGCGAATCACCACCGACATCTAGGATCTTTTGGAGGAGAGGTGTCCAGGCGGTTATGAGCGAATCACCACCGACATCTGGAATCTTTTGGAAGAGGAGGGTGCCTAGGCGGTTATGGGCTGACCACCACCGACATCTAGGTTCTTTTAAGAGGAGGAGAGAGCAAGGTAGAGGAGAGAAGAGAGAGCTGGTTAGAGGAAGTGTCGAATGAAGCTAAAGTCGCAGGATCCAGGGTTTTATAGAAAAGGGAGGCCTCTCCCTCCAACCCCCTGTTAGGGGTTGGTGGTGGGGCTCCAGGTTGTGTACCCTGGGTTCTGTGGCTTGTCTCCCCACTCGTTTCGTTTATTGACGGAAACTAACTTTCGTGTTTGAGTATTGGTGAGAACTTAATTTAGAGGAGTGATCCCGGGAGGGACTCACGACAACCTACCTACGTGGTCAAGTATAATGAACCGTTGTGTAATAACTTGCCCATCAATACTTGAACGGTTGTTCAAATTGCAAAAGTACCGATCAACAAAATCCAGCCCCTTCTTGGTTGATGAACCGTTATGTAATAATTTACCGTTGTGAAATAATTTACCGTTATGTAATAATATACCATTGTGTAATAATTTGCCGTTATGTAATAATATACCATTGTGTAATAATTTGCCGTTGTGTAATAATTTTCCATTGTGTAATAATTCACCCATCAACAATACTCCAACGTTTGTTCAAGTTGCAAAAGTACCGATCAACAAAATCCAGCTCCTTCTTGGTAGACGAACCGTTGTGTAATAATTTACCGTTTTGTAGTAATTTACCCATCAATAATACTTCAACGTTTGTTCAAATTTCAGAAGTACCTACCTGCCAACAAAATCCAATAGTCCATCACTTATCAAATGAAATAATATCGCAGAACAACCAACTCGAATTCATACAGCCATCCTTGATTATAATCAGGTGCTCCGTAGTTATGATATCCGGGCCGGAGTTATACCGTTTGATTCACGATCGTGTTGACGAAGCTTTTTGGTGCACACGAACGGCTGGACGTACGACGCTCCGGGTGGTCTCAAAAAATTGTTTAGCTCAAGTCAAATTTAATAACCTAAAAAAAACAATACTCTTCAATCGAAAGTTTTCGAGCTACGGCATTCTGAAAATATCAACCCCTATTTTGAACCCCTTAGAGATGACTGACAGTAACGTCGAGCTTCGAGGACCAACTAGACCCCGAACGGAACCTATAACCCGAATTTCATCAATTTTCTTTCATGGTAACTAAGAAAAGTGGCCCGTACGGCGTACGGCGGACAGACAGAAATATTTTGGTTTATTATTTTCAATAATGAACCATTGGAATCGAGCATGAGAAAAAAAATTCTTACCCCCCCTCAAAATTTGATGGTTTACGTTTCAAGGTATGTAGAATCCAAAACTGCAATAAAAATATTTCTGTCTGTCCGCCGTACGCCGTACGCCGTACGGGCCACTTTTCTTAGTTACCATGAAAGAAAATTGATGAAATTCGGGTTATAGGTTCCGTTCGCTGTCTAGTTGGTCCTCGAAGCTCGACGTTACTGTGAGTCATCTCTAAGGGGTTCAAAATAGGGGTTGAAATTTTCAAAACGCCTATACCATTTTTTTACGTGAATATTTTTACGGTTTTAAATAGTTCTTGAACTTGCGAGTTTTTTAAGACCATCCGGAGCGTCGTACGTCCAGCCGTTCGTTCACAGTAAGGCCCCGAAGTTTGCACCGACAGGCATTTTCGACTCCAGTGTGAATGAAATTGTATACAATTCAAACCAAATCTCGTAACCAGAGACGCGCCCACGATAGGAAATTTGGCGGAGATGAAATCATTGCTAGGGATCACCTGATTATATTGGCGGAGTATGAAGTCGAGTTGGTTGTTCTGTGATATTATTTCATTTGAAAAATGATGGCTCTTTTGGAGTTTGTTGGTAGGTAGTGAAACTTGAACAAACGTTGAAGTATTATTGATGGGTAAATTATAACTACGGTACATCATTACTCAACGGTAAATTATTACACAACAGTTCATTATACCATCTACGTAGAAGGGGCTGGAGTTTGTTGGTAGGTACTTTCGCAACTTTTTTCACTCCTCATCAACAATTTGTTTTCAGAACTTCATTATGTGTGTTTCTTTTTGTTAGGTACTGTTTGTCATCGGCAGAATTATTTTAGCAACATTTAACTCGTGATTTAGGTAGGTACCTAGTAACGAGTACGGGGTTAGGTACTAACCTAAGGAGGGTCTGCGATCTACTAATATGTATAGAATAGTACATATTTATATAGACGGGTTATCTATACATAGAGCTGTGATCTGTAACGGAAGGGTATTCTATACAAAATAATAAACCGTTGTGCAGGGATTTGCAGCGTTTTATTGCAGTTTTGGATTCTACATACCTTGAATCGTAAACCATCAAATTTTGTGGGGGGGGGGGGGGTAAAAATTTTTTTTTCTTGCTCGGTTCCAATGCTTCATTATTGAAAATAATAAATCAAAATTTCTATCTATCCGCCGTACGCCGTACTCCGTACTGGCCACTTTTCTTAGATACCATGAAACAAAATTGATGAAATTCGGGTTATTTATTTTATTTTATTTATTTTATTTATTTAATACGGGCTAGCCCAATACAATAGGTATAAACAAGAATAATGAAAGAAATGAAGAGAGGCGTATGAAACAGTGTCCGCACGAAAATTAAGAATACATGTTAAACATTGAAACAGATACAAGTTGACAGAAAACAAAAAAAAACCACAGTCATGCAGCATGGCTATAAGAGCGAATTTTCGAAGTTTTCGGCATCTTCCTCCTCCGCCTAAAATTTTCTGAAAATTAATTTTCGGCCAATGTTTTCCCAACTTGATACTATACAAAATTAAAACAGGAGTAGTTTTACGCAAAGTAAAATTTGGGGTGGAAGGAGGGGGAGGGGGAAATCAAAAATGTTTTGAATACCAGAAGAGTAGGTATTGGATACGTAACAAATTTTTTGTTCCATTTTTTGCCGAGTAACACCTCGGTTTGTAGATTTTCCAACGCTGAACACGATGGTGAAGTCAGAATTGCGATATCCCATTCCGTTATCAGATTAGAGCAGACGAACCAGGAAGAACATCTCAAGAAATAACCACGTTCCTTCATCTTCAAAGTGCTCCAGTTTGAGAATGGAATGAGATATCGCAATTCTGATTTCACCATCGTGTTCAGCGTACAAAAACCTTTAAAATGAGGTGTCACTTGTCAGACGTTTTCATTTTGGGAATTTATGGGTAATTTTCCCCCCCTAAAATTCCCCAAAACTCCCCCTTAGAGTGACCCGATTCTGCCCATCTTCGAACTTAGCCTGTCGATTGCCAAGACAGATTTTTCGTGCAAATTTGAACTTTTTATCTCAATTCTTTCGAGAGTTATCGTCTGGAATGACACATACATATATAAATATATAAATATATAAATATATAAATATATATATAAATATATATATAAATATATATATAAATATATATATATATATACATATAATTTTTGGTGTCTTTCGGCAGTGAATTCAGGATGGTCTGAAACGGATTTTGGTATAAAAATCTTTCGGAAATTCGAGTTTTAAAAATTTTGGACCGAGAACAATAGCTTCCTTTTCTTCGAAAATTCGCTAAAATGAAACGGCTACATATTGTTTTGGTTGCTGAGAAAATTAATTACTTTCCTACGCACCACAGGAAGTGAATGAGAAAAAAATTCGATTTCGGGGCACTCTACGATGGCATGATTAACCTCCCTTGGTAATCGGCATAATGGGCGATGGTACGAGTACATGTAGTTGGGCGGAGAGAAAGGGACCCAGAAGGTGCTGGCAACTCGTGAGCTCAGACGTGGAACCTGGATATTAACCTCGGCCAGGAGCGATGGCGAGGGGTGTATGACAGTTCCGCGCAAATCCCCGAAAAATGGTTTGTTGAATATGACAGTTCCGCGCGGCCGAGACGCTATTTCCATATGACAGTTCCGCGCGAAGAGTCAACGTTGAAGCTACTACCTGTTTGTATGTACCATCGCTCTCGACGACCTTACGAGTGCACTTTGAAATTAGTGAACTAAAATTGCCCCACAGTGCCCTTTGAAAGTTGTTGTATCATAGAAAGGTTGTGAATTAAAAATATTATTGGTTTCTTGTATTACTGCTTATCTAGAGGGTCACGATTTCCGCAGGATGTGTCAGTTTTCTATGAGCGAAATTTCTGCTTACGACCTAGTACAACGCCTCCAATTCCACTATGGTCATCAAGAACAGTAAAAATTTGTAAAAACTATAGTTTTTTAGTTGTATATATAGGTATATATAGTATACTTTACTACATAATTTTTTTCGCGATTCTTTTATGCCCAATCGCTGCTCAGGTTGATTTTTATGAAATACACGATATTTTCGCATGAGTCTAACATCTTTGGTCGTCATTCCCTAATTTCTTTTGCGCGGAACTGTCATATATGGAACCGCGCGGAACTGTAAGGTTCAGGAAGGCCTTATTGGCGCGGAACTGTCATACTTTTTGGGGATTTGCGCGGAACTGTCATACACCCGGTGAAACGGGGCCAAGGAACGGTGGAAGGTCATGACCGAACATTTCGAAGGGTTGAGGGCTAGGCTATTAAGCGAACACCACTCCAGCAGAGCATCAATGCAATCCTGCAGGATCAGAAAATCCGAAGGTGACTCTACCTTGCGATAGATTTTTAGGTCGTCCGCAAACAGGAGGAATCGGACCCCACCCAGGGCAGTGCCGACACTGTTAATGACAAGCAGGAAGAGCAGGGGTTATAGGTTATAGGTTATAGGGGTTATAGGTTCCGTTCGGAGTCTAGTTGGTCCTCGAAGCTCGACGTCACTGTCAGTCATCTCTAAGGGGTTCAAAATAGGGGTTGATATTTTCAGAATGCCGTAGCTCGAAAACTTTCGATAGAAGGGTATGGTTTTTTTACGTTATTAAATTTGTATTGTGCTAAGCAATTTTTTGAGACCACCCGGAGCATTGTACGTCCAGCTTTTCGTGTGCACCAAAATGCTTCGTCAATACGATCGTGAATCAAACGGTATAAGTCCGGCCCAGATAATTATCACTAGGGAGCACCTGATTATAATCAAGGATGGCTGTATGAAGTCGAGGTGGTTGTTCTG
Source organism: Leptopterna dolabrata (assembly GCA_954871275.1). NCBI lineage: Eukaryota > Metazoa > Arthropoda > Insecta > Hemiptera > Miridae > Leptopterna > Leptopterna dolabrata. The sequence goes on along the minus strand of OX940976.1, from coordinate 47,636,682 downwards.
CGATATAATTTCATTTGATAAGTGATGGACTATTGGATTTTGTTGGTAGGTAGGTACTTCTGAAACTTGAACAAACGTTGAAGTATTATAGATGGGTAAATTACTACACAACGGTAAATTTTTGCACAAATGTTCATCTACCAAGAAGGGGCTGGATTTTGTTGATTGGTACTTTTGTAACATGAACAAACGTTGAAGTATTGTTTATGGGTAAATTATTACAAAATGGTAAATTATTACACAATGGCAAATTATTACACAACGGTAAATTATTACATACCGGTAAATTATTTCACAACGGTAAATTATTACACAACGGTTCATCAACCTAGAAGGGGCTGGATTTTGTTGATCGGACTTGAATAACCGTTGAAGTATTATTGATGGGCAAGTTATTACACAACGGTTCATTATATTTGACCACGAAGGTAGGTATGTACCACAGAAAACATTGATCTACGCAGAAGGGGCATCCATTTCACTCCACATCAACAATTTTCCTTCAGAACTTCATTATTTCCGTTTCTTTTTGCCGTTCTAGTTACTGATTGTCATCAACAGAATTATTTTAGCAACATATAACTCGTGATTTAGATATGTACCTAGTAACGAGTACGGGGTTAGGTACTAACCTACGGAGGGTCTACGCTCTACATAAGATGTACATATTATATTATATAGACGGGTTATCTATACAGAGAGTTGTGATCTGTAACAGAAGGGTATTCTGTACAAAATAATAAACCGTTGTGCACGGATTTGCAGCGTATTGCAGTTTTGGATTCTACATACCTTGAAACGTAAACTATCAAATTTTGAGGGGGGGTTAGAATTTATTTTTTCATACTCGATTCCAATGGTTCATTATTGAGAATAATAAACCTAGAATGTAGACTTTAGGAGTGAGAGTCTTTTGAAAATTTGCGTCATCATGTTTCTAATAACAATTATTAGCCTGCGAGTGGCTTGAATAACTGAAGGCGTCACACTATATTATTCGTGATAAAAGTTCATATTTTGAACTAGGTACTTCATGAATCAGTTGAATGGAAATTGAGCTCTCAAATGTTTGTAAGAAAGCCCCAAAATATCCATTGTTTAAGTATTCAGTGGAGAGGAGATAATTCAGGATTGGATCATACTTTTCTTACGGTTCGTTTGTTCGTCGTTGTTAACAACTTCTGTAATCTCTACAACTCCTTATTGATTGAGCCGCTGTTAGGGTTTTCAGGGAATCGTCAACAAGTTCCAGTTATTTATCATTTTTGTCGACATACCTGATTGAAATTGTCATGGTACCATTAAAATATACCATTCCTGTAAATATTGTATTGTTGCCAATGTTGTGGTTCGTGTGTAAAGTTTACCAATGAAAGTTTACCAATAAAATTTACCAATAAAGACGCGGAGAAGTCAAGCTGCGTGATGGAAGGTACAACGACATGTACCCCCTCCAACGATCCCTAGCGGCTTCAAACGGCCGTCGGTGGGCCGAGGGAGGGACGAGGCGCCTTTATAAGTTGCCCGGCTTGCCTAGCTCGATATTCTACCGATCTCTCTCGAACCAGGACCTTCTCTCTCTCTCTCTCCCTTACCTTACTTCCTCTTCAATTCACCCTCTCCTCAACCCTGCATTCTCAGCCTGGTGAGAACCGGACGAGAATTTTCTTCCCAGCACTCAAGGTGGTGAGAACCAGACAAGTACTTTTCCAAGTATCCAACGTGGTAAGAACCGGACGGATACTTTCCTACCTTTCATTTACAATATCCAACGTGGTGAGAAAAGTGCGGATACGCTCTCACACTCCTCTCTTCATCCAACCTCACTATCTCGACCTCACCTCTTTAACCTTACCTTCCCAAACCAACCTCAAACCTACAACTCACCACAGTGGTACCCCGAAGTTCTAGCCGAAAATGCAAGACGAACCGCAGCTCTCACCCGCCCACCTCATGATCGCCACCACCGACGTCATGACCGCCTCCACGGCCATCACGCTCACGCTGCCGCCCTTCTACACCTATGACCCCAGCCTCTGGTTTTTCCTACTCAACGCAGCTTCCTCCGCCTCCAGCATTAGGGCACAGAAAGACAAATACTCGGAGACGGTCTCACTCCTCCCCTACGACATCCTCCTCCAGATGGCAGAGATCTCGTCAGACTCTACCACCGCCTCAACGACCTCTGCGCCCATCTCCTCGCCCTCTACCAACCCTCAAAGATCACTAAATCTCCGACCTCTCCCAACCTTAACAACTCGGCAACCTCGACCCCAGCCACCTCTTCCGAAGGCTCGGACACCACCTTCAGGATGTCCTCACCACTGACATCACCAGGACTTCTGGCCACGCGCACTGCCTCCTCACATCCGGATCTCCCTCGCTGCCCACCTCAACACAGACGATGAGGCCCTCCTCCACCTTGCCAACACAATATACGACATCGGCACCTTCTCAGCCGTCCACGAGATCTGGCCACCAGTGCTCACACTCACACTCTGCCAGCCGCCACCCCATCCCCTCCGTGGCCACACGACCCGGCCCCGGGCGGGTGTAATCTCGGCCCAAGCTCGGTCGACCAAGGGTCAGACTGTCTTATCTAAATGTAAACTCGACCCACCCCTCTAATCCATCATCGAAGCGAACATTGTAATCTCGGCCCAGGCCCAGCTAGTCAGTCAGTTTCTACAGGTGAACAGTACCGTTATCTCCACAGTTATCTCCTAGCCCAAGTGTTCCTTCTCCAAGCATTTGCTATAATGTCATGTGCGAATGTTGTTATAAGCCAACGCGGTTTCGTTCAAATCGAAGTGGACAAGTTCAAATTCAAAAAACGCCGGGATTTGGCGACGGGAGAAACCAGTTGGAGGTAAGAGTTTTATCATATTAAGAGTTTATCATAATAAATAAATAAATATTGACGGTTCTCAACCATATGTGATATTGAATGAATATTAAGTGAGTTCACATCGCTTTGTTTTGCTGGATTAGGTGCTGTAACACAATCATCTTGTACCGCTTCCGCCATCACTTCTGGAGCCAATTATGTTATTTCGGAGAAAAGGCAGAATCACAACCACCCGCCTTTATGAGGCAACGGCAAAAATTCATAGCTGGAGAACTGGAAAAATACTTCCAAGGAAACCTGTCTACTTATGGCTTGGCCGTTAAAGCCAGCAATCATTATAGCCCCCACCCAACTTAAATCGTTGGTATTATTATTTTTGACCCAATCACTATATTACATTTGACTGTGATATCCACTATATATTTTACATTTGGCTGTGATATTCACTATATTTATGTTTTACAGTGACTGTGATTGGCGAAAGCCTCGATTTTGTAAGATAACTATTCGTTATAATAAAACTTGGTGGAATGAACGGCTACTTTTTATTAGTTCCTTGGGCCAAGTTTACAGTGAACGAGTTGTGGAGATTACGACTATGAGAGCATCCTGGGCCGAGTTTACACACCAAGGGAGAGGGCAAGTAGGAAGGATTAGGCCCAGTTTACATCGGGTACCCAAGATTTGGGCCCAGCTTACAATCGCCCCCGGCCCCCCGACCGAGGGACCACACTATCAGGCCACCGAATGGACCGGCCTGCTTCAAAGCCCCAGTGATCGAGTGACACCCCAGCGTGCTGCTTGCACCACACCACCTTTGGAACCCGGCCCGAAAATGCAAACCCCCCTGTGAATTCCCCGCTACCGCCTCACAGGGAAACGACAACGCCCGCCGGTGAGCCCGGCGGGATCCAACTTCTCCTTCATCGTAAGTGGAACGACCCCACCATCACCACTGTCAACAACTTCCCCAGTTGCAGCTGTCGCCTCAACGGGTACCAAGAGAGTGCAATTTTCACCACAACCACCCTCATCCACCCCCAACCCCCTGGACACTGCCGTTCCACGCAAAACATACACATTCGCTGCAAGACCTGCTCTTCCGACACAGGGGTGGCCATCTCCATTATACCTTACGATGTAGGTACTCCACTACAGGTCACCATCAAATGATCACCTTGTTACGCCGCTAACGGTACCCAAATCCCCTCCCCCATACCTATCTTTTCTATCCACCTCAACGGCCATACCTACGAGTGGAATTTCACCATTACCGAAGTCTAGAGGCCGATCTTGGGCGCCGACTTTCTCTCCTACTTCAGTCTCCAGGTCAATCGAAGGATTTGTAAAGTCCGTCACACCTCCTCTGCCAACTGAACCAAAATTCACTGCTCTCCTTGAAGCCTACCAACCTGAACCACGACCTACCTCACACCTCTCCCAGGTTCAGCACTACATAGAAACAACCATGGACACCAACCTCTGCCAAGGCCCGATGCCTTCAATCCCATTCATTTCGACAAACTCATTGCCGACAACATCATCCGCCTTTCTAGCTCCCTGTGGGCCTCCTCACTCCACACAGTACACAAACCGGATGGCCAAATCCGACCCTGCGGGGACTACCGCAGGCTGAACTCACGCACCGGTCGGCACCACCATCTTCTCCACCCTCGACATATCCCGGGCGTTCCATCACATCCACAACTATCCCTCCAACATACCAATAACCGCCATCATCCGTGTGTTGGACTTGTCAAGCTTAAGATGGGTTTCCGGCTGCGGAATGCACCACAAACTTGGCAAACGTATATGGAACAGATCCTCCGCGGGCTCCAATATGTTTTCTGCTTCCTGGATGATGTCCTGATAGCATCCACCACACCCGAGCAACACTACAACGATTTCCGCCATGTCCTCAGCATCTTCCACAGCAAGGGCCTGACCATAAACAAAGCAAAATGTGTCATCCCCCAACCCTGGGTCAAATATCCAGTGCACCTCGTCAGGGTAACAGGCACCAACCCCCTTGCCGACAAGGTAACTCCCTTCGACAGTTTCCAGGCCCACAAACCTCCACCGAACCCGGCGGTTTTTGGGCATGCTAATCTTTTATCGCCGCCACATCAAGCAGGCAGCCCAGCATCAACAATCCCTCAACAACGCCATTCCCCAGCCGTCAAAGAAAAATGACACCTGAAAAATTGAATGGTACCTGGAGCTCGACGACGCATTTGAAACCTGCAAATCGGACTTCACTAACACCACCGTTCTTGCCCACCCCGCCCCCGATGCCGCACGTACGCACGCACACACACACACACACACACACACACACACACACACACACACACACACACACACACACAAAATTACGAATCATATAATAACATAATTTTTTTATGGAGATGATGGGCGTGGTCTTATAATTTTTTATAACTGTGTAATACATGGTATAAAAAAACGCATATATTGAAACTATTTATGGAATCATACTGGCTAACCAACAGAAGCAAGGTTCAGCAAGTACGGGTTAAAATCGTTATTTATTACGATGGTGGATCCCGCATACCTGCATATTTAGGTATGGAGCTTAGATTTTATTAATAAGAACATAAGTAGATAGGTGCACCTTCTCAAAACATGAAAATCGTAATTACTACATTGAAGTTAATCAAACATCATCTTCCCTATCATCATCACACAGGAGCTAATGTGATAGGTAAGAAAAAAACGCTGCAAATCCCTGCACAACGGTTTATTATTTTGTATAGAATACCCTTCTGTTACAGATCACAGATCTCTGTATAGATAACCCGTCTGTATAATACAATATGTACTAGTCTATACATGTTATGATGAGAATCGCAGACAGCGTTGGGCCAATAGAATTGCAGAACCATTAGGGACCATGCCAATGCGCACCATGCCAATTAGACAATTCGAAATGAATTCCAATTCAAATTAATGAATTCCAATTCAAGTGAGCAGTGGCCAATTGCAATTGAAAACAACAGACACACAAACAAGCCTATGATTCCCCAATTGCAAACAATAAAGTAATCCAATAATTTACAAACTATTCCAATTTCAATTGAAAATTTTGATTGATTGATCGATCAATTGATTGAATAAATTGATTGATTGACTGAATCCAGCGCGTCCCTGGTGACAAGAGTATACAATTTCATTCACACTGGAGTCGAAAATGCCTGTCGGTGCAAACTTCGGGGCCTTACTGTGAACGAACGGCTGGACGTACGATGCTCCGGATGGTCTTAAACAACTCGCAAGTTCAAGAATTATTTAAAACCGTGAAAAAATTCACGTAAAACAAAGGTATAGGCGTTCTGGAAATTTCAACCCCTATTTTGAACCCCTTAGAGATGACTGACAGTAACGTCGAGCTTCGAGGACCAACTAGACCCCGAACGGGACCCATAACCCGAATTTCATCAATTTTGTTTCATGGTAACTAAGCAAAGTGGCCCGTACGGCGTACGGCGTACGGCGTACGGCGGACAGACAGAAATATTTTTATTGCAGTTTTGGATTCTACATACCTTGAAACGTAAACCATCAAATTTTGAGGGGGGGTTAGAATTTTTTTTTTCATGCTCGATTCCAATGGTTCATTATTGAAAATAATAAACCAAAAGTGCATTAAACCCTGATCGTAAAGTACTAAGTTGCCTACTGGTAAAAGTAACCAAACCTACCTAATAAGAACCCTCAGAAAAGAACTATGTGATTTCAGAATTGAGGGTATAGAACAAAAACGTGGAAAGTTTTATTATATACCCCCCACCCGCCACCAACCAAAGCACGAGGTTAGTGCCCCAAGGAACCGTTTTCATCCTCTTAGAAAGGATAACACCCGCAGAACTCGGTGATCCTCTGCCGCTAATGATAATTAAGACGCACACAGGGAACAAATTCTATAGCCGCCAACTTATCCAAGTCGTAAATATTCATTTTCAAGTTGTAAAAGCTGGACTGATATTTTCTTTTAGGAGTTTCCGAAAGTTTTAATTAAAGTATATAAATAATTATTTTCTCCCATTAACACGCCTATAATTAAAAAACGCTGCAAATCCCTGCACAACGGTTTATTATTTTGTATAGAATACCCTTCTGTTACAGATCACAGCTCTATGTATAGATAACCTGTCTATATAATATGTACTAGTCTATACATATTATGTAGATCGCAGAACCTCCGTAGGTTAGTACCTAACCCCGTACTCGTTACTAGGTACCTACCTAAATCACGAGTTAAATGTTGCTAAAATAATTCTGCCGATGACAAACAGTAGGTACCTAACAAAAAGAAACACACATAATGAAGTTCTGAAAAGAAATTGTTGATGAGGAGTGAAAAAAGTTGCAAAAGTACCTACCTACAAACTCCAGCCCCTTCTACGTAGATGGTGTAATGAACCGTTGTGTAATAATTTACCGTTGAGTAATGATTTACCGTAGTAATAATTTACCCATCAATAATACTTCAACGTTTGTTCAAGTTTCACTACCTACCAACAAACTCCAAAAGAGCCATCATTTTTCAAATTAAATAATATCACAGAACAACCAACTCGACTTCATACTCCGCCAATATAATCAGGTGATCCCTAGCAATGATTGGCCATATTCACAAATTCCTAGGGTAAGTGTACCAGTTATTGGACACTTAAGGAGGAAATTCAACTTTCCATCCTCGTCTTTTCTTCCCATTTCATTTTTGCGAGCATTTGAATTATGTCCTAAGTTCATCAGAAGCTTGGGAATCGATTGATGCTTCCTAAAGTTGAAATTCGTTGGGTACCTTTCTTTAAATAGCCAGTTTATTCCTAAAAACGTGAGGGGCCCAGTTATCGGACACCTGACACTAGATATTGGACACCCTTGGCCCAGTTATTGGACACTCGGAAAAATCAATGTTTTTGCTCTTTTTTCGGTGAGTGAAGTGTTTCAGATAGGTATCCCTCTACTAAAATTGAACTTGTAGATGTCAGTAAGACGAAATTGATGAACTGGTTGCTTAGTAACAGAGGACTAGGGAAGAATTATTGTAAAAAAATGCAAAAACTTGATTTAAAAAAAGTTCGTAAGATATTAATGTAAATATTACATACAAGTAACTTACATCATTTACAATTTATATATACATATACATTAGTTGATGGTTCATGCAGCAATATAAATTATTTGATAGTTCATGCAGGTCCGTAGATAGGTAAAAGGTCCGTATGGTTAAACTTTCCATAAGTAAGAAATTATAACTTCCTCATACCTCTTCCATTTCTGATGCCATCTGATCACACTCCTTGCACGATATTATTTCAAGATCAATACTGAATGTTGGGAGGCACGATTTATGAAAATGTTTCTCACATACATCACATTGTACACCCGGATTATTCCTAGACATGGAGCCGCCACACGAGAAACAGAGACCTCTGAAAAACTCGACGCGATGTGTACCGGGAAACTCGTCCAAGTTTTCAAAATTGTCATCACAAAATGCAAGCGTAGGGGAGAGGGGCATTATTTCGTCCGGCATTTTATCTTCAGCCTCTCGGCAATCCATTAAATCCTTGTCAGCTGTAGGTGGCTTATCCTTTGAAGGAGGAAGAAAATTCAAACATCGAGTCGAACTTCTTCCTGTTGATTTTTTTCCCGGATATTTTTTGTTCTGATTCTTTTCGTTCTTTTTCAACTCCTTGATGCGAGCTCTCTCCTGTTTTTTCAGCGCTTCTTCTTTCTTCTTATCGTCTTCTTCTTTGTACATTGCCTTCCACAGACCACTAGTGAGTACGAAGGGCATTCGTTTGACAGTTCTTTTCCCTTTTCGTTTGGGAGTTACCGGCCAGACCAACAAATTTTGCATAGAATTCATAGGAGGAGCAAGGGTACGAGATTCGCTGTGAATAAGGGGAACAATAGAGTTCGTTGTAGGTGGCTGACTAATGACATTGCTGCTTGTGGAAGGAGTTGTGAAGCTGTCAGGTGAAAGTTCTCCACAGCGTTGAACATCCATGCTCGCTTCTTCAAGCTGGGGAGGAGGAACCTTCTGCTCCTCCGAAGGGACCCTTCGGGACTGCGGGGAACTTCCAGAAAATGCTTTATTGAGGGCCACAAGAGCCTGAAAATAAGGATCGTTTCGGTGCTGGTTTGAAGCTTCAGTGAGCGACTTCATAAGTTCACTTCCCACTATCCATACGAACATGTCCCTAGTAAGAACGGAAGGATGCGAGTCATCGTCAGTTCTGTTGTTGTTTGTCGACGATCCGAGAAATTTTGACGGATTTATGGCGTGGGGGTTCCATGGGTACAGACCAGTAGTGCGAAAGCCACTTTTTAAGATTTCTGCAGATATGGCCCCGAGAGCATCATTCAATCTGCTCACAGGGGTTCTTGTGCCTCCACTGTAATACGGCTCTCTTCCAGCTTTCCTTCAATGGCTTAAAGGCGGCCACGTCAGCAGGTTGCAGCAGTCGGGTTGCATTTGGGTAAAGGGCGACCAAAACTACGCCAATTTCGCTACATAACTCACTCAGCTGGTACGTGAGATGGCTCTTGTGGCCGTCGACAAAGAGAATGACGGGTCTCTGGATTTTTTTCTGTTCCAAATGGCTGTTGAAAATTATTGAAATGAATTCAAAGAAAACCTCCGACGTCATCCACCCACTGTCACTTCTGCCAACACCCCAATTGTCTGGAATTGAGTCAGCGATATCCTTTGGGATTCTTTTATAGGGGTAAATAACCATGGGGGGAACGAGTTCTCCACTAGCCGAAAATGAAAACATGACAGTGATTGAACTTTTAGCTTGACCACAGTCCACTTCAAAAACATTGTTCGTACCTTTTTTCGCCAGCACTTTTCCCTGATTTGGGCATAAGACAAACCCACTCTCGTCCGCGTTGAAAATTCGAGTTGGGTCATTGAGAATACTCATTAAATCTTCTTCTTGCAATATTTTTTCAACTGATGAGAACCACCCTACAATGTCATCCTTCGAAACACATCCACTGGCGGGAGTGACCGCCTCCGAAGTGCGATGAACGATTTGAGGATTTCGCTTAAGGAAGCTTCTCAACCATTTCCTCCCTGGTTTATTGTTTGTGAACGGGACGTTTTCTCGTGGATTCATATTAAGGAATTCTTGGACACTAAGCTGAACCTCTAAACTTCGCCTTGGAAAGCCTTTCCTTGCGCACTCCTCGATCCATTTGACCAACATAGCCTCGTCTTCTTTCGTGAGAAATGTGCTTGGCCCACTCTCCGGTTTTTTGAAGTTTGGACTATTGCGGAACGCTAATGTGGACCGTGGAATACCATACTTTCTGGAGGCAGCTCGAATCCCCAATACACCCTCCTCTACTTCCTTCAAAGCCTTTTCCAACTCATCCTGGCTGTACTGTCGGCGACGCTGGATTTTTTTCGCTTCCTTCTTTTTGCGTGTTGACGGGGCCATCTCTCTAGAATAAAGTATAGCTGGGGTCAAGAACGGCTCGAAGCAAAGGCAAACAAAGCTATCACAATCAATATCGTGAATTCTCAAGAGTGTCCAATAACTGGGCCGCTGTGAAAAATGGCTTGAACCAGTTATTGGACGGGTGTCCAATAACTGGGTTTTTCCAAAATTTGTGTTCCAGTTATTGGACACCCCATTTAAAAATCATAAAAAACGGATCTGCGGAAACGAGAGGGCAGGAACCGAAAGAGAAATTATTCTGCTTTTTGAAAATATCCAGAAACAACCGAAAAATTATTGTGGAGTTGATGAGGAAACAAAATAAGTAGAACATGTTGGCTTACCAGATCATTAAGAAAACGCGCACAAGTTGACTGTCTCAACTTCCGAAGCAAACTGAACTCAGAAAAACACTTTCACATTCCTGTTGTTGACGGTAACGGGACCCCATTGTTTACCTGTTACCTGAAGTATAGAACTTAGGGTCATCAACCCATTCTAATCCCTATTATTGGAAGAAATAGTGCGATGTGTCCAATAACTGGGCCCTGTCCAATAACTGGTACACTCACCCTATTGTGGGCGCGTCTCTGGTTACGAGATTTGGTTTGAATTGTATACAATTTCATTCACACTGGAGTCGAAAATGCCTGTCGGTGCAAACTTCGGGGCCTTACTGTGAACGAACGGCTGGACGTACGATGCTCCGGATGGTCTTAAAAAACTCGCAAGTTCAAGAACTATTTAAAACCGTAAAAATATTTACGTAAAAAAATGGTATAGGCGTTTTGAAAATTTCAACCCCTATTTTGAACCCCTTAGAGATGACTCACAGTAACGTCGAGCTTCGAGGACCAACTAGACGCCGAACGGAACCTATAACCCGAATTTCATCAATTTTTTTTCATGGTAACTAAGAAAAGTGGCCCGTACGGCGTACGGCGTACGGCGTACGGCGTACGGCGGACAGACAGAAATATTTTTATTGCAGTTTTGGATTCTACATACCTTGAAACGTAAACCATCAAATTTTGAGGGGGGGTAAGAATTTTTTTTTTCATGCTCGATTCCAATGGTTCATTATTGAAAATAATAAACCAAAAAAAGTTCTCTTTTCTCGTGGATTCCTGAAGAAAATAAGCTATTGCGACATTTACAGAAACATATTTTGAGCATGCAGAACCAATCCCTCGTGTTTAACATGTAAGTAGTCCAAGTAGCAGTGCAATATTTATACCTGTATAATAACGATCATTCATCGTCTTCAAAATGTTTTTATTTGAATCGCAGCTGATTCGAAAACAAGAACTCTAAAAATTATTACACAACAGTTTATTATTAACCTGTATAGATGCCCCTTCTGCGTAGATAACAACTGTTCTCTGTGGTCAAAACCCTCGAGCCCCCCCCCCCCCCCCCACCCAACACAAACCACCGGAAATCCCTATTCGAGTACTGGAGCCGGCCCCGGAATAAGGCTTCTTACAAATGCGCGGGATTCAATAATTCAATAGTTAATTATGTGTAGTTATTCGTGAAGCATAAGTTAAATACTTGTAATAAACCGTTGTGTAATAATTTACCTGTTAGATACCCCTTCTACGTAAATGCTGGCACTTCTGACATTCAAGAACCCAATTGCGAATGTCGGTGTTCATTATGGGACCAGACGTACCGCGTTTTGATGAGGTCTCGGCTGGCTCGGATTCCGGGTTGGTGGAGGGCGTGATAGTGCTCGAATAACTGCCACCACAGATTGGGTAGTGTCGTGAGTCCCTCCCGGGAACACTCCTCTAATATTTAAGTTCTCACCAACATTCTAACGCCAAACTTACTTTCCGCAAATAAAGATATGAGTGGGGATACGGGCGACAAAACCCAGGGTACACAACCTGGGGCCCCACCACCAACTCCCTACAGGGAGTTGGAGGGAGAGGCCTCCAGTCCCTATAAAACCCTGGATCCTGGAGCTCCAGCTTCATTCGACACTTCCTCTAACTAGCTCTCTCTCTTCTCTCCTCTACCTTGCTCCCCCTCTCAGATGATCGGTGGATTACCGCCGCCTGAGAATACCTTCTCCTTCTTGTCTAGCCCCTACTTCGCCTCGCGGACACAGTCCACGATCTCGCCAAAGCTGCCAGCGTCGGCGAAGTCCGCGCACCCCGCCACCCCCCACCTCTGCGTGACCGCACCGCGTCACGGGAACGCAGCCGGCCCCCCACCCACGACAGGCGCCGACCCCTCTCCAACGAACACCGCCGACCCCCCTCCACGGACCGCCGGCGCCAGCTGTCACCCAACGGCCGCCCCACCCCTCCTCGGGGACGGTCCCCAGCCGCTACGCCCCCCTCCACCGCATCTCGCCCCACCAAAAGGGCGTACCTCCCCGCCGAACCCCCCCACCGATGTTTCTACCACGTCAACTTCGGCGGGGAGGCGCGCAAGTGCCAACCCCCCTGCTCCTTCCCCTCCGGGCAGGGAAACGCGGACGCCCCCCTCCTCGCCAAAACGGGGGGGACCCCCACCAAAACCCCCCCGCCCGCATTTACACTACCACCACCACCAAGACTCGCTACCCCTCCTACGCCGCCGCCACGGCCGCCAACCTCCCCAACGCGCCTAGCTGCGCAGCCAAGCCCCTTCCCCCAACACCAACCGTTCCTCCATCCCGGAACGGCCCCTCCTACTCCACCACCAGGACCACCAACCTGCCAGCCAAGCCACACGGCGCCGCCAAACCCCTCACACTACCAACCACCGTTCCCCCACCCCGGAATGGCCCCTCCACACCAACCACCGTTCCCCCACCCCGGAACGGCCCCACCACAACCGCCAACAGGGCCTCCAACCTTCCGGCCGCACCTCGCGACGCCGCCACCACCCCCCCACCCCGGAACAAGAAAAAACAAACCCACGTCTCGTTCGCAGAGGAAAAACCATCACCACCCCTCAACTACAACACCCCTCCTCCCGACCAGACGAACACCCCCACCGCCTCCGCAATTTTGCCGCATTTAACGCCCACCCACCAACGCCTCTTCCTAAAATGCGGCAAAACAAGCGTCCCGTTCCTAATTGACACAGGGGCGGCGCTCTCAATTTTCCCGAACGCGATACTCCGTCGTCAGGCGCGCTGTTACCGACAGCTTCTCTACGCCGCCAACGGTACCACCATCCCCTCGTACGGGACGTACCGCTCATCCATCTACCTGAGCGGACTCGCGTACGAGTGGGACTTCACCGTGGCGGACGTGGAGAAGGCGATCCTGGGGGCCGATTTCCTGGCATATTTCGGTCTCCAGGTGGACGTGAAAAACGCGCGCCTGATCGACCCCTCCACCAGCAAACTCATTCCGGGATATATCCATACCATTGACCGCCCCCCCAAAAAAATTCGAAGCCCTCCTCCAACAGTACCAACCCCAGCGCCGCCCCTCTGCACACATCTCCACGGTACAACATTTTATTGAGACCACAGGACCCCCGACTTCCGCAAAAGCCCGACGCCTCCACCCCCTACAACTCTCCCAGGCCCGTCAACACTTTGACAAACTCATTAAGGACGGAATAATCCGCCCTTCAAAATCCCCTTGGGCTTCACCGCTCCACATCGTGCAGAAGCCCAATGGGGATATCCGCCCCTGCGGCGATTACCGCCGTTTAAACTCGAGGACAACGCCCGACCTCTACAATGTCCCCCACCTTCGAGATTTTTCCTCCCACCTCCACGGCGCGACAATATTTTCCACCCTCGATATTTCTAGGGCCTTCCACCACATAAACATACACCCCCCCGATATCCCAAAGACGGCAATTATTACACCCTTCGGCCTGTTCGAATACGTGAAAATGGGTTTCGGCCTCAGGAACGCCGCTCAAACATGGCAGCGCTACATGGATAGCATCCTACGAGGCCTCCCGTTCGTCTTCTACTTCTTGGACGACATCCTGGTCGCCTCCCGAAACCCCCAAGAACACCTTCAACATCTCAAGCAAATTCTCGACATCTTCTCCGCCGAAGGCCTCCAGATAAATACAGACAAATGCGTCCTCGCCCAACCTTCAGTCCGCTGCCTCGGCCACCAAGTCTCTTCAAACGGAATCAAGCCCCTACCAGATAAGGTCCACGCTATTATGGATTTCCCCCAGCCCCGTACCGTTACAGAACTCCGCCGTTTCCTGGGTATGTTGAACTTTTATCGTAGACACATAAAACACGCAGCACAACACCAACAACCACTCATACACGCCATCCCCCAACCAGCCAAAAAAAATGATAACCGCCCCATAACCTGGACCCCCGAACTTACAACCTCTTTCAAAATTTGTAAACAGGACCTAGTAGACGCCGCTCTATTGGCCCATCCCGACCCACACGCTCCCCTCTCCATCACAACCGATGCGTCCGACTGGGCCATCGGGGCAGTGCTCCACCAGCACACCATCTTTCTACTTTTGTTGAGCTGCCCCTACATCTACGCCTTACGGCTTTATTAGGGGTATTGCTGCTCGTATCTTGGAGCTGATGGTCTTCGCCTCTGGCTTCCTGCACTGTTCGTCACCCGAGCTGGGTGTCCAGGATGGGCCGCGTGGAGGCCGTGCAGGCGGGATATGAAGCGAGAGGCGGACGCTGGGCTAAGGTGTTACCATGGCTGCGTATTTAGCCAATGCCCTCTACGTTGCATGTGCTTAGTTAGTAGTGTCGTGGCTATCTTGGGGGGGGGGGGGACTGCCCTTCGGTTTGGACTGGCCAGTTCTTTTTGGTCATCACCTGGTTGAACCTCCACCAGCACACCGGCGCCACCCCCCAACCCCTCGGATTCTTCTCAAAAACCCTATCCCCAACCCAAAAAAATTACTCAACCTTCGACAGAGAACTCCTCGCCATCCACGAAGCCATCAAACACTTTCGTGACTTCGTGGAGGGCAGGCAGTTCTCTGTCATCACAGATCATAAGCCCCTAACTCACGCCCTCCTCCAGAACCGCAAATCCGCCTCCCCGCGTCGCCTCCAGCAGCTCGAATTTATCGGACAATTTACGTCCGATATTCGCTATCTGCCGGGGGCCGACAACTGCGTGGCGGACGCGCTGTCCCGTCCTACTCCCTACTCCCGCGCCGGTGGAGGAGTTACTGCCTTTCCCCTCCCCACAAGTCCTACAATCCAAACAAAACCCAACTTCCGACCCCGCCCTATCCAATCTCATTTCTGCCTCCAAATTGGAACAGCTGCCGCCCCTCGGTCTCTGGTGCGACGTAACGGCCGATACACCGCGCCCTTACGTCCCGCCGGAGCTGAGGAGGCAGTTGTTCCTCCACTACCACTCCCTCCACCATCCCGGCATCCGGGCGAGCCGAGACCTTATCAAAACGCGGTACTTCTGGCCCCACATGAATACAGATATTCGTACCTGGGTTCTAGGGTGCCAGAAGTGCCAGCAATTTAAAGTCTCGGCTCACCCCCATGTACCTCCTCAACCCATTCCCGACTCCCTCCCGTGGGAACACGTCCATTTAGATCTGGTCGGCCCTCTTCCCCCCTCCGAGGGGAAGAGGTACTGCCTCACCATGATCGACCGTGCGACCAACTGGGTCGAGTGCATTCCACTCGCCCACATCACCACGGACGCCGTCGCCGCGGCCTTCCTAAATCAATGGATCAGCCGCTACGGTTGTCCGCGGACACTCACGGTCGATCAGGGGAGGCAGTTCGAATCAGCCCACTTTTCCGACCTGCTCCGTTCCCTCGGGATTCAAAAAATCCGCACCACTCCTTATCACCCCCAATCCAACGGGAAAATAGAGCGGTGGCACTCGGTCCTTAAACAAGCTATATCCACATCAGCCACATCCCCCTCCTGGACCAAAACCCTTCCTTACGTATTATTAAGCCTCCGCACCTCCGCCCGTCCTTCAGACAACACAAGTCCCGCGCAAAATGCATTCAAAGATCCCCTCCGTTTACCAGCCGATATTTTCACTCCGCCTCACACACCGTCAATTAACAGGGAACCGCTACGCACAACAACACCGACAAACGACACAAGTTACCCCAAAAGATTTTTTACCGCCACACACATGTACCTGAAAGAGCCCGGCATGCATAAAACCTTTCAAACCCTTTATGCCGGGCCCTTTCAAGTCATCCGCTCCACACAAACCACCGCAACCCTGTTAATTGACGGGAAACCCCACACAGTCCCGTTAGCCAGGTGTAAACCCGCGCCTGTGCTCCCTCATCCAACAACCCCTATCAGTCTCCCGCCGTCCGTTCGCAATGACACATCGCCTCTTCCCGATGCACCCGTCACCTCCGTCGCCGTTTCCGGATTTCGATTCGGATCCGGAAATGGCGGCCATACTCCGGGACGTTTTTGTCCCGGATCCGCTATCCCCCCTACCCCCCTCGCCCGGGCCCCCATCACTGCTTTTCCATACTCCGCCACGGATTACCGGATTACCTCCCCGGCCCCGGCGGTGGAAGTACCCCCAGTGGCGGATACTACGCGAATATCGCGCAGCAAAAGCCACCGGGGTACACCCTCCTTACACCCCCATCGACCCCCTCATGTCCACCATTCTCCACGAGTTCCGCCTCGCGGAACTCATGCCCCCCCACCCCCCATTAAAATCAAACCCCCCCAGTAAATTGCCCCCCACCTCCCGAAGTTCAAACTTCCGCCCCCCAAATTTCAACCCCCCACTTTTCGATTTTCGACCCCCCCGACATTCAGTTCCCCCAACCACCCCCCCGAAATCATCAAACCCCCGAACCCCCCTCCCCCCCCACCACCGCCGGGGATATCCCCAATAGACAAAACGGCCCGGGCGGCGAAACGGACGGAGGGAGCGTCCCCGCATCCCCCGCGTCCCGGCGGCCCAGTCACCCGCCCCGCTATGAGCAATCACGGCGGGGCCTTGAGATCGCGGGACAGTGCTTGTGTCTCATGTATCCACACGCACTGTACCGCCTCTCACAGCCCCGCCGTGGCCGCCCCATCGCCGCCGCCACATCGCCGAGACGCCCCCACACTTCACTTACACCACACCCACACCCATCCACACACCACATCCTATCCACACCCAGGGAACGGCGGACTTCCGCCCCCCTTCTATTGTACCCCCTCGACCTTGTAAATAACTTGTAAATACTTTGTAAATAACTACAACATTTGTACATTGCTATAACTATAACTAACTATTATACCCAACTATCTACTGTATCTCCTTATAACTATCATACATCACCCATTGTAAATACTCGACATCAACCATTGTACCATCATACTCCCCATCAACCATTGTAAATACCTACTGTATCTCGCGCTAACTATCATACATCATCCATTGTAAATACTCGACATCAACCATTGTAACCACCCTTAGCCTAAGTATATATCCACCTAGCTTTAAGAACATGGTCTTCAACCCCACTTCTGTTTGCCTGCGCCCTCAGCCCCTGTCACCTTGCGCCTTCAGCCCTTCTCACCTTCCGCCTTTAGCCCCACGAATTTCAGTCTCTTCCTCGTCTTTGGCCTTCAGCCCCACTTATGTTTGCTATCGCCCTCAGCTCCTGTCACCTTGCGCCTTCAGCTCCACGAATCTTGGTTCAAACTGGGGGGACCTCTGTCGTGAGTCCCTCCCGGGAACACTCCTCTAATATTTAAGTTCTCACCAACATTCTAACGCCAAACTTACTTTCCGCAAATAAAGATATGGGTGGGGATACGGGCGACAGAACCCAGGGTACACAACCTGGGGCCCCACCACCAACTCCCTACAGGGAGTTGGAGGGAGAGGCCTCCAGTCCCTATAAAACCCTGGATCCTGGAGCTCCAGCTTCATTCGACACTTCCTCTAACTAGCTCTCTCTCTTCTCTCCTCTACCTTGCTCCCCCTCTCAGATGATCGGTGGATTACCGCCGCCTGAGAATACCTTCTCCTTCTTGTCTAGATGATCGGTGGACTACCTCCGCCTAGACAAGCACCTCCTCTCTCAAACCTAGATGATCGGTGGATTACCGCCGCCTGGGTAAATTCCTACACTCACCTCTATCTCCCCCTTAACCGGGCGTAGATGATCGGTGGATTACCGCCGCCTGCGCCTTTCCTTTCCTCACGCCACCGTGATGAAATTCTAAATTCATCACAGGTAGCACGTAAGGGCGAGGGGTGTCGGCGGAGACATCACACCATAGACCGTGCGGCTGCAGTAGTTGGAGTTTGTCGGCTTTGATGAGGTTGGCAACGGCGGGGTCGGTGACGCGCTGGGATGTGCCGAGGGGAGGGTCAGCAGTTCGTCCACTGGCGTGGGGGATGGGCGGGAGAGTGTCAGGGACACAGTTGTCCGCCCCCGGCGTGTATTGGATATTTGTGGTAAACTGCGCGATGAATTCCAACTGCCGGAGGAGGCGCGGGGAAGCTGACTTGCGGGTTTTAAGAAGGGTGTATGTGAGAGGTTTGAGATCCGTCATGACACAGAATTGCCGGACCTCCACAAAATCACGAAAGTGTTTAATGGCTTTGTAGATGGCAAGGATCTCTCTGTCCAACGTCGAGTACTTTTTCTGCATTTCCGAAAGTGTTTTGGAGAAGAATCCGAGAGGATGGGTGTTGTCGCCGATGTGCTGGTGGAGAACTGCGCAGATAGCCCAATCGGAGGCATCAGTTGTAATGGAGAGGGTGGTGTGTGGTGCGGGGTGGGCAAGGAGAGCGGCGTTGGCGAGGTCGGTTTTGCAGGCCTCAAAGGCAGCGTCGAGAGCTGGGGACCATTTGATCTTTCTGGAGTCATTTATCTTAGAAGACTGGGGAATGGCGGCTATTAGAGGTTGTCGATGTTGGCGGATGTGTTGATGGTGAAAGTTCAACATGCCCAAAAACCAGCAGAGGTCCATGACGGTTTGAGGGCGTGGAAACTGGTGGAGTGAGTTGACTTTGTCAGGAGGGGAGCGATGCCGGCTGACGTGACGAGATGCCCTAGGCATTTACCCGAGAGTTGGGTAATCACGCATTTAGCTTTGTTGATTGTGAGCCCCTCGCTGCGGAAGTGCGAGATCAGTAGTCCTCGCTGGCAGAGATGGTCGTAGTGTTGTTTGGTGTAGAGGATGCTACTAGAACATCATCGAGGAAACAGAAGACTGATGGAAGACCGTGGAGGATCTGGTCCATGTATCTCTGCCATGTTTGTGCCGTGTTCCGGAGTCCGAAGCCCGAAGCCCATCTTGAGACATTCGAATATACCAAAGGGGGTGATAATTGCGGTTTTTGGTATGTCAGGAGGATGGATGTCCATAGTGGAACGCCCGGGAGATGTCGAGGGTGCTGAAGACGGCAGTGGCGTGGAGGTACGATGAAAAATCTCGAAGGTGGGGAACGCTGTACAGATCGGGCATAGTACGGGAGTTGAGTCATCGGAACTCTCTGCAGGGCCAAATTTGTCCATCCGGCTTCTGCACTATATGAAGAGGGGAGGCCCACGAAGAGCTGGAAGGGTGGATAATCTTGTCGGCGATGAGTTTGTCGAAGTGGGCCTACGCTTGAGAGAGCTGGAGCGGGTGAAGGCGTCGGGCTTTGGTGGAGATTGGCGGGTCAATGTTTCGATAAAATGCTGAACCTTGGAGACGTAGGATGCAGGCCGTGGTTCAGGTTGGTAAGCCTCTAGGAGCGCAGTGAATGTAGGGTTGGTCGATGGGGGTGCAACCGAGTTCATGAAACCTGTTATTGGTTTCTTGGAAACAGGGTCGATGAGGCGGGTATGCTTCATATCGACTTCGAGGCCGAAATAGGAGAAAAAACCGGTCCCCAAGATGGGTTTCTCTACGTTGGCCATGGTAAAATTCCACTCATGGTTGTGGCCGTTGAGATGGACGTTGGAGAGGTAGGTACCATTACATTCAAAGATAACTTTATTGTAATTTTCTTATTACATTCCAGTTTTGCTGAAGTATACAATTGAGGGGTTACCCCCTAGTGTCACTTGTTACGGGGGTACTATCCATTGATAGTCCCCGTGAATGTACGTAGCTATTTGATAATATTACTTAAATATATGATGAAGGAACAAAGTATAGTCGAAAACATATAGATGAGAGCACGACACACGTATGCAAACATATAGATTGAGATCAAGATTTAACTTTTGATGAATAAATAAGTATAGTTAATAGGAACACAAAGACACGTAATAATAATATAATTAGTATGACTAGATTTTAAGAGTTGAGGAAATCTGGTGGTCGTTTCCGCTTTAGCCGTCTTAGATGACTTTGTGGTGGTGGATTGCTGGACAGCTGTTGTAAGAGGACGTTACGATGGGTCGACATAGATTCGTGTAGTTGGTGGTAGTTGGATTTCACAATCTCTTTCACTTCCGGGATGAGTAAGTCTTTATGGAGATTGCTGTTTCTCATGTACCACGGGGTCCCCGTTATGACTCTGAGTACTCTGTTCTGGAAGGTTTGTACGCGTTTGACCTGAGAATCAGATGCTGCCCCCCACATTTGACATCCATATAACCAAATGGGGCGTATCACAGTTAGGTAGATAAGTCTTTTTACTTTTAAAGGCAATGCTGAGTTTTTGTTTATTAGGAAATAAACTTGCCTCAGTCTATGTCTGGCTCTTTGTAAGATGTTTGTTATATATGGCTATTCCAAGTCAGCCTGGAGTCTAGGTGTAGGCCAAGATATCGGCAAACTTGTTTTTCGGGGATATGAACTTGATTCATGGTGATCACGGGGAGAGGAAGATTCCTTTTGTAAGTGAACTGAACGAGAGAGGATTTCGCTGGGTTCATTTTTGTTCTCCAACGGTGACACCATGTGACGATATCATCCGCTAGATTTTGTAGTTCACTCATTGAATCATGAAAGTCCCCAGTTGACAATAGCGCCACGTCATCCGCGAACTGGGCTGTTGTTACCCTATCGGACCTTGGAAGATCGTGAGTAAAGAGGAGGTAGAGGATAGGACCCAGAACGCTGCCTTGAGGTACTCCTGCTCTGATTGGTCGGATTTGTGATAGAGACTGGCTAACTCTTACACTATAGCTTCTGTCACATAAGTAGGATTTCAGCAGCCTGTACATGCTGTCCGAGAGGAGCTCTTTTAGCTTGGCCAGTAGCCCTGGGATCCAAACCCTGTCAAAAGCCTTTTCAGTGTCTAGGAATAGTGCATGGCAGACGGATTTGCTTTCATAGGCTCCCAGAATATCTGTAACTACTCGGTGGAGTTGTTGGGCACACGAGTGAGAAGCTCTGAAGCCAAATTGAGTGTCTGGAATAACAGGTTCCAGGGTTTCGAGGAGATGCGGCAGAAGGAGGCGTTCAAAGATTTATCCCAGCAGGGAGTACAGGCTTATGGGCCTGTAACTGGTCCTCCCAACATCACAGCAGACACACAAACAAGGCTATTACTCTCCACATTAATTCCTTATAGTCGTCAAACTTTGTGAATAAACTGATAGACTGAACTGAAATTCAATTCCAACAGAATTCCAGTTCCAATTAACATTCAAATTCCAATTGAAATATCCATTGAAACCATTTGGAACAACCGTCCAATATTAAATTAAATTTAATTTAATTTGAAAAGTAAACTCTCATTCCCAATATTGGGTAAAATATTGTTGTGGCGTCCCTAGCAATGATATCTGGACCGAATATAATTATACCAT
This sequence comes from Leptopterna dolabrata, assembly GCA_954871275.1. Taxonomy (NCBI): domain Eukaryota; kingdom Metazoa; phylum Arthropoda; class Insecta; order Hemiptera; family Miridae; genus Leptopterna; species Leptopterna dolabrata. The sequence goes on along the minus strand of OX940976.1, from coordinate 47,614,679 downwards.
TTGATTCACCCCCCTGTTGATGAAGCCTGTCGGTGCCAAGTTCGGGGCCTTACTGTGACCGAACGGCTGGACGTACAATGCTGTGGGCGGTCTCAAAAAATTCCAAGTTCAAGAACTATTTAAAAACGCTAAACAAATTCGAGATAACGGTGCCCTGGAGATTTCAATCCCTATTTTTTACCCCTTACAGATGATTGACAATAACGCCGAGCTTCGAGGATCAACTAGACCAAAAATGTGTCCTACAAACTAAATTTCACCAATTTTGGTTAATGGTGACTAAGTAAAGTGCGAAATACGGCGTACGGTGTACGGCGGACGGACAGATATGTTTTTATCGCATTTTCGGATTCTACATACCTGGAAACGGAAACCATCAAATTTCGAGGATGGTTAAATTTATTTATTTATTTATTTTTCATGCTCGATTCCAAAGGCTCATTATTGAAATAATAAACCAAACATTTCTGTCTATCCGCCGTACGCCCTACTTTGCTCATTCGTAGGTAGGTCCCATTTGAGGTCTAGTTGGTCCTCGAAGCTCGGCGTTGATATCAGTCATCGCTAAGGGGTGAAAAATGGAGCTTGAAATCTCCACGACGATACCTCGAATTGTTTTACGTTTTTGAAGAGTTCTTGGACTTGAGAGTTTTTTGAGACCGCCCGCAACATTGTACGTCCAGCCATTCGTACACAGTAACGCCCCGAATTTGGCATCGACAGGCTTCATCAACAGGAGGGTGAATAAAAATGTATATACATTCAGCACAGATATCATGGGTAGGGATCACCTGATTATGATCACTGATGGCTGTATGAATTCGAGTTGGTTGTTCTGTTATGTTATTTCATTTGAAAAATGTCGGCTGTTTAGGATTTTGTTGATAGGTACTTTTGCAGCTTGAACAAACGTTGAAGTATTATTGCGGAAATTATTACACAACGGTAAATTATTATACAACGGTAAATTAATACGCAACGGTTTGTTATACTATCTACGCAGAAGGGGCATCTACAAGTGTAAATTATTACACAACGGTTGATTATTTACCCTATGCCTCATGAATAACTACAAATAATTGATGATTCATTGATTGAACCCCGCGCGTTTGTATAAAACCTTAATTCTCGGGCCGTCTCCAGTACTCCATTTAGGGCTTTCCTGGTGGGAGCTCGAGGGTACTGAACACAGAAAACAGTGATGTACGCAGAAGGGGCATCTATACAGGCAAATAATACACCGTTGTTTGAGAATTCGCAGTATTTTTATGTACAAATGGGTAGGAATATTCGGCGGCTACATGACAATCGCTTGACTAAAGCAGGCGTTCTACCTTAGGACAGGTTTCAGTAGATAAGGGGGTCAAGTGTGGTGGAAACTACACTAAACAGGCCCTACACATAATATGTTTTGAGTTTGGTAGTTGCTGAACGGAAATATTGCACAACTGTTTATTATTTACCTGTATAGATGCCCCTTCTGCGGAGATCACTGTTTTCTGTGGTCAGTACCCTCGAGCCCCTCCAGGGAGTAGTGGAGCCGGCCCGGGAATTAAAGTTTCATGAAAACGCGAGGGATTCAATAATTAAACATTAATTATTTGTAGTTATTCATGAAGCATAAGGTAAATAATAAACCCTTGTGCAATAATTAACAGTATAGATGCCCCTTCTGCGTAGATTGTATAATACACCGTTGCGTAATAATTTAATATTGTGTAATAATTTGCCGTTGCGTAATAATTCACCGTTGTGTAACAATTTACACAATAATACTTCAACGTTCGCTCGCGTTACAAAAGTACCTACCAACAAAATCCAAAAATCCATCATTATTTGTCAAATGAAATAATATCACGGAACAACCAACTCGTCATCATACAGTCATCCGTGATTAATAATCAGGTGATCAATAGCAATTATGTCTGGGCTGGATTTATACCGTTTGATTCACGATCATGTAGACGAAGCTATTCTGTGCAAACGAACGGCTGGTCGTAGGTACAATGCTCCGGGTAGTATCAAAAAACTCAAAAAATTCAAGATCAATTTAAAAACGTAAAAAAAACCATTCCCTTCTAGTGAAAGTTTTCCAGCTACGGCGTTCTGAAAATTGCAACCCCTATTTTTCACCCCTTAGAGATGACTGGCCCAACGAGACCCAAAACGGGACCTACAAGTAACCGAAATTCATCAATTTGGGTTCATGGTGACTATGAAAAGGACGAAGTACGGCGTACGGCGGACGGACGAAAATCGTTTTATCCAATTTTTGGATTCTACGTACCTTGAAACGTGAACAATCAAATTTTGAGAGGGTTATTCCAAAGGTTCATTATTGAAAATAACAAACCAAAAGTGGGTCGAATTTGACATTATGTGGGTCAAAGATAATAAAAATGGCTGAAAATCACCAAAAATTGGTAGATAATGTTATTATAAGTGAAATGGTGGTTCAAGGGAAATGATGCGGAAAACACTATGTAGTAATCAAATTCTGCCCAGAGTGAGAACAATTCCAATTTACCATTTATTATGAAATACTTGTTATGAAATTACCGCGACAACCCACATTTGTTAGTGTAGAAGCAAAATGAAAGTGATAGGTCCGTTTATGTTAGTAATAAATCAAGACTATAAAAAACAGATAAATGTTACCTAAATGTATTTGATAAAGCAGATAAATTTTACATTCTCCATTGGAAACTTAGGAAGTTTACGTTCATTATGATCGATTTACGACGGTATGATGTGACTCTAATTATTGTCCCCTCATTGCAATACATATTTCAAATTCCTGGTTTGCCCGAATGATTTTTGTTCTGCAAATTTTAAATACCTATTATTGATATAAGATACGGGTATAAACTCACCGACTACGTCTAGGAAGCCAACTTGACTCTTCATTGGGTCAGTATTGATTTGACACATATACCAACCCCTGTCGGACTGTCTGATCTCCTGTGAGGATAAAAAAAGAACATAATTTAAATCGTTAATTGAAGGGAAACAATAAATCTACTACTATAACTGATGATCTCATCATAATAGTAAACGGTGATGTATGTTTGATAGGAACAGGCAAATTTTCCATGCTTCCTCCAACCGCAACTCATCTTGCATAATAAAATTATGACTCTGGGACTTGTTTCCAATTTGTCAAGATCATCAAGACTGGAAGGAACCATCTGTTAGCTGCGGTCACCTGAAAACCTGAATGAAGACCAGTCTCACTGCAGATGTCAATTTTCAAGTCGAGAATACCACCCAGTAACTCCACAACTCCTCAGTGATTTAGCTTAGATTCGGAACGTGTGAGAATTGACTCTAGCCAAGGCCATAATCTTCTGTTGGCATGTAAATTACCGAATTCTCGACAGTCAAATTGAACACACCCCCTAAAAACAGAGAAAGAGAATGGTGGGAAAGTACACTCACCCAACGACCACTATTCAGGACGAATCGTTAAGTCGTGTGAGCTTTCTACGTACCCGTAGATACTGAAAAATCCCCCAACAGTGCAATCATACACGCCTACATGGGTATATTTTCTGAAAAGTACCAATAGAAATGTTATTAAGTAAGTAAAAAATTGTTGGGTATATGTTACATATGATACTCGGTGGCTTGCAGATTATTTTTCCAATTGCATCCCCTCTATTTCAGTTTATAATCTACGTGAATGATGAATGATGAATGATGAATGAATGATGAATCTACGTGAAGTTGAATTCCAAATTACCACACTGGAACTACAGTAAGTTGAACAAAAACTAACGAGGAAATTGTTGGAACAACCCCTCGCAATCGAACTTTTTCGTGCTACGGCGTTCTGAAAATTTCAACGTCGCGTTCTGACAGTAACGTCGAGCTTCGAGAGTGGACGGCAGACGGCGGTCGGACATTGCATTTTTGGAATCTACGTACCTTGAAACGGAAAACAAAAAAAATTTGTGGGGTGTTATAAAAATTTTTTGCTGAGTGAATACATAGGCTGTGTATCATTCACAGAATAATAAACCAAAATGCAATGTCTGTCCGCCGTCCGCCGTACGCCGTATCCCGCCGTACGCCGTATCACGTGTACCGGCTTCATTTTCGGTCTAAAAAATTCGTTCTTTCGCAGACATGCTCCATTTGGACCCCAGTTGTGTCCCGAAACATTGCAGCCTGATCGGAATATACCCAGGGGTGTTATGAGTGAAAATGTATATAAAAATAGGTACTTCTTGTGTTTTAGTAACATGTTAGTATCATGAGCTTTCGAGGTATCGTTTTCCAGGTTTTTGGGACGAGAAGACCGAGTATAAAGTAGATTTTGACCAATGAGTGGAAAATTGAGGTTCTAAGGAAATTTCAGCCTTACATTTACGTTAAATTTTGGTCTAAAATCTTCGTTTTTCCGCACGCAGTTTGGGTCCCCATTTGGAAACACATTTGGCTCCTAGTGTTGTCTTCTGAAACACAGCAGCCTGATCGGCATACACCCAGGGGTGAAATGGGAGAAAAATGAGTGTAAAAATAGGGGTTTTCGAGGGATTTTTGCGGTTTTAGTGAACATGAGCTTGTGTGGTATCGTTTTCCATGTTTATTAGGGCGAGAAAACCGAATATCTGGTTGATTTTGACCGAAGAGTGAAGAATTGAGGCTGTAACGAAGGTTAAGATTCCAAAATTCATTTTTTATGAGTCAAAAACATGGGAAATCGTCTGAAATCACCATACATTTGTATAATAATACTGGAAGTTGTATGAACAGGTGAATCAACACAGTTGAATAGTACTATCAACGATCAGAAATAATTTGTTGAAAGGAAAAGCCGAGCCTAATTCGTGTTTTTGGGGGCCAAAACTGGTGGAACCAGCATAAATAGCCATTTCAATAATTGCACACGAAAGAAACAATAAATGAACAGCCAAAATTTCTGTACGTATGTCCAGTAGAATAATAAATTCATGTTACAAGGACTTTGCAGCGGTTTTTCACTCAGTGTGGTGGAGCTGGAGGGTATGTACTGACCACAGGAAACTGATCTACGCGGACGGGGTACCGATAAAGGTAAATTAATACATAACGGTTTATTGTTTACCTTCTGCTTCATGAATAACAACAAATCATCAATGATTAAATTATTGAATCCCGCGCATTTTTATGAAACTTTAATTCCTGGGCCGGCTCGAGTACTCGATTTAGGGCTTTCCTGGGAGGAGCTTAAAGATAGGTATTGACGACAGAAAACAGTGATCTACGCAGAGGGGCATCTATACAGGGAAATATTAAACCGTTGTGTAATAATGTGCATCGTTTTTTCATAGGCAAATCCGTTTTAGAGCATCTTGAATTCGTCCATTAGATGTTAAATAAATATAAATAAATACATAAATAAATATAGGTGTCACTCCAGACGATATCATTCTGTCCGTGGGTACATGATAAAAATTCCAAATTTCGCCAATACGTTCGTATTGCCAAATAATAGAATGAGTTCGAAGATGAGCAATCTTCAAAAATTCTAACGGGGTCAAAATTGAGTTTTTCGGGGTCAAAAATCGGTAAAAACGGCTAAAATCGCGAACAATTGATATAAAATAACTGAAAGTGGTATGGAAGGGTGATTAAGGATAGAAAAATACCATTTCAGTCTTCAAAAAGAATAGGGGTCAAATCTGGATTTTTGGGGGTGAAAAATTGCTGTTAAGGGCTAAAATCAATATTAACTCACCTGACGTATGTGTGGTGTGGTAATTCACGATGGAGGGACTATTTCGATGATAACAATATTTTTCTCAAAAAAGAGACTAAAAATGGCTAACATGACGAAAAAACCATATAATTTTACGAAAAGTGGTATGGTTTCTCGCTATTCGATCTTTCTACACAATAGCACGAATATTTCTTAAAAAATTCGCTCTTATACTGCACGGCTGGTTTTTAAATAGGTTTGAACGGATACGTGAGTGGTTATCCCCCCCCCCCCACCCTCTTCTCACAGGGGTGTGCCTCAAAACACATGCACTGGCTGACCCCCTGTTTTTTGTTTTATGTTTTATTCACTAATTTTTTTCACATACTTACTGACTGCAATATCCACTTTTCTCAGATTTCTTTCATGTACAGTGAAGTGAAATTTGTTCCAAATCAGGCTGGTTTTAAAATATCACATGAAATCGATTTCGACCAGCAATACTGCTATATTAATCGTGATGACACTGATAAAATACGAATGAAATAACTACCTTTATATGGAGACACCAAGTCCGGTGGTCAGAGTGAGTTACTCCGATTCGGTGATTTTTCGTAATGACATGGCCGTGAATCGTGAGGATGGTCTGCGTGTCCACTCTCAACCACGCAACCTGTAAAAAACAAAAACAATCAACTGCATGAGACCGACATCTAACGATAGTTTCCATACTAATGGTCCCGCTAGTTAGCACGAATGAATAGGAGGTACCTGATGGAAATTGTATCCGTTGCTTACGACTGGACGGTGGTTGAATACTGATTCGGTTTCAGAACTATTAACAAAATTAACAAAGAATTACAATACGAGGAGTGTCGCATTGTAATTAATTCTCTGTTAATGCGTACAGCAAGAAAACAAGAAAATCAAGAAAACTATCGGTACTTCAGAAGTTCAATATATAATATGCATAACACAATTCTAAGGATGAGTTACGAGTATGTTCGACATCAATCTAGGTTTATCATGAATAAGCGGTCAACGGCATATTACCGCTTCAACATATTCAACTTCACGTCTTAATACATTTTCTATTTCATTTTCATTTTCCATTTCTTGAATTTATTCTAAAACTGAAACATAGTAAAACCAACCAGCTTGGATGCGTAACACCACAAAATACGTACATGCAGCGGGTATGCGATTCTGAGGATGGCCAGAACTCGACCGAGGTACCCTCTCTTCATTTCTTTAAGAAGTTTCAATCCGCACTACCTCATTTTATATCACTACTGGAACAATCAATTCGCCCATAAATCACAAGTAGGACTAAAAGAGGTGTTCAAATGTGTTGTTTGCCCAAGGTAAGCCCAGCGAAATCTTTCGACTGTTACTCGTAACCTCGATAAGTGAACAGTTCCTTGGTGGTAACCGTCAGTTCTTTAGATACCTGCGATACTAAAAAAAAAAGTAAAGTTAGTTGCGGGAAACTAAACGAAGGTACCTATATTTTCATCAGCAATAAATACTAAAAATCGTCAGTAGCGGAGAAACGATACGAAATCATTCGCGACGGTCCATTATTTCCTGTATTGACAATCCTCCTGATCAATTACATCCTCAAAAGACGAGTTTTGAAATATAGGGGGTACGTAGGTTCATCAAGGTGCGACTGTAAGTTTGGCATTTTTCCTGGAAGCTAACATATTACGTACTTCTTATTTAATGTGGAGGGTAGTTCGGAAATGGCTCAGTGATAGGTTCTTGAATTATTTTCTGTGGGTATGCAGGAAGGACTACCTTGTGCTGTTGAATTAGTAATGAGGTATGCGTTCTGTGGATTTATTTATTGATTTATTGATTTTTAATGAAAATAGATTCCGTTCTGAGAATTTTGACACCAAACCCACTGTCCTACGATAAGTAGTTGTTTTTCTATGATTTTGCAAAGATACCAGAAGTTCTGACGTCGCTGCACCATTCTCGCCTGGGCGGTATTCCCCTTCCCCGCCTACTGTGACGTCAGAACTTCTTGAAACGTTGAAAAATTATAGAAAAATAACTAATTATTGAAGGACAGTGCAGTTGGCATCGAAATTTTAATAGAGAGTTTTTGCAACACACTCGTGACGAAACGAAACGGAAAACGACACCGAAACGGAAATGGCGGATAGGGCGACCGAAGTCAGATGCTAACCTTTTTCGGTTCAGTTTTCGTTCAGCTTTGGCGTCTACCGGCTGGTGGAGTCACGCTAACGTTATGTCAACCTCTCTTTCATCCATTTTACTCCATGGTTAATACAAATCTATGTCCACACATGGCGTCAAGTCTGCCAAGACGCCTAGAAGCAGCTGTGAATACGACGCTCAACATTTTTATTTTCCAAGGAAAACAGAAGAAGGTAGGTAGCGTTATACAGATGTAAGGTTAAATTACGTTTCGTCATATCAACACGACGAAAGCTGACACCGCGAGATCCCGGTATTTTTCGTCGTCACGGTTCGTCAAACTTTTCGGTGTCTTAAGTGCGCATGCGCAGCACTGCTTTCGTTTCGTTCGTTTCGTCGTGAGTGTGTTGCAAAAACTCTCTAATGATGGAATCGACTTTCGTTGAAACAAAGAAAAAACAAATGAATAAATAAACCGCTTTTGTGGCCCATCCGCATACCCCATGTACAAGATTCAGTAGACCCCACTAAGGTATTGGGTATTAACCGTCAGTTTTATCAAGAAATACTAACCGATCCCACCTTCTTCCCTTGGGACTCGGAAAGAATCATTGAACAACAAATTCGATTTCTTAAAACCGTGTCCGCTTTTAATAACCTGTTCGCTATCACTGAAACTAGGCTGCAGTTTCACTGTTTGATTGGCACGTAGATGGTGCTCTTTTCTTACAAACCGTTACAAAACCTTTTACAAATTGTAAGAATGAAATAAATCATCGGCCGAGGACAGCTTTTGCCATTTTAAAACTTTCCAGTACTAAGACAGGCTTACCTACTATTTATCGCCTCCTTGGAAAAAACTTAAATTCGGATATTAGTTGCCAGATGCTTTTAGATAAGAATTGACGACGAACATCCATGGGGGGGGGGGGGGGGGTGCAGTTTTCATAGGGGACCATCTAGATTCTAGAAGCTGCATCTCAACAACCCACATAATTTGAACAAAATCGGGCCATTGATTCGCGATAATTATAGTACCTACCTTGGATCCGCGTTTGCGCATGCGGACGGAAAGACTTCAATTTTGTTCATTTTCGGATTCTACGCACTTGCATACCTTGAAACGGAAACCATACAATTTTAAAGGGAGATAAAAAATAATAAAAAATCGTACTCGATTCGAAAGGTTCATTAGGTATTGAAAATAATAAACCAAAATTGCTTTCAGAAGTTTGTTTGAAATACTGAAAATAAGAGTGCCCAGCACTGAATTTATTCCAACAGACTGGCTGGTTTCGATTGTGAATATATAACGCAAACAAGCCGTTATCTATATGCCACCTGAACATTATCAGGCGAACTGGAGGACATAGTCCAGTGGTTAAAGGAGAACCCAGCCCAAGGCTTACGATCTCCCCCCTGCTGCAAGCAGACAGGGAAGCCCTCCTGAGAGGGGACTGTACAATCAGTCAAAATCCTTGGACATGTCCAAGTACCTGTTACACCTACAGGTGGAGGCGAGTGTTCTATCTCACTCTACCAACTTAGCAGGTTGGTTCCCGAGTTTTTGGTTTCCCACAAAACTCCCATGCCGGTGCCTATCCAAATGGTCCCCGAACCATCTGGAAGGGCACCTCCCCGCAGAAACTCGTGCTGTTCCAGTGCCTGGGTAACAACCACGACCACCACGAATCCAACGTCAACTGGGGGGCAGACAGGTGGCACTTTGCCGAAGCGACGTGCCGGTTGCCTGGGGATCCCCCCGCCCGTGGTACCGGTTTTGGGATAGGCCAAGATCCCAGTTGCCTGGCTTCGGAGTTCGGGAGTTCACCCAGTTTGGATGAATAATCACCTAGGCCATGACTGGTGACTGGGCCGTGCCACAAGGACACTACCACTTTGTCAAAAGACGAGGATGCCACACACCAAGATGCGAACATAACTGTTGTGGTGCCCCATGATGTGATGTAGGCCCTGGAAAGAAAGGTGTTAGTACATACGAAATTGTCCCTAGGTACCCCAGTGATGCCTCAGGGCAAAAAGTGGCAGCACCTCCCGTGTGAAAGCCTCAAGGGCACCAACACCATCTGCAGACTGAAGCATACGATCAAGCGGCACCCCTTCGAGGCCGCAATTCCGTCGCTGTGAGTTATGCTATTAACTCGGGAACCAGTCTGCCCAGCTGGTAGAGCGTGCTAGAGAGCTCGGCCGTACCTGTGGTGCAATTGCGAACAGGTACCTGCAGGGGGGTAGGTTTTCAACCCACCCATGTAGGGCTCGTGAGTGGTGAGTAACAATCACTCCGCCCCCCTCACCTGGTCAGCCAGGGGGAGGCGAGTCTTCCTCCTCTGCTTGCAGGGGAGGGGGAGAAGCGTAGTCCTGAGTGAATCGGCTCGGTAAATGTCCCAGGTTTAGTTCCAAGAACTGCCACCATGTTGTGCTTCAAAATGAGCCAATCCAATATTCGGTTTATCTCTTGAACGGGTCAACCGATTTTCAATCTGTAAAATGTTCTGTAATCGTTATAAACAACCACAAGTGCGGACATTCAGTTTTGAATTTTAAAATTTTTTTTCATGGAGTTCCCGAAATTATTTTACTTAATTTCAACCTTTAAAAAAAAGCAACTAGTACTTTTGTAGGAAAAAAATCGAAGAATTCAAATCCGCTTTCAGATTGAAGATCGGATCATTAGATCGAACGGCATCTGGGAAAATCACTATAACAATGGGGCCGGCCTATTGTTAGCCCTCTAATCCTCTACCTGGGCCCACCTTGCAACGATGCCTTCCCTTTCCTGTTGATTTGAGCTAGCAGGCGGACTGAGTTCACATCTAGGAGTGTATTTTTCCTTTTACATCTATATCTTCAACTACAAGATTTGCTTGGCAGAAATAGTTGGCTGCTGGATCAAATCAGGATACAGCCAAATTTTGGCTGAATCCGGTCAGGGTATCAAGAAGGGCGTTTGGTTTTTAGCATCAGACTGGTATCTAGTTTTCTCACTATGATTTCATTTTCTAAATTATTACTTTCCAAGTACCTATATGACTGGAATTTCCATGATAAGCCATTCAGTAACTAATGATTTGCAGGGTTCTCATAGTCCACCAAACCCTATGAAGCCATAAAAAAATCGCCGTAAAATGAAGGAAGTTCAATAAAAGGTTCAGGCAAAATTGCTCTCGATATCTATATATTGCCACAACTATATATTATCAGTTTCGAGGTTCATAAGTGACGCCTATGGAAATATCACTGACAACGACCGAAGATAACAAACATGTTGAGAATGATCAATATAATAGCAATAACAATAATTCAAATGCAATAAAAATATCAATAGAATAATAATAACAAGAAGAGTACAAGTACAAAAAAAATAACTTGCTATTGGAATAACAATAACAAGTATCTAAACTAACAAGAGTGCCAAGGATTTTTCATTTGAGCTGACGAACGGCACGATTTCAATGAATTTTATCCAACCTGTTTATATTATTGGTCCAACCCGTGCCTATCGGAAAAATCTACCACCATTTTTCGGGTACTTATGGGCGTTATAAGGATTTGGCTACATAATTATATTTCCATGTGTTCAACAGAATATCACCGCTATAATTTGGTGAAACTCATATGGAACCTTCAGTGTTTCATTCTAGATCCACCCTGCAAATTTGAATTCTTTGCTACGATTATAAGGTAGTTGTGGGCTGTACAAGGATTGCACGTTCGCGCATGCGCTAACAAAGCTTACAGTATTTTTTAAATGATTTTGATTTAGGACTATCAGTGACCCGACCTGCACCTGCCCTCTAAATTTTAGCTCGTTTTTTTTCTGGCACTCATGGCCTTCATCAGGGACTGTACACACACAGACACGGAAAAATGTTCCTTGATATGTGAAAAGCACCATGGAGCATAATATACATAGGTATATGATAGGGGATGGGGACTCCAGTGCATTTGTCAAAAGTTCTCAAAATGTTTCGTATGGACGCAATACCTATGACAAAAATTGAATGCGCCAATCACGTGATCAAAAATTTATACAAAACGGCTAGGTGTTTTTGCAAAAAGATTCCCGGACTTACTCTAAAATGTTAACCAACTCTGTTATAAAGTGGCTGAAAGCGTGCGCGAAAGGTGCAATCGTGCACAATTCGAAATCTACCGGTCTAGTAGAAGATTTAAGGATAGATTTAACTAATGGGCCAGATCTCATTTTTGACGACCATAGAGAATTTAATGAGTATTACTGTTCAAACCCCGAAACGGGAAGGTGTTTGATGAGGTAACTATTATTTTACTTTGTAAAATACAAGTGGCACTTGCCCTGTACTATTGAAAAGTCACTATTATTGACAAATGACACAAGTAACTTGGCAGAAAGTTATATGGCAGTAGTGGCCAAGTTTATTGTGGGTAAACAAATCAGCAGAGCGAGTAGAGTTAGAATGGCACGCTAAAAAACTATTAGATATATATTATAACGGGAAGAAGCCCAGCGTATCACCGTCACCGGGCCGTCATTTCGAAGTTCCTTGGCGACAAATATCCTGCTGGATATGACGGCCGTTATTTTCCATAGCTGTTTTGAGGGTTGTTCTCAGTTTTAAGATTGTTGTTACTCTTGAACACGGGTAACGAAAAGCTGACTGAGAAATCCAGCCCAGATATCATTGCTGGGGAACACCTGATTATAATCAAGGATGGCTGTATGAAGTCGAGCTGGTTGTTCTGTGATATTATTTCATTTGAAGATATTATTTCATTTCTTTTGCAACTTTAACAAACGCTACGCTTCATGAATAACAACAAATAATATTAATGATTGAATTATACAGTGATCTACGTCTATACACGTAAATTAATAAACCGTTATATAATAATTTATAAAGTTTTTGCTTTAATTAAAAAAAGATTTTGGAAGACAGCATGAACAAAAAAAGGTAGCAAGAATAAAACTTTTTAGATGTTTTAAAAACTTCGACAACAATAACGAAAATAAATAAAATAACGATAACAAGTTACACGTTTTACGGATGTCAATAACAATTTAAAAAAATGCATGCAATAACGATAATAACAATAAAAATGTTCAATAATCGTAACAACAATAACAAGAAGAAATTAAATCATAACAACGAAAAATATAATGAAAATAACAAGAATTAACCAAAAACCATTTGCGTGGGGGGGGGGGGGGGTTAAAATGACAATAAACATAACAAAAATAAATAACTGACATCAATCTCATCTTTCTCCCCTGATAGCTTCCTATACTTCCTGTCTGTCGGCCAGCGTATTACCAATACTGCTGAGAATAATTCGACGGCATTAGATCAGAAATGTCGGTTTACCTTGTTGAAAAAACTATTAGATATCATGAACCTGGATATCCACCAACTCCCCAGACCCCTGGTTCTGGAATACTTCCCCAGGACCCTGGTAGACTCTCACCAGGTGGAAGTAGAAAGTCAACGACGCACCAGCCTAGGGGTGGAGCCCCCCCAGAGGATTAGAGGGCTAACAATAGGCCCCTATTGTTATAGTGATTTTCCCAGATGCCGTCCGATCTAATGATCCGATTTTCAATCTGAAAACAGCTTTGGATTCTTCGATTTCTTGCTACAAAAGTACTAGATGATTTTTTCAAAAAAATTGAAATTGAGTAAAACAATCTCGGGAACTCCATGAAAAAAAAATTTTAAAATTCAAAACTGAATGTCCGCACTTGTGGTTGTTTATAACGATTACACAACATTTTACAGATTGAAAATCGGTTGACCCGTTCAAGAGATAAACCGAATATTGGATTACCCCCGACGGAGCAGCCATCCATTGAAAATATTTCTTACTAAAATCCGTGACATTTACCCTTAATGTGCAATTCTTTCCTCTGAGGAAGGAGGGCCTATGGACAAATCCCGTCGCTGTGTCTCATAGGCTCGGCACTCCGTGAGCACATGCTCCGCAAAATCAGTTCCACCACAGGCACATGGCTGCTCGTCCAGCACAAGCCGCAGGCTATGGAGCTTTGCCGCAAACTCGCCATGCCCTACCACAAACTGAATCAGCTCATGAGTAGGAACCAGCCACCTCAAGTCCCTTCTAGCCCTTACATCGAGCAAGAACCGTTCTCCTCACTGTCCCAGTCTGCCTGCCATGCACTCAACAGGTCTCTCTCAAGATTACTGATGAGCTCCGAGCGAGGCCGGTCCGAACTGGAGGACAGGGGAAAAAGAAGGTGTGCCTGTAAGAAATTATGTAATTCTGGAGCAGTTGCAACTTCATTCTTCAAGTCATCAAGTGAAATCTTCGCCAAGCGCTTCAGGGTATGGCACAAGCTCAAAGGGTATACAAGGGTTCGTCGAGAAATACACCCAAATTTTTTGCCTTTAATGTGTAAGGTAGACACAAGAACTCTGTTTGAAAAATTAGGTGGAATGGGGGGCAGTCGAAATAAAATATTTAGAAATAATGATTGAGCTTTGGTGGGACTGGTTCCAATCCCATTTCAAAGTTGAGCTGATAATGTCTGCCCATTATGTTGTTTGTAAGCATAATCTGGTGAACGTGTTGCAAGGTGATTTGTTCGCTTCTATAATCTGAATAAGTACTTTTTTCTGATAAGTCCGGCATTGAAGAGGCCGCTCCAAAGTTGGCACCCTTTAAATTATACTATTTCACTTGTCAGGACTAGAGCTCAGATGGTTCGCCTGTAATCCCATCCCCTTCTCTTGACGTTGGGAGCAATAACTCAGCACGTAACGGGTCACTTCTAGCTAATCTCTCCGCTCTTCCCCCAGGGGCCCTTCTAATTCGTCCGCTAAACTAGAAAGCCAAACAACTCTCCTAAATATTTCGTGGAAAGTCTTGTTTGCTCATGCACTCTAGGGTCAATGGAGAATGGAAAGACTTGTTGGTATATACGCTGTGGGAGCGGCTGCTATATTTTCATTTCAACGGAGGCTGAGGAAGAGATGGGGTGCTCTATAAATAAATGAGGGCAGTATATAGATGTTGGAGAGGCTAGGTACCTTTTGTATTTCAACGAAACTGAGTCAATACACGATACTCACTGGCATACAGAATTGTACAACGTTAATGTCGAATGTCGGTTATTCTATTTGCTACATTGTAGACGAACTTCAATAATCTCATTTTGATAATTGGAGAAAGTTTCCCCTTATTTTCGACCAGAATCGTCTCGTGTGTGACGATGAAAATTCCAAATTCTAGCTCAGGAAGTTGAGTATGTGCGTGTGCATTTCGTTTAAACGCTGATACTTACCCGAAAAAAATTATTAAAATAGCGGCAATATCGATTGTTTGTGAGGATTGAAGTCCAAACGGTATACTATATTATTATTAACTCCATCAAATTTCTACTGTAACCTCCGTCTGCACGTGACGGATATGCAAACGCGATTCCAATTAAACACCCACATATATCCCAAAAGGGAGGATGCTCGAAAAGAGTTGAAATTTCGAGATTAGCTCTGCGAGTTGGCATCAAGATAGTCCCGTATGAGTTTCATCAGGACTGTGTATGTCGTTTCCGCACGTGCAGACGTGTTTTCCTTCATACTCTACGCTACACTTGGACACCAAAATAACCCAACACAGCAGGGTTCTAGCAGTTTTAAAGATAAAATCATGGAAAATCAGCGCGACATATTCCATAGTCGAGAAATGCAGAAGTTTTAGCCATCCGAAACGTCTACTAGGTTGAATTGAATAAAGTGAATTCTATCTATGTACTTTACTTTTATGTACTATCTGCTACTATGACATTTAAACCAGGCATATTTGCTACAATTTGACCACCAAACTTGTACATCACGTCAAATAGATTATGAGATAAAGCCAAGGGCGCGTTCAGTTTGTTGCTACGTCACGACCCCCGCCCATCTAAGGGAGACCGCTGATCTAGCCCGGTGGCTTTTAGGACGTTACACGCTTTCTTCCCATCACTGTCTTGTCCCATAAGGAATTCCGAGCTGATAATAATTGGCATACGGGTATTTACAAGGAAAGTATACAGATTAACAGACAGAGACGCGCCTGCCTAGTTTTATAACTGACTTTAGTCACCTGATTGCAGTGTCTTTGAATTGTGGAATGTCCAATGAATCATAACATTGTAGTTCTCGTCAAACATGTCAGAGATCAATCCGCAGCTGCCAAAGATAGTATCGTCTTAGGCACGCATGTACGCGTACGCATACTATTTTCAATTCATAACCATAGTACCATAGTAGAACGTATAGAAGCTTATTCGCTCAAAATCGGGAAAGAGAAAGGAATATAACCGAAGGAAACGTACCCGTGGAGTTTTCTGGGAAAATTGAATGTTCTCGCTCAGTTCGCCTCCTGAGGGTAGCAATTATTATCGATATTATCGTTTCTTGGAATTCAGGAGAGCCTCATGCCGACAAAGGGTGGAAGAAAATTGCAGAGATACACAGGACACGCCAAACAAGCATTACGACGTCCACGCCCTATCCATCTCACTCTTTCAAGGAAAACCTCTAAATAAATAATATTATATTATGATTCCTCCAGTTTCTGGAAGGTAGAGGTTCGTGTTGTGTGGGCTGTGGTTGAAAGTAAATAGCGCTCTAGCGTGAACATTTGAGAACACGATACACTACAATTACATCCCCCTTTCTTACAAGCTCTGCATACCTCACATTTAAAGCTCTACTTCCCTTGCTCTTGTTTCTTTTTCCTCCCCCTACTCGTTCTCGTTCTAATTTTACGAGCGTTTATTCGCGCAGCAATAAAAAGGAACGCGACACAACTTTTACGAGTCAATTTAGGGAAGCAGGTTACGGTCAATAGCACCTGCCCAGGTTTTTTTCCGAGTGTCCGTAAAGGTGAATTAGATTCTTGGAAAAATATAGCCTCTGGTGGACGAAGAAATTTAATTTGGCGCTTCTTATCTTCCAACAACCTATTCTGTCAACGGCTACGTCAGCAAACCAATGAATTTGTTGCCGCCACCACAGCAATAAGCTACTCATATTACTGACGACTAATCATACCTCTAACCAATTTTTGGTTTATTATTTTCAATAATGTACCATTGGAATCGAGCATGAAAAAACAAACAATTCTGACCCCCCCCCCCCCCCCCCTCAAAATTTGATGGTTTACGTTTCAAGGTATGTAGAAACCAAAAATGCAATAAAAAAACGCTGCAAATCCCTGCACAACGGTTTATTATTTCGATGTGGCTATATGCAGGTACAGTACCTGCGAATAAGAAGCTATATGCAGGTACAGAACCTACGAATAAAAAGCTATTTGCAGGCACAGTACCTACGAATAAAAAGCTATTTGCAGGTACCTACACTGCCTAAACGATGAAAACAGGCTTGTGCAGTTGTAACCTAAAGGAAGCGAGAGTTTGGAGATGTTTTCAATTGGAATGTTATGAAGAGGAGTAAATCACAACCTGATATTTATTGACCTCTGTCTATTGACCTGTTTCATCTTTCCAAGATACCGACTATTTGGCCGGATTCCCACCAACGATGGTCAGTTACAGACGAGTAGTCGTTGAGATGGATGTTTCTCTCGAGAATAGTGACGAGTCAAGCAACGACGTTTCAAGTATTCCGAGGGCAATTGAAGTAGGCCAAATTTTCAGTTCGTACGATGAATTTTCAGTGGTTTTCAAAACGTTTTGTGCCGAAAATTGTCAACCCTTTATCGTTACCACAATCAATGCACGTCAAGTGACCATCGTTTGTAGGCATGGGTACAATCGACCATCAAAAAGCACGGGAAAGCGTACGAAGCTGCATTAGAACTACATCGGATGCGAGGCTAAGATAACGTCTAAGCCAAGCCTAGTGAAAATTACTGGAATGCAGTTAAATTTGGATGAGCCAAATTTTCATTTCTCACCCGAAAAAGCCCCAGAAACTTGCTCACCCGGTGCACGGGACAGTGAAAGTAGTGATGAACCTTTGACAAATCGGGAAAAATACAATGCTATGCTTTCCACAGCTTAGACTATAGCCACCCTCGCGTCATGTCATGGCACTGAGCAGTTCAAGTCCTACATGTAATCGCTGAAAAAGTTAGAGCAAGCGATCAGGAGTGGCTCTCATTTTGAAATCGTCCCAATGGTTTCTCCAACCCCCCAAGGTGAATCTGAGCTTACAGCTGCAACACATTCCCTTCCACAGTCCGAGGAAGAGAAGAAGGAACCAGCCCAATGCCAGCCCTCCAGATTCAGCAATATGACCTTCAGAAAAACTGTTAGCGTCCGAGGGAGACCGAAGCGGCCTGTGCGGCAGCTATGCTATTCGAACAAGACTGCTGCTGCCAAGCGGAAGACCAGAAAGAGACCGTTGGAAGCCTCAAGTGATGACGAGTGAACAATGACGACTTTTTACTCGCATGAGCTTTTTGACCATTTTGTTGGTATATGCGCAATAATCTCGTGTGTTACCACAAATATACATTGCTGAAACAATACCTGCAAATAGCTCTTTATTCATAGGTACTGTACCTGCAAATAGCTTTTTATTCATAGGTACTGTACCTGCAAATAGCCTCAACCTTATTATTTTGTACAGATCCCTTCTCTTACAGATCACAGCTCTCTGCATAGATAACCAGTCTATATTACATAATATGTACTATTCTATACATATTAGGTAGATCGCAGATCCTCCGTAGGTTAGTACCTAACCCCGTACTCGTTACTAGGTACCTACCTAAATCACGAGTTAAATGTTGCTAAAATTATTCTGTCGATGACAAACAGTACCTAAAATGGCAAAAAGAAACGCAAATAATGAAGTTCTGAAGGGAGATTAATGATGTGGAGTGAAAAAAGTTGCAAAAGTACCTATCAACAAACTCCAAAACAGCCATCGTTTTTCAAATGAAATAATATCACGGAACAACCAACTCGACTTCATACTCCGCCAATATAATCAGATGATCCCTAGCAATGATTTTATCTCGGGCCAATTCCCGATTGCTAGCGCGTCCCTAGTGATGACACGAGTTACGTGTTGCTAAAATAGTTCTGTCGATGAGAAACAGTAAGAAAAATGGCAAAAAGAAACGCAAATAATGAAGTTCTGAAGGAAAATTGTTGAAGTGGAGTGAAATAGATTCCCCTTCTGCGTAGATCACTGTTTTCTGTGGTAATACCTACCCTCGTGGTCAAGTATAATGAACCGTTGTGTAATAATTTGCCCATCAATAATACTTCAACGGCTGTTCAAGTTGCAAAAGTACCGATCAACAAAATCCAATAGCCCACCACTTATCAAATGAAATAATATCGCAAAACCACCAACTCGACTTCATACAGCCATCCTTGATGCGTAGTGTAATAATTTACCGTTGTGCAATAATTTACCGTTGTGTAATAATTTACCGTTGTGTAATAATTGGCCGCTGTGTAATAATTTACCATTGTGTAATAATTTACCCATCAGTAATACTTCAACGTTTGTTCAAGTTACACAAGTACCTACCAACAAAATCCAATAGTCCACCACTTATCAAATGAAATAATATCGCAAAACCACCAACTCGACTTCATACAGCCATCCTTGATCATAACAGGTGATCCCTAGTGATGATATCTCGGCCGGATTTATACCGTTTGATTCACAATCATGTTGACGAAGCTTTTTGGTGCACACGAACGGCTGGACGTACAATGCTCCGGGTGGTCTCAAAAAATTGTTTAGCACAAGACAAGTTTAATAACGTAGAAAAAACCATACCCTTCCATCGAAAGTTTTCGAGCTACGGCGTTCTGAAAATTTTAACCCCTATTTTGAACCCCTTAGAGATGACTGACAGTAACGTCGAGCTTCGAGGCCCAACTAGACCCCGGACGGAACCTATAACCCGAATTTCAACAATTTTTGTTCATGGTAACTAAGAAAAGTGGCCAGTACGGCGTACGTCATACGGCGGACGGACAGAAATATTTGTATTGCATTTTCGGATTCTACATACCTTGAAACGTAAACCATGAAATTTTGAGGGGGGTTAGAATTTGTTTTTTCATGCTGGATGCAAATGGTTTATTATTGAAAATAATAAACCAAAATGGCTGTCTGTCCGCCGTACGCCGTACTGGCCACATAACGGTAAATTATTACACAACGGTACATTATTACACTGCGGTAAATTTTTACACAACGGTTCATCTACTGATTTGTTGATAGGTACTTCTGCAACATGAACAACCGTTGAAGTATTATTGATAGACAAGTTATTACACAAGGGTTCATTATACTTGACCACGAGGTTAGGTATTGAGCGCAGAAACCACTTCATTATTTGTGTTTCTTTTGGCCATTTTAGTTACCGTTTGTCATCGACAGAATTATATTAGCAACATTTAACTCGTGATTTATGTAGGTACCTAGTAACGAGTATTTCAACATCAGGGTGAATGAATTGTATACATTTAACCCAAATTTCATCACTAGGGACGCGTTAACAATCGGGAATTGACCCGAGATAAAATCATTGCTAGGGATCACCTGATTATATTCACAGAGTTTGAAGTCGAGTTGGTTGTTCTTTGATATTATTTCATTATTTGGAAAATGATGGCTCTTTTGGAGTTTGTTGGTAGGTAGGTAGTGAAACTTGAACAAAAGTTGAAGTATTATTGATGGGTAAATTATTAGGGGAGAATGGGGGAATATCGCCACTACGGGTAATACCGCCACCCCACTTAAATAATTAGCGCTTCAAGTGAAACATTTGATCACATGTTTTTTAGAATCTCCTACACAACTGTTTGTTCGGGCAAACAAGTTTTGACGCCCGGTGACAGCTGTTTATCTGATAATCACGCGTTGCGTTTTTGCTGTTGTGTTGGACGTTTTTCGGAGACCTCTTCAAACTGCGGTAAGTGTGGTTTAAAATTATATTTTTGGATTAACTCGTATGATATGTGAAAGAGGGATTACTAACCTCTGATTCGCATATATTATTTTTATATTTTAGTCATGAAGTAATTGATTAAATAATCATTTTCCTAAATATGTGCGTTTGGGGTAATACCGCCATAGAAGCGTGGGGTTACACCGCCATGGCGGTATAACCCCTTTCTCATCATTTTTCTCATTCTGAAAGTTCGCAATTGATATATTTTATTTATTTTTTCAATTGTAGGCAGCATGGTGCGGAAAAGAGAGAGGACCTCATCGAGAGGACTTGGCTGGAGTGAAGAAAATATGCGAAATGCGATAAGATCTGTGAGAGAAGAAGGAATGTCGGTAAATAAAGCATCAATTAGATTCAAAATTGCTTGTTCAACTTTACGTGACTACCTGACAAAAAATGATTGCTCGAAGGTTAAGCTAGGCAGAAAACCTACATTCAGTCCTGAACAAGAAAAACAATTAACAGAGTATCTAATGCATTCAGCTAAAATGTTTTATGGCATCACCCCTGGTCAGCTAAGACGCTTAGCCTTCACCTTTGCGGTCAGGAATAAAGTGAAACATAACTTCAGTGTGACAAATGAATTGGCAGGGGTTGATTGGCTTTATGGTTTCTTGAATAGGAACCCTGAAGTATCTGTGAGGAAACCGGAACCAACCAGTCTGAATAGGATGAAAGGGTTTAATAAGGATGAAGTGAAACGATTTTTTGCAAATTTGAACCATGTGTTCTCCAAATACAATTTTGAACCCCGGAGAATTTTTAACGTAGACGAAACTGGCATTACAACAGTCCCCAAGACACAAAGAATTTAGGGGCCTAGAGGAGTAAAACAAATAGGTGTGGCAGCCAGTGGAGAAAGGGGAAAGAATGTAACCGTTGTATGTTGCATAAGTGCTGGATGATCTTATATTCCCCCTATGTTCATTTTCCCACGAAAAAAATAGACCGCCTTTTGGAGAGAGATGGGCTCACTGGAGCGAAATATCAATGTTCGAAAAATGGGTGGATTAACGAAGAACTCTTCTTAGCATGGTTGAAGCACTTCCAAGAACACACAAATTCTTCCAAAGACGATCCTACTCTGCATGTATTGGACAACCATTGCACACACCGTTCACTTCCTGCTATTTAGTACTGTAGAGACAACGGCATTCATATTGTCAGTATTCCACCACACACATCTCATATGTTGCAGCCTCTAGACTTGGTGTTCTTTGGCCCGCTAAAAACTTATCTTAGTGAGGAGTGCCAGTTATTTATGAGACGCTCCCAATACAACAGAATAACTAACTATGACTTGGCAAGCTTATTCAACAAGTCATATATTCGTTGTGCTTCTATGGACAAAGGCCCGTCAGGTTTTGAACATTGTGGAATTTACCCTTATACCTAACCCATATATTTTCAAAGAATATGATTATTTACCTGCCCAGAGAGTGACGTCCCACCTTCAACAGATGGCTGGAGAGAATGTCATCAGGATTGCTGACAAACCTGACCTTATGGAGCTGTACGATAAGGATGAAGACATTCGTGATGGTATCCAGCACGGAATAGAATCTCAACCTGAACATGCTGGAGACATTTTGAATGAAACTGGAAACCAGGAGACCTTACAAAATATTGAAAGCCCTACACGACATATCTCAGGATCTGAAGGCTCGTCCAATATCCCATTCTCCTTCCATTCCGTCCTCCAAGAACTGGGTTTGCCCAAGGCTCCAGGTCCCAGATTAGCCTTGGGCGGCTCGAGGAGGATTAGGCTGGGTGGCTCGTACTCCTGTTGACTTGATATCGGTAGGTCTACCATAGTATAGTTGTAACTCCTCTATTGCAACGTATGTAGCAATGAACTAAAACAATTTGTGTTAGAACACAACTGTTACCACATAACTGTTATCAAACACATTTGTTATCACTTCGGGGTCCTAACTAATTCCTGCCAGTCCCACGCGAGGAGTTGAATAGAAGAACTCACACAAAAGAGGCCTGTCCCATGCTGTACCTCCCATGTCTCTCATCACATTCCAAGGACGAGGGCAAGGACACGCCTATAATGGGATGGACTTTGTTGGGAATTTCTCTAACAGAAACCGACACTGAACAAGGCTAATGAGCCTCATTGAGCGGTCCAACATACTGGAAGGGTCAATAAGGATGATCAAATGAGGCGTGGTTATGATGGGGGGTCCTAGGGGTCATCACCTCCAGCGCCCCCAACCTGTTGCTCCGTCTCACGTTCTCGTACCTTCATCACGAGGCTGCCCTTACCCACACTCGGAGTCGCCGTCCGACAACTCTCAGCCTCTTTTCCCTTGGTACCGAACACAGACAGACACGCCTTTGAAAACATTACGGTTTTCCTGCCACTTTCAGGGAGGCTTGAATCTGTTCAACAACCTTTCCTTCGCACGCGAGGACTTCTTTGGTGGTTTCTTCTCGGCACTATCGCATGGTGGGAAATCCGCCAAGAGAAGTACCTCAAACACTTCCAGTTTTCCCTGAATTTTCACCTGTTCCTCGATTAAACAGAGGTTCGTGAAATACCATAAGGTTTTATTTTGCAACTTACTCGTTAAGTCAGCACATTTCATCATTCACAATATCCTCCTACCTAACTTTTATCACATAAATTTTGTCGACACATGGAAAGTTTCAGTCATGAAATATGACGATGATATTCTGAGTGATTTTCCAAAGCGAATCACATCTGCTCACACTAGGTAGGTACCATCTCTCACTATTATATTATTGAACATTTTCCATGGGTTTTGACCATACTGATTCAAACAGGAACATATTTTCAGCCCCCCCCATAACGTTGAGACTAAAGGGTTCATGAGATTTCTACTGAGGTTCAACTTATTTATGCATCACAACAGGCTTGATAATTTATCAACTTGATAGGCTTGATAGGGTTGATGACTTTTCTCTTAGGACTAAAATAATGTCATTATATGATAATGATAATACATGATAATGAACACTTGATAATATTTAACAAAATTTTTATTACATAACAAATAATATTTGATAATAATTAATGTCATATAGTAATATCTCAGATTAGGGTGGGCCCCGCCTTGGTGAGCGCGTTTGGGACGGCGATTCTACAAGGCCTGGTATGGAAGGCAATTGGACGTAAAGCCCAGCTTGGAATGGATATTTACCTACTTCACCATACTTTTACATCAATATCTCAGTATCTAATGACAACCAATACGATTTCAAAAAACATGCGTGATTTGAATCAGCTCATAGCTTCTCAGTATCCATAACGTGATCGTAAATGTGAGTTATCATTCTCTATTATTGGGTACTTAGGGTGGTTTAAGCGTGATTCTCACGTTTGCTTATGCGCAGACGAATGTTACCATCCGATTTTGATCACAAATTCATATGAAACCATATACAGCCTAATCCTCTTAGCTAAAATGTCAGCTATTTACGACCACGCTATGTAATGGGTAGTTATGAGCGTGCCAAAGATTCACGGACACACTGACGGAAAATAGGTCAGAAGGACAGACAGAAACGGATCCAGATTTGTTCGAGAAGGTGCAAAACGCTAAATGTGAGTGGAAACTTTTATTTTGGAGGACAAAACCTTTATTTTCTCTCATAAGTGACTCTTTTGGTCGCTTTCGCTAGATCGGTTACGAGGACATCAATAACTTCATCGACATCCAGTCAAGACAAGAAAGGATTATTATTCGTTCCAGGTTTCGTAAAATGTTGATTTTCAACAAGGTGGGATTTTCATTTTCAATGACGGTTTTCCTCCATCAGGTCGGCTGAAATATTAGAGCCCGATCCACCATCGCAGTGTCAAAACCGTCTACTAAGTATACCAATATTGTTGACAGACACTCTCGTCTGTTTGGTAACGTGTTTTTAAGGTGAGTATTAATCAATATCACCCCGCCTCATTACCAGCCATTTGCCCACTGCTATATGACAATAAAAACCCACTGTCGAATCCGTCCTGAGATTACTCGGATGGTAATATAATGGAGTCAGAAGTCTTATTGGTACTTCCCAGAACAACATCAATGATAGATGAGTCTGAAGGAAATTTTAGGACAGAACTAAGATCCGTTGCATGCCAACACGGAATTTTACGTGAGAATATTTCTACCCCTTGTTCTTATGTAAGTAATATAATTTTGAAGTAATATACTCCGTATTAGCGCCATGAGTACATTAAAATTTATAGTCACTGTTGCGATAAGGCGTGGAATCCGGGTATAGCAGAGATGGTTTGATCGGGGGTTTCACCCCATTTCGGAAGGAAACCCCCAAAACCACCCTTGCCGAACCCTACCACCCTGCCGTACTCCTAATCCTTCCCTGAATCGCGGGAAATAAATGCAAACTTCTAACTAACATTTTTGAGAATTGAAATACTTGGAAAAATGAAATTACCTATCTTTACTTTATTATCCTAAAGGGGGCGTTCCACCAACTGTTTCCCTCCCATAAAAGAGAAAAGAAACAGTAAACAAAATAATATTTTTCAGTTTATACCAAAATACAAATCGAGGTAGAGCTACTCTTCATACACCATCCCCAAAACCCAAGAAGCTAGTGACTCCCACACCCTCGTCGGTCTCGCAGTTCTGTCAAACTCATCTTGTCCCAATTTCTAATAGTGTACCTACTTCCAGTTTTTACTATTTAAATGTCTATCGTGTGATAATTTGATCATGGGGCGACGGATCCTCCTCGTCGGGAACGAACTTACCCTGGAAATGGACCTAGTTTAAAGTGTACGTATGTGATAGTGTAGTGACCGAAAATTGCGTCAAGAATTCTAGATCACCTCCAGAGGAAAACAAAAATCAATCGTCGACTTAGGTACCTTGTGTCGTGAGTCCCTCCCGGAACTCCAACTCACTACAATTAAGTTCTCGCCAAAAACAACCTGTGAAAATAAGGCTCTGGGAATAAACGGTAAGAGTGGGGCAACCGACGCAGGATCCGGCTCAACCTGAAACCCTCCCCACCAGGGTGGGGACTTCAGAGTCTATAAAACCCCGGATGCTGCGCCTTTTTCGCCATTCTACGTCTCCTCTAGCTGCTGGCTACTCTCTCTCTCTCCTCATACCTCCTCTCTTAAAATTCACTTCTCAAATGCTCTCCCAGTAAATTCACACACACAGTAAATTCACACCCACCCATTTCATCAGAGTTAGGTGGAGGTCTCGCCCTTAACCAACCCTGATGAAACACACTACACGCTCGGTGGAGGTCCGCCCTTAACCGCACACACTTTCCACACAAATTTACCTATAAATTCACACACGCACATTTCATCAGGATCAGGTGGAGGTCTCGCCCTTAACCGATCCGGATGACACACACCACACGCTCGGTGGAGGTCCGCCCTTAACCGCACACACACTCACCTAAATTCAAACACACACATAAATTTAGTCAGGTATGGTGGAGGTCTCGCCCTTAACCAACCTGACGAAATTTATTACACGCTCGGTGGAGGTCCGCCCTTAACCGCACACACACACACACACACAAAACCAAAATTACACGCACTTCATGCCTTCAAATGCTCCAACTTGAATTCACTTTTTACCTTTTCAACACACGCTCGGTGGAGGTTCGCCCTTAACCGCAAACACACCAAAAATCAACACACCACAATTTTAGCTCTAAATTCACACCTATCCTTCATCCAACTACCTCCACCTCTCATGGTGAATTTCACATCAACTTAAATTCACCATACCTTGCTTCCTAGAACTCCACTATAAGACCTGAGATCAATTGAGCAAAACTCCGAAAATGATGGAGTACTATCATTATTTTAACTCTCGAAACCCCCTGATATAACTCCCTTCTCCTTTATGCCGGAAGCTGTCCAAACATCACCAAGGGGGAAAGTGAGATCAATCGGGGGATGATTCCCGAAAGGATCCGTCTTATCCCAAGGCACTATCATTGGCCACGGTGGATTCGTGAGGGAACAAGCCAAAATCCCAAAGAAAGGATTAAGGCTCACTAGCTCTCGAAAACACCGAGGTCCATCACAAAGGACAAGGAAGTTCACAAAAGTTCGGCATTTCAACCGACTAGAATTGAAAGATGAAATTTTTCCCCAGACATATTGAAAGGTTACTTGAGCTCAGGATCCTATGAGAGGAGCTGCCAAGCTGACATTAGCAGCCTATAGCAAAAATGGTAGGAGGTGACCACATTTAAAGTTACTACATGGAAAACATAAAAATAAAGTCTAACTTCTCATGAGAAGATAGACGAAAAATACTACAATTAAGAAATTAGGTTGTAAGCCAAGAGGGAAACTAACGATGCCTAGGTGGAGATTTTGAAAGTTTGGAAAAGTGTGTACTACCTACGAAGTGGGACAAGATGCTACCAAAACTGAATCACGAGGAAAGGACATGGATTTTGAGATAAATAGGAACAAAATCCATATTCAAGCCCTCATAATTTATTAAACTAAGAAGAATGAAAAGTGAAATCAGAAAACATAAACAGGAAGTGAGTACAAATAAAATGAGTTCTTAGATTCTATTAATTCTTAACAAACTAGAAATGTACTAAAACCTGAAGGGATAAAAAAGAAAAAAAACCTAACTTATACCCACAAATAAATTTATAAAATGATCTAACTAGAACCTAAATTAATAATTTGGTCGATACATTTACAAATTTTACTTTAATGAATAACTTTTTCCGTTAAGTAACGTGGAAAGGAAAATTCTCCCCTAAATCCTAGAAAATACACTCACGGAAACTCCAAAGAAAAGAGCTTGGAGATGGAACCACCATCACAAGATTTGAATCAATTTTTAGTGTCATAAATTAATTACTTAGGCATGGAGATAGAGTTAAGTTAGAAAAAAACCCCTTGAGGGCGAAGTTAACGAAAAAGGGGATAAAAACCTAACCCTATCCCCATATGTTCTTATAATACTTCTCACTTGATCAAACCACAAAGAATAATTTACATAAAGGCCAATTGCCCACGAGACTTTCAAAACTATTGTGGTAAATTTGAAAAAGATATAGGTTTCTTTAAGTGCCTAGATTCTGTGACCCCGTTGCGTTTTAGCATTTTCAATTAGGAATTTATCTTAGGTTAGGATACTCTAATAGTTTGGACTAGGAGGGAAGAACCAAGTTCTTACCTTAATGCAGCAGGAGGAGAGTCGTCCAGGGAATCTTCAGCAGCCAAGTGTCCAGATTCCGACTCCTCCCTTTTCCAAGTCAACTCCGACCTCCCACTCCCCGTATAATAAGAAAATCTTATACTCTGAGGAGAGAGGCGACCGAGCGAATCCCAGGAAAGGGGGTCCCGGAAAAACGGTGGATTGATGACTGAGGCCGTACTGAGAGAGATTATTTCCGAATATTGGAGAGTTTATATAGTTGACAATCGAAGGAGGGACATGACGAAATTCGCCCGTATTTCACTAAATATTCTAATTTATTACATTAACAGTTGTTTTGGGAATTTCGTCACGTCACACACCCCTTCTGGGTCGGGAAAAACTCGACCCCGAGTTTTAAACGTGAATTTTGTGATTTTAGTAACTGGCGCCCTGGAGGGGCTTCCCGCCTACTGGTTTTCTTTGTGGCTTTATCCTAACAGGAGTAATTGTATTTGGTGGTTCATGCGGTGACAAGGCAACCCCATGTATGTTAGTGAGGCTACAAGGAATGAAAAGTTTGATCCTATCCTAAAGTTAGAGTAGATGTGTAAAACTAAGCGAGGCCTTACTTATGAAAGGAGGGGTATTACTTAACTAACTAGTTATTGTCTGTTCTGTTGCGCTGTCACTTTCTTGGCGCACTGTCGCGACGCGGGACTTGCCGACCTTTTGGGCCATCGTTGTCCTGTTTTCTCCAGTGGTGGCCCGTGGGTCTGCCTCGAGTCGTGTTGGCCGCTGGGGGCTCGAGATCGGGGTGAACGTCCACGGCCTCTTGTTGTGGTTCGCGTGTTCTGGAGCTGGTTGTGGTGCTGGTTGTGTCCAGCAGCGACGTTGGGGACACACATTGGAGCTCTGGGGGCCTATTCACTAAAATAGACAGTGGAAAGAGATTATCTATTTTGAAAATCTCCCGCGAGAGATAGTCTCCCCCGGGAAGACAGTCTCTTCCAATGTCTCCGGGTTCGTATATTTTACAGAATAGCTCCAGAGACCTTGAGAAAGAGATATGGATCCTAATACACGAATATGCCATAGTATCCATGAAGTGCGAGATGTTTGTGCCCCCGGGAGTTCAATTCCTTAATAATGAACGCATTTCTTAGTAATACCTATTCAATGGGTAATTAGGTACCTACCTACCTCAATCCATACTTGGACGTTTTTACTCACGAATCGGATAAAAGTTTAAATGAAATTGAAAAAAGTCTCAATTATAAACAGAAAAAATCGAATTAGGGGGCTTTTAATGCTTGTGTTATATCTACACCTAATGAACCTCTTAGGTAGGTAGGTACCTACCTACCTCAACCCGTACTTGGACGTTTTTACTCATGAATCATTGATTATGTATCTATTTTTAATTAAAATTGACTTACCTTTATGAAATGAAAGAATACCCGATCAAAAGTACCGATGTGGTTGTGGATGAAGGAGGATATTACACGGATGAAGGAGGATATTACACGATCACTGTGAAACAAACGAGAAATAGACTCTCTCTTTCGAGGGAAGACACCTAATTAGGTGTCTCTCTGAAAGAGATCGAGAATGCCAAGATTGCCGCCAACTCTCTCTTTGAAAAGTTACTGAATAACCCTGTCATGGATACTATAAACATCTATTTGGCCCAAAGAGAGAGTCGGACCTGAAAGAGATGTCTCTTTGGCTTAGTGAATAGGCCCCCAGGTATCTGGGCTCGGGGCTCGGGGCTCTGGGTTGGCGCGTAGTGAAAGGCGTATTTCCCCCGGTGTGGGCAACTCGATATGCAGCGAAGTCCGGCGGTACATGGAACAAAAAATTAACCGAAACACAATAGGATTAGAATTATGTTATGGTACTTAAACTTAAGGGTGGGTAGTCCCCCTGAAAAGGAAAATTGTTATGATTAGCGAAGAAGGTAGAATAAGGGTTGATACTACTGTACGATCGTGTTCCGTCGTCGAGCTCTGTCCAGGTTGGCTGTCCCTCCCCCTGCGTCCAGGCTGGACCCGGCTCCCCCTCCCAGTCCAATGTTTTGTTAAATTCAAAGCGTTTAAGGGTTTTTTTTTTGGTTTCTTTTTTTTTGACGTGGTTAGGGTTAGAAGCCGGGGAAACGGAAAAGCGTAAAATCATACAGGAAGGTCAAAAGAAAACAAAATTTTACCAAAGAACTTAAACAATTGAACTGAAAAAATAAATTAGGTCCTCTATTAACAAACTTGGGACCTGTCCTCCAATGTTGGTATAAAGGATACCTTACCAGGAGTAAAACTACCTCGCCACTTTTTTGGGACGCAGGCGACCAATAGACTGGGTTTCAAGTAAATTAAATAGGTATTTCCCGACAGGAGGGTTTCCCTGTAGCATCGTCGACGTCGCATACGGGAAGACCCGATGTAACCGTGGTGGAGGGGGAGGTGACAAACACGGGTCCCCGTCCCGCACGGCTAGATTGACGCTCGTCCGACACGACCAACGGCCCATATTGGGTCGACCATTGTTTCGTGGGTTTTTCTATGCTAGTTGTCGTCATGAGTTGGAATCGCACACGAGTGGTCTCGATATAAACAAGACGGGGGGAGGGGTGTCCGTCCACAGGCCACCCCCCGCCGTATCCATATTGATCCTCATCCCCATAACGTATCGCAAGGAGCGGCCATTTCTGATGGGCTTGTTATTCTAATCGGACAAGGCGTCCCTTGTCCGAGGTCCTTATTGCTAGGAGTGGGAGACTGCAACTAGTGCTAGACTCCCTTGTGTTTCGTGAAGATATGTTTTTAGTGTAGGGCGAAGTAAGATTTAGTGTTGATTTGTACTTGAAAGAGTCACCCTAATAGGGTGGTTGGAAAAGGGGAACATTAACGTAGTCCGGGGGGGGGGGGGGGACATTGCCCCCTATTCCCAAATTAACACTTCGTAGACGACGGTCTGAAAGTGTGCTTTGTGTAGTGTAGGGTCCATGGAATTTTTGGTTGTAGAGGGTGCGCCGCCTTATGAGGTGGTACTTTTTCTTATGTGTTTCTTGAGGGGGAAAAATTATAGGTAGTCTCTGAGTGCACAGGGATACCAGAAATACTCTTCTTATAGCAGCCATACTCCTTTTGTTCTCACAATTTGTATACTATTCGTGTCCAATTTTTATTCTTATTGATGTTATCAATTTGTTTGTTCTTTATCATTATGGTTTTCTTTATTGGTTATTTATTTTTTTCTTTTAAATTTCATTGTTATTATTGTGTTATTTATTTATTTTTTATTTATTTTGTATGCCCAAAAGTGTCCTTTGGATTTCATTAGCCTATGCGGTTAGCTAGGGATTTGGAGGTTGCCAAGCTCTGCCCTATTTGAATGGCTAGGGGAGGAGGCGAAGGTTCTAATAAGGTGGGTTTTTTTTTGTATTGCGTCCAGGTGAACCAGGTGGAAGTATTTACTCATTTATTTATTTTGTTTATTTTATTGTATTTGTATATTGTTTGGGATGACCCGAGGTGAAACGGGCTACTGTGGAAGTATTTTTTTACTTATTTATTTATGTTCTGGGACATTTTCGAGTGAGTGATGGAGCTCCTATTTGACTCGATTTTAACCGTTTTGTAAATGCTTGTTCCCCTGATCAGTTCAGTTGATTCAGTTGAAATGTGGTTTAGTGCAACGCCACAATGTCTTTGGCAACCTTGAGAAGTAAAAGGTAGCTGACCTAAATCTTATGTTTATGATCACAATAAAATCGTGGGTGATTCCATGGATCTGGTAACCCTATAAGTGCGGGAAACTGACGGTTGGGGAAAACCATTTCGCGGATGAGTGAGGGTTCGAAAGGATGGGTGAAAACGAAGAATTTGCGGGTGGGGTCTAAGACGTGGTTCAGTTTTCGCATGAAATTTGAAAGGCACAGACCAAAGAAGCTGAGGTTAGAGGAGGAAAAGATTCTTTGCGCGCAATAATCAAACCTACCAATCTTACTCGCCACGGCTTTAACCGAAGCAAAAACATGAAAGAAAAGGCGGAGTGAGAAAAAATATTTCCATTGAGACGGCGGCTATAATGGTTTAAAGGGACAGATGCCTTCTGGGCTGAGATAATGGGGAGATAAGCGCGTATCAAGTTCAGCACGTGCGTATCTCTGCAAGGTTTTATCCTCCGACCTTCTGCACTCGTATGGTATCGGAAGGTGTCACGATTACGTCAAACCTTTTGTGACTGATCTTTCGTTAAGTCCTGAAGAACTCTCAGCTCTTTCGATGAGTTCTGTTTAACGTTAGAGATCGCCTCAATACCAAATTAGGGGGGCAAGGGTTCAATTGCGAATTGGAGAGGTAGGATGAGAGGTATTGACAATTTGGTCGGGTGGATGAGATTTAAGATGCGGTTGGCGAAAGAAATTTCGGCCTTGTGCCTATCAAGGAAATCTGTTCCCAGAATGATGGGATGGTTTAGGTCGGTTACAACTACACATGGCATGGTAAAGAGAAAATTACCCGCTTGGAACTTCAAATTGGTCCAACCCAAGGTGGTCAGAGAGCTTTGGTTAGAGACTTTAATCGTGACTCTAGGGTGGTTGTCACACAATTCGGGGTTAATGGAATTATCCACCACCGAAACAGAAGCCCCGCTATCAATTAGCGCTTGAAACCCATAGTCAAAACATGCACGCACCACAGGTCTTTAGGGGGTGATTGCAGGCCACCGGTATTTCCGCCGACCTGTGGGGTTTGTAAATGCTACTTGCTCTGATTTTGTCCAGGAGGTTTTCGGGAGTCAGGGTTTGGGGGAGAATAAACGCTCTGGGGAAACGTGGGGCCGGGAAAAATTGGGGAGTACATATTCTGGAAAGGGGGTGGGTAGGGGACGTTCATTGGCCATGAAGGAACCGGCACCCCAGGGTTCATGAAATTGGGGCCCCAGGTGGGTGCGACAGGCATCGATTAAGGAACCCCGTAACGCCGCACTAGGCTACACTCTGACGTCTTGTGCGTCGGGGATTTATGCAAATGACAGTATTGAACCTCCTGTGGTGGACCATTATTGCTGGCAGGCCCGGAACCCTTATGAGAAGGGTTACCCCTTTGGGCCCCTGTCTGTTTGGGAGTAGCCAGGTTCGTGTCTTTCGAAACCTGGTTTTTCTCCGATCGTTCTAATCTGAGTTCAGCTAACTCACACTGAAGCTGGTTAATACTTAGCATTAATTGGGCTTGTTGCCCTTCGGCCTCCACATTCTTCCGGTGAGCCGACAGTAAGTTCTCTAAGGTAATCAAACTCGCACGAAGTTCCTCTATAGTTTCGTATTGGATGCTAATCACCTTGTGCAGAAGATCGGGTAAAAGACCCAATTTGATGTACTTGATCATCTTCTGTAAATTCATATTTGGGTTGTACTGTTGGCAACCAGCCACCACACAATCAATAAAATCAGACACGGGTTGGTCAGGGAGCTGACGCATTGATTTAACTTTCTGCTTGAGACCTTCTTGCCACTGAGACGTCCGGTAACGTTCCAGGAAAGCAGCCTTTAAGGCCGCCCAGGATTGAAGAGCGGCATCCCGACGGTTTAACAAGTTCTTATGGAAGTACTTAGCGGTCCCTTGCAATGAAAACGGGAGGAGGGTGAGCTTATCCCTCTCATCCCAGCCACTGGAATCGGCGATTCGATCGAAAACTTTTAGGAAATAAGTGACATCCTCATTAAATTTGCCTGGAAA
The DNA here is from genome assembly GCA_954871275.1 of Leptopterna dolabrata. NCBI lineage: Eukaryota > Metazoa > Arthropoda > Insecta > Hemiptera > Miridae > Leptopterna > Leptopterna dolabrata. Next base: position 47,581,002 of record OX940976.1, on the reverse strand, counting down.
GGTAGGCATTTCAAGCTTAGGGTAACGTTTGAGGGTACCCATATTGGGTGGGTTTAAAGACTGCGCAGTCATAAGTTGGGCAGAGGTATCTAGTTCAAAATGCGAGGAAGAGCGTGAATCAGGGTCCTTGGGGGAGCCGTGTTCGACTCTGACCGTACTGAAAAGCCGGCAGCTCCCGCACCACCACTTACTGGTTCTCCGACACCGTCTCGACTCTGGAGGTTGGTCACTGGGTTTTTCGTGGAACTCAGGGAAGTGATTAGTCCTAGGTTGGTAAGGAAATCTGGTAAAAGGGGGTACCTGGATGGTTCGATTTTTAGCTTAGACCTCAAGTAGTTGACGGCGGAGTTCGTAACCTCCTCCCCAGGCAAGGATGAGTTAATAAGCTGTGGCCAGATTTCGGGGCGTATACAATCAGAGCTTATATTGCGCAGAACCAACTCTAAAGTGTCGAACTTGTCGAAATAAGCGCTAGTGAAGTGTAACCCTTCACGTCGTCCCTTATTTCGTCCCTAAGAACGATAGATTCTGGTCTATGTAAAAGTAAGGCGATGGCCTTCAAAAAATTAAGGTTAGCTCTAAAAATGAATGAGTGGTTGAACGGAGTGTTGCCCTGTATAGAACTCACGAGTTTATTGACAAGGTATAGGGCCGCGGGCAAAGTGACTTCACTCTTCATAAATATAGCGTTTGGGACAGTCTCCAATGTGGATTTTGAATACTTGGTACCCGGTTTTATGACTAATAGAGTAATAAAGCACGGTAACTAAGGTCAGCGGATCCAAGAAAATTGACAGAAAGAAATAAACTACTATAAGCTGCTACAAATTGGACTGAGGTGAGCGGTGGGGTTTGAGATGATCTTGGGTTCGGAGTTTTGCGCCAAATTGAACTGCACAGATCAGAGAAACGGAGGTTAGAGAAAGAATAGATTCCTCGGGCCAAATAGTCAACCCTACCTATTCTTACTCGCTGCGGCCTTAGCCGGAGCGAAACAAAAGGGGGAAAATTTAAAGAAAGAAAAAGGAAAGAAGGACGGAGAGAAAAAAAAAGGTCAATGAGATAGCGGCTCTAACGTTTTAAAGGGCAGATAGTCTTGTAGGCTTCAATAAGAGGGACCAGTCGAGGAAGCGAGTGACCCGTGGAAGATGTGGCGCCAGGCCGTCTGGAATTCTTCCAGAGAAGCGCAGGTGGCCTCAGGTCGGCGTCACCGCCTGGCGGTCACCTCCGTTCCACGAAGAGAGACAAAGATAAGGTCGAGAGAAAAGAAAGGAAACCCCGACGGAGGACAGACCCCGTCTCAAGATTTTGCTAAGGGAAGCACGCTCAACCTCATAGGTCGTATCTCGTGTCTAGTGATCTCATCGTCCGAACAATAACATGAAGCCTAGCTGGGAAATCCGTTGATTCCCACAAACGGAGGTGGCACACGATTACAGAAACTAGAGTAGTTAATGCAAGCAAATCTCCGGGGAGATCCGTCTTGGAAAAATGACTCGTGGGAAACGGACCCCGCAGCAGTTCTCCCCTTCGCGGGAAGAAACAGAAAACCCCAGTTCTGCGGAGTTGGCTTTAACGGCAAAACTATTCAATTTCGCAAAACAACTAAGAGGAATCACGTCTCAGACGAAAGGGTGTTTAATTCTAAGAGCACTAAGATTACATGGAAATAGCTGTAAGAACGCGGGAGGTCGTCAACGCCTGCAATCGATGGTTCGAGAAACCGTTAAGAAATTAAATCGCCAGGGTACTTCGGAAAAGGTTGGGAAGAAAAGGCTGAATTTCGAAAGACAAGAAATTGAAATTTGAAGATTTGAAAATTGAAGTATCAAAACTCGTGATAATTGGCGATTGTCAATTGAATTATTAAAATTTGACTGGGCCTGAGGTGGAAAATTAATACCTCTAGCGGGTAAACTGCTGATAATCAAATCAACTTCACCAACCATTCGTTTCAACGTGACCCAAAATTGAAACGTACTTCAATTCTGTACTGCAAAGAAATGCCTGGACTCGAGTGCATAGATACCAAGGGTTATCGAAAATGTAGATTTGGCACTCTGACTGAAATGGAAGTGGTTATGACACCCACTGATAGAAAAGTCTTTGAGAACATCACCCGGTTTTATTTTATTCTATTTTCTCTTTATTTACTCATTTTTCTGAATTATTCATCATTCATTTTATTCTCATTTATTTCTTATTTATACATTTCATTATTATTTTGGCTATTAACTCATTTTTTTTTCTCATTAAGCAAAGGACGTATTTAAACCCAACTGCAGGGGAAATTTTAGGTCCGTATTTCATTATATTCGCTGTCCTTTACCGATGGGAAGCGTTGTTTCAACCTCCTAACTTATCTATACAATGAAATTAGCCTAGGGTCACTTAACCGGCAATACCTAGTATACGACTACTTAAAGTGGAAAGTTCTAGCTATGGTAATTAACGGTCGTACAACAGTACCGTCACATCTTCACCGTGTTGGTCCGTGCAATGGTTTGTTGAGAAAAAAAAAACGCTGCAAATCCCTGCACAACGGTTTATTATTTTGTACAGAATACCCTTCTGTTACAGATCACAGCTCTCTGTATAGATAACCCGTATATATAATATAATGTGTACTATTCTATACATGTTACGTAGATGATTAGTACCTAACCCCGTACTCGTTACTAGGTACCTACCTAAATCACGAGTTAAATGTTGCTAAAATAAGTCTTTCAATGACAAACAGTAACTAAAACGGCGAAAAGAAACGCAAATAATGAAGTTCAGAAGGAAAATTGTTGATGTGGAGTGAAATAGACGCCCCTTCTGCGTAGATCACTGTTTTCTGTGATCAATTCCTACCCTCTGGTCAAGTATATTGAACCGTTGTGTAATAACTTGCCCATCAATAATACTTCAACAGTTGGTCAAGTTGCAAAAGTACCGATCAACAAAATCCAGCCCCTTCTTGGTAGATGAACCATTGTGTAATAATTTACCGTTGTGTAATAATTTACCGTTATGTAATAATTTACCGGTGTGTAATAATTTTCCGTTTTGTAATAATTTACCACTGTGTAATAATTTACCCATCAGTTTCAGAAGTACCTACCAACAAAATCCAATAGTCCATCATTGATCTAATGAAATAATATCGCAGAACAACCAACTCGACTTCATACAGCCATCCTTGATTATAATCAGGTGCTCCCTAGTGATGATATCCGGGCCGGATTTATACCGTTTGATTCACGATCGTGTTGACGAAGCTTTTTGGTGCTCACGAACGGCTGGACGTAAAATGCTCCGGGTGGTCTCAAAAAATTGTTTAGCTCAAGACAAATTTAATAACGTAAAAAAACTATACCCTTCTATCGAAAGTTTTCGAGCTACGGCGTTCTGAAAATTTCAACCCCTATTTTGAACCCCTTAGAGATGACTGACAGTAACGTCGAGCTTCGAGGACCAACTAGACCCCGAACGGAACCTATAACTCGAATTTCATCAATTTTGTTTCATGGTAACTAAGAAAAGTGGCCAGTACGGCGGACAGACCGAAATCTTTTTATTGGAGTTTTGGATTCTACACACCTTGAAACGAAAACCATCAAATTTTGATGGGGGGGTTAGAATTTTTTTTTTCATGCTCGATTCCAATGGTTCATTAATTAAAATAATAAACCAAAATTGACCCTCACAGAAATTGCAATGAACTGCCTCAGCTTTGACGAACTCGTCGACCAAGATCATTGCGACATGGGACACGGGACACAGCTACCTCATAGCCACAAAACATACAGTCTCAGTAGCTGCCAACATATTATTAAATAATTATTCTATAAAGAAAAATGATGTGCTGCCACAAAATACATCAAATTCATGAAAATTGAACACCCTCACTGCTTAGGTTCCCCCATTCGCACATTAATCGAGTATTCGATTCATTGAACATATTGTAATTAGTTAGTAGGTATTAACATTATTCTTGTAAATATGGTTCTTCCTGTAAATCATCGTGTAAATAATCTTAGTCTTTTAAATGTTTCTTCTACTGAATTAAAAAGTTTTAGAATCGTATCTCTTGTTGAATGCATTCACCTTGCACCCCACACAGTGGTTTTTGGTTTATTATTTTCAATAATGAACCATTGGAATCGAGCATGAAAAAAAAAGTCTGACCCCCCCTCAAAATTTGATGGTTTACGTTTCAAGGTATGTAGAATCCGAAAATGCAATAAACCGTAGGTTAGTACCTAACCCCGTACTCGTTACTAGGTACCTACCTAAATCACGAGTTAAATGTTGCTAAAATAATTCTGCCGATGACAAACAGTAGGTACCTAACAAAAAGAAACACACATAATGAAGTTCTGAAAAGAAATTGTTGATGAGGAGTGAAAAAAGTTGCAAAAGTATCTACCTACAAACTCCAGCCCCTTCTACGTAGATGGTATAATGAACCGTTGTGTAATAATTTACCGTTGAGTAATGATTTACCGTAGTAATAATTTACCCATCAATAATACTTCAACGTTTGTTCAAGTTTCACTACCTACCAACAAACTCCAAAAGAGCCATCATTTTTCAAATGAAATAATATCACAGAACAACCAACTCGACTTCATACTCCGCCAATATAATCAGGTGATCCCTAGCAATGATTATCTCCTCCAAATTTCTTATTGTGGGCGCGTCTCTGGTTACGATATTTGGTTTGAATTGTATACAATTTCATTCACACTGGAGTCGAAAATGCCTGTCGGTGCAAACTTCGGGGCCTTACTGTGAACGAACGGCTGGACTTACGATGCTCCGGATGGTCTTAAAAAACTCGCAAGTTCAAGAACTATTTAAAACCGTAAAAATATTTACGTAAAAAAATGGTATAGGCGTTTTGAAAATTTCAACCCCTATTTTGAACCCCTTAGAGATGACTCACAGTAACGTCGAGCTTCGAGGACCAACTAGACGCCGAACGGAACCTATAACCCGAATTTCATCAATTTTTTTTCATGGTAACTAAGAAAAGTGGCCCGTACGGCGCGGCGTACGGCGGACAGACAGAAATATTTTGATTGCAGTTTTGGATTCTACATACCTTGAAACGTAAACCATCAAATTTTGAGGGGGGGTAAGAATTTTTTTTTTTTCATGCTCGATTCCAATGGTTCATTATTGAAAATAATAAACCAAAAGGGGAATATTTTTGGTCGAGTCAGGGGCTACGTCGAAATAGTCGTTCTGCCCGTTCGAAATACCCTATTAGGTCAGATTGTCATAAGGTCAGTTACTCCGTCGGCTACCATAGTCAGCTGAGGGAAGTCGCGAAATTCATGTCTCATAGATTTTATCCAGTTGGTCGTAAAATATGCCTTACAAAATAACTGTTAACCTACGCTACCTTATGTTAGGGTGGGATCCCAATTACAACTAATATACATTCTAAAACCCTTGAGTGAAACATGTTTGCTGATTTGATTGAAAAAAAAAAAAAAAAAAAACATAACTTAAGGGACAGTAGAAATAAATTTCGGTGTTACGTGAATTTGACTTGTAGGGAGGGAGAACTGCTCCGTGGTTCCACGACCTGGACTACAAAACTGCTATTTTCACTATTTATTCAAGGTGAGGACCTTTTAAACCCATGTCCTAGGCGTCCGGGTAGGCTACCTACGCACGAGCATCTAGCCCAATGATTCGTCCGAAAAGAAGAACTAACAGGGGGAAACGGCAATTATGAAACGCATATCAAAATGAAATGGAAAACCAAAGGAAACTCGGTTGAACGTGATGAAAAAAAAGGAAAACACTAAAGTTCCTAGGACCCTTTGAAGTTTGTTTATCGCGATTCTCCTATAGGTTTGTGGGGTTTTTACCAATGTGTTTCACAAGTTATTTTTGTTTTGTTTTGTTTTAGAACTTACACTAATAATTTACGAAGCATTCGTGAATTTAAATTTGGAGGAATTGAAATGTGCGTGTGAGCATTGTGTGCGTAATTGTAGTAAAATGGTATACACAACAAGGGAACCAACCTACAAGAAGCATCAAAATGCCCCGAAACATGTAGTGGAGTTGTTTAAGTGTGAGTGAGAACATTGTGCGTGTAATCATCATAAATGAGTGCATAATATGGAAATAAACATGAAGCTATAATAAAAATGCATGGATATATAATTTAAAAAAATACTTATGAAGGCATGGTACAGCCATGGAAAGTGAAAAGGTCAAAGAACAAAGACATAGGATAGTGCATGCGTACATTAGATCAGATAATCGTTCAACCGAGACAGGCGAAGGATAGAATCACTGTACTTCACAAAACGTTACTTTCACACTTCAAAATTCAGATTTGGGCGAGGATGACGTACTTTTGCTTAACAAGAGGTACAAACAAATATATGAAATTTGTGACTGGTGGATCGAAATTTTCTATTGGACGTTACCCAATCAACGTAACGAAAAATACCCGGTGCTTGACACCCATGTTGCGATAAGGCGTGGAATCCGGGTGTAGCAGAGATGGTTTGATCGGGGTTTTCACCCCATTTCGGAAGGAAACCCCCAAAACCACCCTAGCCGAACCCTACCACCCTGCCGTACTCCTAATCCTTCCCTGAATCGCGGGAAATAAATGCAAACTTCTAACTAACATTTTTGAGAATTGAAATACTAGGAAAAATGAAATTACCAATCTTTACTTTATTATCCTAAAGGGGGCGTTCCACCAACTGTTTCCCTCCCATAAAAGAGAAAAGAAACAGTAAACAAAATAATAGTTATCAGTTTATACAAAAATACAAATCGAGGTAGAGCTACTCTTCATACACCGTCCCCAAAACCCAAGAAGCTAGTGACTCCCACACCCTCGTCGGTCTCGCAGTTCTGTCAAACTCATCTTGTCCCAATTTCTAATAGTGTACCTACTTCCAGTTTTTACTATTTAAATGTCTATCGTGTGATAATTTGATCATGGGGCGACGGATCCTCCTCGTCGGGAACGAACTTACCCTGGAAATGGACCTAGTTTAAAGTGTACGTATGTGATAGGGTAGTGTCCGAAAATTGCGTCAAGAATAATTCTAGATCACCTCCAGAGGAAAACAAAAATCAATCGTCGACTTACCTTGCTTCCTAGAACTCCACTATAAGACCTGAGATCAATTGAGCAAAACTCCGAAAATGATGGAGTACTATCATTATTTTAACTCTCGAAACCCCCTGATATAACTCCCTTCTCCTTTATGCCGGAAGCTGTCCAAACATCACCAAGGGGGAAAGTGAGATCAATCGGGGGATGATTCCCGAAAGGATCCGTCTTATCCCAAGGCACTATCATTGGCCACGGTGGATTCTTGAGGGAACAAGCCAAAATCCCAAAGAAAGGATTAAGGCTCACTAGCTCTCGAAAACACCGAGGTCCATCACAAAGGACAAGGAAATTTTCCCCCAGACATATTGAAAGGTTACTTGAGCTCAGGATCCTATGAGAGGAGCTGCCAAGCTGACATTAGCAGCCTATAGCAAAAATGGTAGGAGGTGACCACATTTAAAGTTAGGTACTACATGGAAAACATAAAAATAAAGCCTAACTTCTCATGAGAAGATAGACGAAAAAACTACAATTAAGAAATTAGGTTGTAAACCAAGAGGGAAACTAACGATGCCTAGGTGGAGATTTTGAAAGTTTGGAAAAGTGTGTACTACCTACGAAGTGGGACAAGATGCCACCAAAACTGAATCACGAGGAAAGGACATGGGTTTTGAGATAAATAGGAACAAAATCCATATTCAAGCCCTCATAATTTATTAAACTAAGAAGAATGAAAAGTGAAATCAGAAAACATAAACAGGAAGTGAGTACAAATAAAATGAGTTCTTAGATTCTATTAATTCTTAACAAACTAGAAATGTACTAAAACCTGAAGGGATAAAAAAGAAAAAAAAACCTAACTTCTACCCACAAATAAATTTATAAAATGATCTAACTAGAACCTAAATTAATAATTTGGTCGATACATTTACAAATTTTACTTTAATGAATAACTTTTTCCGTTAAGTAACGTGGAAAGGAAAATTCTCCCCTAAATCCTAGAAAATACACTCACGGAAACTCCAAAGAAAAGAGTTTGGAGATGGAACCACCATCACAAGATTTGAATCAATTTTTAGAGTCATAAATTAATTACTTAGGCATGGAGATAGAGTTAAGTTAGAAAAAAAAACCCTTGAGGGCGAGGTTAACGAAAAAGGGGGAAAAAACCTAACCCTATCCCCATATGTTCTTATAATACTTCTCACTTGATCAAACCACAAAGAATGATTTACATAAAGGCCAATTGACTTCAAAACTATTATGGTAAATTTGAAAAAGATATAGGTTTCTTTAAGTGCCTAGATTCTGTGACCCCGTTGCGTTTTAGCATTTTCAATTAGGAATTTATCTTAGGTTGGGATACTCTAATAGTTTGGACTAGGAGGGAAGAACCAAGTTCTTACCTTAATGCAGCAGGAGGAGAGTCGTCCAGGGAATCTTCAGCAGCCAAGTGTCCAGATTCCGACTCCTCCCTTTTCCAATTCAACTCCGACCTCCCACTCCCCGTTTAATAAGAAAATCTTATACTCTGAGGAGAGGGGCGACCGAGCGAATCCCAGGAAAGGGGGTCCCGGAAAAACGGTGGATTGATGACTGAGGGCATACCGAGAGAGATTATTTCCGAATATTGGAGAGTTTATGTAGTTGACAATCGAAGGAGGGACATGACGAAATTCGCCCGTATTTCACTAAATATTCTAATTTATTACATTAACAGTTGTTTTGGGAATTTCGTCACGTCATAGTCACTTTAGCACTTCGGTATATAGGTAGCTAAACTCGGTGCCGTGGACGTGAGGTAGGGTTGAGTTGGGTAGGTCGGAGGAGGGAGAAGGATGTGCCCCTTAGGAGTCTTTTAAGGTTTGCTACCACCCTCCGGTTTTCATCACAGCGGGTGTTACAGGATAGCTACCACCCCGCGGTTTTCACCACAGCGAGTACTACATCTTTTCGGGTGGCATATCCCGCGGTTTCCACCACAGCGAATATGAGTGGGAAACGCTTGAGAGATGAGGAGGAAGGTAAGATAGAGGGAGAAGTCGCTGGTAGGAGTCGGATCGGTAGAATGATGAGCAGGGCGAGCCGGGCACCTTATGAAGGTGCCCCCACCTTGTCACCCGGATACCAAATAACGTTGACGGCTGTTGGGAGTTGATGGTATGAGACCCTTCCCGGGCTTCCACCAAGGCCTCACACAACTCGTCATTATCCTTGCTATTTATTGGTTAAATCTAATATATTTACACTGGAGGGGTACCACGACACTGGGTTTCGTAGGAAAGGAAAGTAAAGAACAATAAACATTTATACTTTGAATGAATCCAAATTAAACTGTCCAACTATTTTATATATTTCGTTTATTTGTATTATCTTGCGACATTGCAAGGAGTAGCGATACACTTAAAGTTAAATAAGAACAAAACATTCGTACCTTCCTAAATTAAAAATACTTAAAAAAGTATGCAAAATAGAAAAAATAATATCAGTTCTATGAGAAAACAAAAATATAGAAGACACAATGTTAAAGAAGAGTTACAGCAGACACAAAACTGGGCAGCAGACAACAAACGAAACAATTAACAAACGCTGCAAATCCCTGCACAACGGTTTATTATTTTGTACAGAATACCCTTCTGTTACAGATCACAGCTCTCTGTATAGATAACCCGTCTATATATTATAATATGCACTATTCTATACATATTATGTAGATCGCAGACCCTCCGTAGGTTAGTACCTAACCCCGTACTCGTTATTAGGTACGTATCTGAATCACGAGTTAAATGTTGCTAAAATAATTCTGTCGATGACAAGCAGTAAGTACCTAACTAAAACGGCAAAAAGAAACGCAAATAATGAAGTGCTGAAAGAAAATTGTTGATGTGGAGTGAAATAGATGCCCCTTCTGCGTAGTTCTGCGTAGAACACTGTTTTCTGTGGTCAATACCTACCTTCGTGGTCAAGTATAATGAACCGTTGTGTACTAACTTGCCCATCAATAATACTTCAACGGTTGTTCAAGTTGCAAAAGTACCGATCCAAAAATCCAGCCCCTTCTTTGTTGATGAACCGCTGTGTAATAATTTACCGTTGTGAAATAATTTACCGTTGTGTAATAATTTACCGGTGTGCAATAATTTGCCGTTGTGTAATAATTTGCCGTTGTGTAATAATTTACCATTGTGTAATAATTTACCCATCAACAATACCTCAACGTTTGTTCAAGTTGCAAAAGTACCGATCAACAAAACCCAGCCTCGTCTTGGTAGATGAACCGTTTTGTAATAATTTACTGTTATGAAATATTTACCGTTGTTTAATAATTTACCGTTATGTAATAATTTGCCGTTGTGTAATAATTTACCATTGAGTATTAATTAACCCATCAATAATACTTCAACGTTTGTTCAAGTTTCAGAAGTACCTACCAACTAAATCCAATAGTCCGTCACTTATCAAATGAAATAATATCGAAGAACAACCAACTCGACTTCATACAGCCATCCTTGATTATAATCAGGTGCTCCCTAGTGATGATTATCTGGGCCGGAGTTATACCGTTTGATTCACGATCGTGTTGACGAAGCTTTTTGGTGCATACGAACGGCTGGGCGTACAATGCTCCGGCTGGTCTCAAAAAATTGTTTAGCTCAAGACAAATTTAATAACGTAAAAAAACCCATACCCTTCTATCGAAGGTTTTCGAGCTACGGCTTTCTGAAAATTTCAACCCCTATTTTTAACCCCTTAGAGATGACTGACAGTAACGTCGAGCTTCGAGGACCATCTAGACCCCGAACGGAACCTATAACCGGAATTTCATCAATTTTGTTTCATGGTAACTAAGAAAAGTGGCCCGTACGGCGTACGGCGGACATACAGAAATATTTGTATTGCAGTTTTGGATTCTACATACCTTGAAACGTAAACCATCAAATTTGGAGGGGGGGTTAGAATTTTTTTTTTCATGCTCGATTCCAATGGTTCATTATTGAAAATAATAAACCAAAAATGAAATTACAGTATATTAAATTGGCGAACTAGTGACAATAGTGATAACTGACGAATTAATAATCGAGTAAATCTTAGTTGATCAATCAACTAACGAAATGAATTCTGGTCCTCATTGCAGATTTTAGAAAGATGTACAGGCGCACACGTCCTCTTCTGAGTTTACATTAATTTAAAATATTAGTAGTGTCTTAGTGATTTCGGCAGAAAAGGCGTCCAACCTGAAATATTTTCCCCTCACACTCAACACACCCGGACATGATGTGCTCAAGAAATTGTGCAGCGTATTCGGTTCGTCGCCCTGGTATACTGGAAACTCCTCAGACAAATCAAATGCTACCTTTGAACCCTTTAACGTACAGCGAGCACCACTGAGTACCAGCTAAGCGTGCCTGGCACAGCACCCTCTTCTAGAGTATGACCATGTCAAAATTCAAATAGTTTGCCGACAGCCGTGCCGGGTGCAAGTATTACTGAACGAGGAGGAGAAAATTCTTTCAATGTCCTGCTCCCTACATTTCTCCATGAACTCATTCAGAATGACCGTTCTCTTCAGCCTAAATTCCTTATGGTTCTGAACTTTCCAGGCCCGAGTCCCAGATCTGCTTCAACCCACAGTCATTATTATGAATGTCAAGCAATAGCAGGAAACAAATTTTCGGCATACGCTCCGCCCCCACCTCGCACAGTTTCAGCCACCAACTTAAAGCTCCATTAATGACCCGCACCTTGCTATGATAAAGCACAAATTCGATTCGCACCATGTAGTCGGGTGTATTGCTTGCTAAGAAGAAAGCGTTCTTAAAAGCTCGGACCTGCACTCTCTCTGTTACCTCAAGGTGTGAGAGACCCCACACTTCCGAAGCGTATAGTGTTGAAGCATAAGCCACCGAGTTCAGGACTTTGGACCACGACTCCATTGCCATCGCTCTAGTTTTGTTCAAAATTGGTAATAAAGCTATTGTAGCTATCTCTCCTTTGCGTCTTGGAGAGTTCACGATCAGGTCATTCGAGCCATTGTTATTGAAAATCTCCCCTAGATAGTTTTATGAGCGCGCTGTCATAATATCCCTTGTCCCACACTTGAAAGTAATTTTTGTTGGGCTACTTCTTTTGTTGAAGATTAAAACATTTGATTTAGCAGAATATTAATAGACAGAGCGTTCTTCTGACAGTATTCATGAAATATATTTAGGGTCCTCTGCATACTTGATATATACTGTCAACAAAAAGTGCCAAACCATCAGCATATTGAAGAAATATGATATCTACCGCACCAGCTATGTTCACGTCATGCACTCCCCTGCTTGAGAGATAATAATCCTAATCCACCACGAAGAGGGATAATAGTAGGGGTGAAAGAACGTCACCCTGCAAGATTCCCTCAGTTATGGCAAATGGCCCTAAACTCCCTTTCACCAACTCTCACTGAGAACGACGCATTCTGATATAGTGCTTTAAAAGTGTTGATGAGTTTAGCGCTAATGTTCATCTCATACAGCTTTCTCCAAAGAATCTCGTGTGATTCCCGGTCAAAGCATCGTTGGAAGTCTATGAAAGCCACGAATAACTTGCTCCCCTTCAGGGGAGCACGACACTGGAAAGAACAAAAATGTTATCTATACAGCTTCTCCCCTTCCGAAACCCATTTTGGCTCTCAGGCAGCAATCCGTTCTCCTCGACAAACCTTTGTAGCCTACCAAGTAATATTTGGTTAAAGACTTTGAGTATTCTGTTTAGCAAGGATATTCCACGATAGTTCCTTGGGTCCTTTTCGTCACCCTTCTTGTGAAGAAGAAACATGCGGATTCTAGCTAGTGCCGGAGGACCGAGCCTGAATTCAAAATTATATCGAAGAGCTTGACGATCGAACAGCCAGCAGTCCGGGAGATGCCTGTATAACTCATAAAAAATGATCTCATCCACGCCCGGTGCTTTCTCGTTTTTGAAGGATAAGAGAGCCAACCTCAATTCCGCGATAGTTATCGGTTCATCGAGATATTGATGGTGAGTGCCAACGAACGTGGAGAAATTACTAGAGCTATCTAACTCATTTACCGATTCCAAGAATGGGTACAGCTCTGAGTAAAAGTTTTCTACTACCTCAATGTCTAATTTTCCTCGTTTAAGCCCTGTACCATTGAGTTTCCCAATGAACTTCCGGAACTCTTCCGAGTTATTTATATTTGATAGCGATACCTGTAAACACTTATTACAGTTCAACTCCTTCTTTGCGCGTATGGCCTTAAATTCACCTTTTAAAGCTAAGAAACCAGGTTTGAGCTCGTTTCTTCTAGCTTTTCTGAGGCTTTCTCTCATCTTGTATCTAGCCGATCTACACTCCCTGTCATATCATGGGCGTCTCCCGGAACGCCTAGCTCCGCGGGAATGCTTCAATATGCCTACAGCTTCACCACCCTGATATAAAACGGCGATCATAGACGTGTAAGAACAACTGGGGTCATCTCCTTCAGTCCAGCTTAGAGTGATTAAGGACATTCTGTCTTTAAATTCCTTCTCCTTTACAGGGTCCCAAATCAATCTCGACCTTGTCTCACCTGCACTGCAGCCTAACCGTCATCCGAGCCCAAACCGTCATCGTTTATTTCAAAATCATGGACGAACGGAGTCGTATTGACGTCCACCCACACCTGGTCCACGCAACGACGCCCATGATGTGATACAAACGAAAAGTCACCCATGCAATCCTTCACTGCCCTTCCATTCAACACAAAACATCCGTGTTCTTCCATGAAATCAACCAGTTTTGCGCCCGGTTTATTGACCAAGGAGTCCCGGGAAACACGAACGTCATTCAGTCGGGATCCCTCAATAACTTCCCCCAGGCCCTGGTTAAGTAAGCCAATACGAGAGTTCTAGTCGCCGCCAAGGAATAGCCTCGCAGAAGTATAACTGCTGCAGAATTCTTGCAAAGATTTGCCAAAATCTATAGCGACATCGGAGGAAAATCCCTCATTTAGGTAAACCACTCCCACAATAGGCTCTATCTAAATTTCCTAATCGAATCATTAAAAATGATTTCAACTGCCTCTACATCTAAATTTTCTCAAAGATATATACTAAAATACCTCCACTTGGTCTTCCAAGCAACAAGGAGCGCGTGGCCAGTGACTGAACGACCTTACTACCATCAGAAAAAAATATATATTCTTTTCAAGCCATGTTTCAGAAATACCTACTAATTAAATCGATTTTTTTTTTCACAAATAAAGTTGGCTTCGTATATTAAATTATTATTCATGCCTTGACAGTTCCAAAACAATATGCTTAAGGGGCGATAGTGATATTCGGCGGCTAGAGACTGAGCATGGCTGAGGTGTACGTTTCTTTCTGAGGATGCTTCCAAATTATTTTTAGTAGCAACGGAGTAACACAGGCGGGTGGCGGTTGGTTGAACTTTCGCGGAATTTAATCAGGATTCTGGATTACGATTTGGACGATTACCCAACGATATTTTATTCAAAATATCACCCATGTTAATACCAGTGATTTTTTGCAATTCTGGAATGCCATCCGCTCTATCCAGAGTCTGAAGACCAGCACCATCCTGCCATTTGCAAGACTTATGGTTCACTATTATGAGTATCTGCTCGAACTGAGACCTCCAGGGCGCTTTTTTTCTTACGAAGTTCTTTCCGGATGGTGAGAACTTTCCAACTATGTCACCACGACCTTCGACGATAGTAGCCATAGCCACAAAAAAAAGTGAACAATCACCGTAAGTATAGTTTCTTTTTATTCGAGAACTAGTTCGGTAGGTACTGTTGACAAATTTAAGCCACACCGCGCTTAATTTTAGCGACCTGCGACAGTGCTGCCACCTAGATGAAACCTTGTGTTAATCTAGGTTCCAAGCGACAATGGAGCGGAGCTTAGTTTCATCTACAAATCTCAGTTGGTCCCACTGTGTAGGCTCACGTATTTTAGCATGAGCTTGTTACTACAAGAAATAGTTGAGAATGAACTAAACTCTTCGTGATTTCCATTCGCACCATCACAATCAACAGTCAAGGTCACGTGTCAAATTTACATTTTCACTTTGCAGCGGAAGTTTCGATGGTAATTATCACAGTCCTGTCCACTGAGAACCGAAAATAGCACTTCCGTAGATTACACTTGAGCGTGGACGACGCTAGATCTACGCAAACAAACCACAAACTTCTCACCGCGCAATTTTTGTCACAGCTGATTCCACAATTCCCCAATTGCTGATCCCATCCAATTCTACAATTTTTTGTTCCTTTAGTTGAATTTCGATTGTAGTGACCAGTGATGGGCACCGCGAATATTCTTCAATCCACCGCACAGTTATGCAACTGTAATTGCCTGGCCGGCTCCAGTTCTCGATTTAGGATTTTCAAGTTCAATCTTCATGTTAGTTCTGAATAGTTTATTACTGCAGCACCTAGGAAACAGCATTTAGAAATTCCAAACTATGGGTAAGCCGTAGAAGGGTGATAAAACTGCGCAAACCCATTTTATAAGCCACAAAATATAAACTATGTGTTATATTCTATATTATCCTATATACCTACATTCCTACATATTATATTTTAATTCCCGAAAATTCCCCAAAAATAAATTCCCGTGATTTTTCCATCATTGGCTAGTGAAATTTTACATAATAAATTGTTCGTTTTCAAAACTGGAAGTTTCTTTTTACTAACGACGACGAACCGGGTTTCGTAATTCAGCTCCTTTTAATTATTCACCGTTTTTCTTAGTTGGATAAGATTTTTCGTGGCAGCCTCTTTGAAACTCGTTTCAATGGAATTTTTTCTCAGACTGAATGAAACTTGATTAGGATCAAGAGGTGCTCTCATTCCTAAGCGTCTGAAGAGTTCAAAGAACTACTTAGAAAAATGATAATGGTAGTTCCGCTAAGTTGTGGGGGGGGGGAAGCCTTTTTGTATCCATCTCATCATGTTGATGGGAGGTCGATAAGTTTTTAATAATGCTTGCCTCAGAGGCTACTAATTATAGTAATATTGGGCCGTACGAATTGCCAAGACATTTAGGAAATTCATCAAAAATGGACTGATGGGTGTGGACAGCGATTCCACGGTTGTTCACGACAGCAAAAATAAAATAAAGAACATATTATATATTTATGATAGGTAAAGAAAGATAAAGGAAATTAAAATATGATGAAATTCATGGATGAGGATGACTTACATTGAATAAAGAAGGAAAATTCGCTACACCTCGATCAATGAGTTGTGGAAGGATGAGCGATCACCAGCGTCCGTGGCGACGAAATTCCGGAGGACCCCGCTCGACGGTAACTTGATTCAACGGGGCTGCGATTGTTCAAACGACAGAGGATGTTCCTAAGTTACCATTACAGTGTTCGGGGGGTCCATTACCGCGGGCACAGGATCGACCAACTCGGGAGGTCACGCTCTAGAATTTCCTGCCATTGCTATAAATCTTGGGATTCAACGCTCATTTGAGACAGAAAATACAGGATCTTCGTTATCAACGTTTGATTTCTCGATGAGCTGAAAGGCGACTGTCCCGATTCCGTCGGTAATGTGATTGAGGTGGGATCAACTTGGACGAATCTGTGGGGGTTTCTAGAGATAAGGTACCTGGTGTATATATCAACTTCGAGGGGATAGGGTGATGGAAGATATAGCGTTAGAAATTTTGTAACTTGGGTGTGACAATCATCTAAAGCAACGCATAATATTATTATTTTACCATTAGAGCTGGTTGCACCACAGAGTTAACCCACGACAGTTCGTTAACACGCCCATTCAATGAAATGGCCGTTCCATCAACGTTCTATAGAGTGTCATAAATATATAGGGATCATTGGAGGATCCTGAGCTCACTTTTTGGTTTATAATTTTCAATATTGAATGAAAAAAAAATTTCTAACCCCCCTCAAAATTTGATGGTTTACATTTCAAGGTACCTAATGTAGAATCCGAAAATGCAATAAAAAAAACTTCTGTCTGTCCGCCGTACGCGTACTGAGCTCTTTTCTTAGTTACCATGAAAAAAATAGATAAAATTCGGTATAGGTTCCGTTCGGGGTCTAGTTGGTCCTCGAAGCTCGGCGTTACTGTCAGTAATCTCTATGGGGTTGTAATTTTCAAAACGCCGTACCTCGGAAACTTTCGATAGATGGGTATGGTTTTTTAAACTTTATTAAATTTGTCTTGAGCTAAACAATTTTTTGAGACGCCCCGGAGCATTACACGTCCAGTCATTCGTGTGTACCAAAAAGCTTCGTCAACACGATCGTGAATCAAACGGTATAAATCAGGCCCGGATATCATCACTACGGAGCACCTGATTATAATCAAGGATGGCTGTATGAAGTAGAGTTGGTTGTTCTGCGATGTTTTATTTTCATTTGATAAGTGATTCACTATTGGATTTTGTTGGAAAGTAGGTACTCTAGAAACTTGAACAAACGTTGAAGTATTATTGATGGGTAAATTATTACACAATGGTAAATTGTTAAACAACGGCAAATTATTACACAACAGTAAGGTATTACACAACGGTAAATTATTTCATAACGGTAAATTATTACACAACGGTAAATTATTACACAACGGTTCATCTACCAAGAAGGGGCTGGATTTTGTTGATCGGTACTTTTGCAACTTGAACAAACGTTGTAGTATTGTTGATGGGTGAATTATTACACAATGGTAAATTACTACACAGCGGCAAATTATTACACAATGGTAAATTATTACATAACGATAAATTATTACACAACGATTCATCAACCAAGAAGGGGCAGAATTTTGTTGATCGGTACTTTTGCAACTTGAACAACCGTTGAAGCATTATTGATGGGCAAGTTATTACACAAAGGTTCATTATACTTGACCAGAGGGTAGGTATTGACCACTGAAAACAGTGATCTACGCAGAAGGGGCATCTGTTTCACTCCACATCAACAATTTTCCTTCAGAACTTCATTTATTGCGTTTTTTTGCCATTTTATTTACTGTTTGTCATCGACAGAATTATTGTAGCAACATTCAACTCGTGATTTAGGTAGGTACCTAGTAACGAGTGTGGGGTTAGGTACTAACCGACGGAGGGTCTGCGATCTACATAATATGTATAGAATAGTACTTATTATATTATATAGACGGGTTATTTATACAGAGCTGTGATCTGTAACAGAAGGGTTTTCTGTACAAAATAATAAACCATCGTGCAGGGATTTGCAGCGTTTAGGTTTGCAATTCACTTAGTACATATATAATAACTAGATAGATATTATATAATGTTACGATCGATTTCAGTTGATATGCACCTACAATTCCAACTTTTTCAAACTCTAACCTGTCCTACGGAATTTATGGAATAGGTACCTAGTTATCTCATGCATAAAAGTATCTAATATAGTTGTGCTATAATTTATATAGTTTGATAATTAAATTATAAGAATAATTACTTATTACAAGAACCATCAACTTAACTTCGTGAAATTTGTGAAACTACTCCTTCCAAGCCCTGGATTGAGATTGGGAGAGCTTTTTCTGCGAATAAAGTGGGTAGGTACGTACCTACTCATTTAAAACGTCACGATTTGGCAAGTTGAGATAGCAGGCATGTTTATTGGTACACGTTACCTTTGAAATGACTTTGAAACGCTGATTTTAACGATTTCTTCCCTCTATTTGAAAAAGTATCATTCAAAAAATAGGAAATACTAAACCAACATAACTTCAACCTGATGGCAATATATATTAATTGCTATGCAATTTTAACGCCGGGGGTCATGTGAAAAAAATGTCCTGTCACAATATCCTGTCACAAAAACGCGTCACGCAAAGAGGAATGTGATGAAGATGAGCACAAAGAGGAATGTGATATAGATGAGCACAAAGAGGAATGTGATAAAGATGAGCACAAAGAGGAATGTGATAAAGATGAGCACAAAGAGGAATGTGATAAAGATGAGCACAAAGAGGAATGTGATAAAGAATTACCAACGTTATCTTTGTTACCTATGAATAACTAGTTACCTACATTTCATGGTAACGGGCGCCGCTTGGCATTTTTTAATGTGTTTTAATCGTTTTATTTTTTTGTGTGTTGGTGGTGTGGGGGGGGGGGGGGGGGGTAAATTGCATAGCAAATTCTCCTTTGTTATACGAAGTATAAGAACACATCCTTCGGGGGTGAGGAACGGCGAAGCCGTTCCGAGGGCCCCCTGGCGAGGCCCGAAGGGCCGAGTTATATATATATATATATATTCTCCTCCAGTACCTAGGTAATCAACTGACGGTGGATTCTCCCGTAGGTACCTTAATAATTAAGGATGATTCAATTATTGAAGTGGTTAAAGATGAAGTGACTAAGATGGGATTAGTACCTACCTACTTAGATAGTAGATTGAGTCTCTACGTTCGCGTTCACGCAATACCACTCATCCACTGCCTGTGTCACTTTCTCAATTCCTGAAACGACCTTGTCACAGAAGACTGCAAATGACTCGAAACGCTGGGCAAATGGGCTCGTTGGTGGAGTATAATAGTAGGTAGTGGAAGTTGGCAGACTTGAGTGGAAGAAAGGATACGTACACATTGCTATTACGTAGGTAAGGACAATACACTGACAGTACGAAAGGGGACAATGATCTCATCTACAGCGCCCTTCAAGAACTCTTGAAGAAAGGTTGAGGCGGGGGCATGAGAGCGTCGTTCGAAGCCTTCAATATCACAGTATCACAGGACTTTCTGAGGTTATGGACGTTAATTTTTCCCTCTACCGGCATTCTGTTACAGGGGTTAACCGCACATCCTTTTCGAAGACAGGAACAATTCTACGGTACCCTGGTTCACATTCGTAAGGATACAATTTAAAAAAGTGTAAGTAATTAGCTAGGTACTAATAATTTTAAATGCTTTGCAATAATTAATCTTCTTCGAAAATAAGATACCTCTCTAGGATACCTCTCTTCTCTTTTGCCCGTATTACGTTCTTCGAATTTCCTTGAATAAGACTGAACGGGACCTGGAACTGTGGTTCAAGTTGCCTCAAAATAGTTCTTAATTAAAGGTTACCTGGAGTCAAGACATCCAATTTAGATTAATAAAGGTAAGTGCCAAAATACATAATTATGCCCCAGTGATTCTGTAGTTCTCCCACTTACCCTTTTTCCCAACTTCTTTTCCACCCAAAGCTCACTTTGAGCACTTCAACAGACCTAAATAACGCGATAGGTACATAAAACTTATTGTACGGTTCATGAGTTATCCCGCGAGCTACGTCAGTCAACAAAGGGTAAAATTGTAAGAGGTTTTATTCACTTCTGTTAGGTCGCAACATTTCCCAAACTCCGTATCAAAGTTCAAACTATTCATACATTCTCAACTCCTTGATAAACACTTGAATCTCATATGGAAGTTCAACCTAATCCTTCCCTGCCTTCCTTACTCCACTCAGCAACTTCAGCCTGGCAAGTAGAAGACAAATATTGTCAGAAAGTGCGTACCAGCTGAGCAAACGTTTCCAGCCTCAGAGAAACGTGTCGTGGCCTACACTGTTAAGTTTTTACAAGTCGTTCAAGTGGAATTCACATGTTGTCAAAATGTTTTCGAGTCCGAATAGCTAGAATCTAAAGATGTTTGACTTCAGTTAGTGAGACGGCAGTAGTGTTGAAGAGGTAGTGGGTCTCGTATCGATCACAGTTAGCACGCATTTGCAGTGACTGCCGCCATTAATTCGTAATCAGAAAATTGATGGAAGTTGAGGTTATTATGAGCTGATTTTAGAGTAAGTATAATGACCTTGATCTTAAGACTCGAATGCAATGACCTACCACCATTCAACTCTTATAATATTTTCCTGAGTGCATTAGCCAGTAAATATTTCTCCCAGATTTTCACACTGCTTGACAGCTCTGACCTACATTGAAGTGTTTCGTGGGGAATATAGAATATGCGGTGCCGTTCGAAAGAGCTTTCGAAGTATAGATTGAACAGAAACTCCAATATCTTGACCTCGCTGGGTATCAATAACCGGTAAATTTTATGTCAAAGTGGAAATGCGAAACGACAGACGGCAGGTGGATATTGATGTCTTTGGTAAGCGCGACGATGGATGTCTCCTAAGAGAGTGAATCTCGGGACCGCTCTGAGAAGGATGGTAAGAAGGAATCGCGATCCTGACACGCTAAGTGGATGGAGACCTATCTGAAACCGTCCCCGCAAGTTATTGCCTCAAATTGATTCTATCGACGGTTACTTCACCGCTCCTCTCATCCCTTCGTATCACCATTCCAGAGACGTTCTCCCTTATATACTTGAGGGAGTCGTCGCAACATCCTTAAAGAACATTTCTCACTATCCTTGAAACGAGAGTTGGCAGAAAGACTACCCCTGTCTTTGTAGGCCTCCTTCCTCCGCATGTTGAAGACTAGAATAACAATATCCCACGAAGAAATTAAAACGCTGCGAATTATTACAAAACAGTTTACTATTTTGCTGTATGGATACCCCTTCTGCGTAGATAACTGAATTCTATTTGGATATTTTTGCGGTAGATACGTACCTACCCAGGCACACACCACAGTCACGACAAGAATGCCACCAGAGTCGAAGTATTTTCGCAACGGTTAATTATGTTCCCTCTGCGTAGGTATATTCCGAAGGTAGGTATATCATTCAATAATAATATAATAAAAACCATTTATTATTCCAAGGACTCGAGGTCCAAAAGTGCATACAAGAACGACATAATAATTTCAACAGCGGAAAACCTTGGATAAGTTACCTTTAACATAAATATCGTTTTTGTTTGAAACGGGTAGTCATTTCCCGAACGCTCTTGTAACATTAGTTTGGAAGATAGATGTAATGCTTTTGTAGCTCCAAATTCTATAAAAACTGTGACGTGACCAAGCTGACAGCGTTCTACGCAGCTCATAAAATTGGCTTGGGGAGGGTACAAAACCAAGTTCCTGAGGTAGAATGTCTTCAATATGGGAATACACGAATGTGAAGGAAACCACACGGCACTGCTTGCCACCTGCGATCTGTTGCCACTGGATAGAAGACGTAGCCCCACTGATCTTACACTGTTCCACGAGCTGATCAACGGCCAGTTACACTGCCTGAGCCAGTTTATATTATCATGGTTACATGGTAACCATACGATCGCGTTGTGTAACAACATATTCTGAAATTCTCATTATTCCATTTGTTCTTACGTGTTCGATTCTGTGCAATAAAACCTTTCCAAAGGTAAAGCTTTTCTCTATCATATCAATTTATTGCACAGAATCACTAGAATGGAACGTCTTCTACGACCAGAAGTACTGAATCTCGACCCGGAGTCCACATCAGCCTCTACAACTTGGGACCACTGGCACCACCGGTTCCAAAATTTCGTGAGAAGTGTCCCCGAAGCGTCCGAGGAAGAAAAACTCAGACTTCTGATCAATTACGTAAGTGCAGACATTTACAAGCACATTCGAAGCTGTTTAACTTACAACGACGCTATCTCGGTACTAAAATCGGTTTTCGTGAAACCTGTAAGCGAAGTTTTCGCCAGGCACAGACTTTCTACTCGAAAACAACAGCCCAATGAGTCAGTCGACAAATATCTCGAAGAACTTCGGCTTCTCAGTCGGGACTGCCAGTTCAAGGCAGTTACAGCCGAGATGAATCGAGATGATTGTATCCGCGATGCTTTCATTAGAGGATTGGTCAGCCCAATAATTCGCCAGAGATTACTGGAAAATACTCCAACCATTTCGCTTTCCGACGCCCACACTCAAGCTCGAGCCCTCGAATTGGCTCACCGGCATGCTCAATCTTATCAAGAGCAGTCTCTTACAGTAAACGCTGTTACTGGGTCTGCTGAGGAGGTAGAAGATCAGCCTGATCATTCCACTTCAGCCCCAATAATCCAAAAATGTTTCTTTTGTGGTCAATCTCGCCACCCTCGAGTTAAATGCCCTGCAAAAGATGATATTTGCCCAAGATGTTCAAAGAAAGGGCATTGGCCAAACGTGTGTCAGTCAAAAGGAGGGGAGAAGAGCTCAAATCTGAAAACAAAATCTGCATCAGTCCTTTCTTCTGTTGAAATCTGTTCTTTCGCAGCTTCCAAAGTTAGAACCACTGTACAGGTAGGTGGACGTGCTCTCGACGGCATGCTAGACTCAGGGAGCGACATCAGCTTGATCAACGAGTCCAATGCTCGAGCTCTACACCTGAAAATACAGCCAACTAAACAGGAAGTAGGACTAGCGTCAAATTCCCATCGGGTTTCAATACTTGGATACTGTTCCACTGATCTGTACATGCTCGACAATCATTATTCTGCAGTCACTCTCTCTGTCCTCCCAAACTTATGTGCTGAAATTATCATCGGCAGGGATGTGTTACAACTCCATTCCAGTGTCCAATTCGATTTTGGGGGGTTACGAGCTCCTCTACAAGTATGCGTTTTTGAGGCCGCTCGAGTCGAACCAGCCAAACTGTTTTCAAGCCTTTCTGGGGATATCAAACCGATAGCTATTAAATCGCGTAAACATTCCGATACTGATAGCAAATTCATCGAAGCCGAGGTGAAGAAATTGCTAGCTGACGGAATCATTGAGAAAAGCATATCTCCTTGGCGAGCCCAGGTTCATGTCGTCACGGGTTTTCACAAACGACGAATGGTAGTAGACTATTCTCGAACCATCAACAGATTTACCGATCTAGACGCTTACCCACTCCCCAGAATCAACGACATTGTAAACAAGGTGGCCGGCTACAACGTCTACAGCACCATTGATTTACGTAGTGCCTATCATCAAGTGCCAATCCCTGTCGAAGATCGCAAATATACTGCTTTCGAGGCCTGTGGGGAACTTTATCAATCGACTCGTATCCCTTTTGGAGTCACGAATGGAGTCGCGGCTTTCCAACGCTGCATCGACGAGGTCATTCGCAAAGAAAAGCTGACCGACACTTTCGCATATCTGGATGATGTAACGATTGGTGGTAAAACTCAGCTCGATCACGACATCAATCTGGAAAAATTCTTTGCAGCTGCTCGTAAATATGGCCTCACGATAAACAACGAAAAAAGCTCATTTTCCCTTAGGTCCATATCTCTGTTAGGGTATTCGATCAGTGATCACCAACTACGACCGGATCCTTCCAGGTTGACACCACTTCGGGAGTTACCAGTCCCCTCTGATGGGCCTTCTCTCAAAAGAGCTATGGGAATGTTTTCTCACTACTCCAAGTTTATTCAAAATTTTTCTGAGAAAATCCGCCCACTAGCGTCCTCGTCTTTCCCTTTATCCAAAGATGCCCAACAGTCATTTCAAAATTTGAAGAAAAGTATAGAGGAAGCCAGTTTAGCTTGGATAGACAACGAAGCCCCATTTTGCGTGGAAACTGACGCTTCTGACACCACTATAGCTGCTACACTTTCTCAAGATGGTCGGCATGTAGCGTTCTTTTCACGAACTCTGTCAAGCTCCGAGATCGGCCATTCATCAGTCGAGAAAGAAGCATACGCTATTGTCGAGTCCGTACGATATTGGCGTCATTTCTTATTAGGTCGCCACTTCAGGTTGATCACCGATCAGCGATCAGTCGCTTTTATGTTCTCGACGCAACATAAAAGTAAATGCAAGAACGAGAAGATAATGCGCTGGCGTTTGGAGCTTTCTTGCTATACATATGACATCACCTATCGCCCTGGAACTAACAATCATGCTGCGGATGCTCTCTCGCGCGTCTGCTTCATTAACTCAAAGGAAAAACTTCAAGCTCTTCATCAATCTCTTTGTCATCCAGGGGTAACTCGCTTATACCATTGGCTGAGAAGTAAAAATCTACCGTTTTCTGTCGAAGAAGTGAAGCAAGTTGTTTCTTCCTGCAACGTCTGCGCTGAACTCAAACCGCGATTTTTCCGTCAGCAGGGCACTCTGATAAAATCTACTATACCATTTGAGCGACTCAACATTGATTTTAAAGGCCCTCTCCCTTCCAGATCTGTCGGAAAACGCTATTTGCTGACAATTGTAGATGAGTATTCCCGGTTCCCATTTGCATATCCTTGTGCAGATGTGAGCGCAACAACTGTCATCGACTGTCTCACAAACTTGTTCAGCATCTTTGGGGCCCCAGCGTACATCCACTCTGATCGCGGAGCCTCATTTATGTCGGAACAGTTGAAAGAGTTTCTAACGTCGTATGGTGTCGCTACCAGCCGTACTACCGCCTACAACCCCCGGGGGAATGGACAGGTGGAGAGGTACAACGGCATTATATGGAAAACCATCGAGCTAGCTCTGAAGAGCAAAGGACTACCAATCACCCACTGGAACGACGTCCTCACAGAAGCTCTTCATTCTATTCGCTCACTACTGTGTACGTCAACCAATAGTACCCCTCATGAACGCCTGTTTTCTCACCAGAGACGATCCGCAAACGGTGATTCAATACCGTCTTGGCTCCTGAAACCCGGACATGTATGGTTGAAGCGGTTCAACAGAAATTCAAAATATGAACCCCAAGTGGAAGAAGTAGAGCTCCTCGAAGGAAACCACGAATACGCTCACATCAAGTATCCGGATGGAAGAGAAACCACAGTCTCTACTCGCCATCTCGCTCCAACAGGAGAGAGACAAATGGATCTGCCAGAGATCTCACAAGCTTCACCCCAACCTGAAAATTTTGAACCCGGGGAAGAGGTACCGTTCGAAGATTCAAACCAAGAACAGAATGAAGAATCAAATTATGAACAAGACAGGGCCTGTTCAGAGCCTGTTCCTTCACCGGATCAATCTCTACCTTCGTTGAGGAGAAGCACCCGTGAAAGGAGACCACCTGCCTATTTGCGGGATTATGTGACATCCTGAGTGGGGGAGATTGAGCCAGTTTATATTATCATGGTTACATGGTAACCATACGATCGCGTTGTGTAACAACATATTCTGAAATTCTCATTATTCCATTTGTTCTTACGTGTTCGATTCTGTGCAATAAAACCTTTCCAAAGGTAAAGCTTTTCTCTATCATATCACTGCCCATCGCTGCTGGGAGAGATCCATCTTCTAGTGCTACGTCCTTCTGCTCGAGCTCGTCAACTGTTGCTGGTGCTTTTTTGTGCCACTCATTATTTGAAGAATCGTTCACTTGTGAGAATGACCCGATCCGCGAATCTCTTTCGTTGATCTTAGCCCGACTTTGATGTGTACTCTAATTCACTGTCTAATCTGAAATCCATAGCTGCATCATCCCATAATATTCATTCACTTAAGGTGCTCTGCCACTCTTGATTTTCTCAACTAGTTTCTTCCTTTTACGCATACTACTGATTCTCCTGAACTTTACCCTACTTGACTTCTATGTTTAAATGCTTGTAAATTGGCTCGCCCGTACATTAAATAAAACGCTGGAAATGACTACCCAACGGTTTATTATTTACCTGTGTTTCTCCGTAGGTCACTGTTTTTTGTGGTCAAATACCCTCAAGCTCCCTCCAGGAAAGCCGTAAATGGACTAATGGAGCCGGCCCGGGAATTAAAGTTTCATAGAAATGCGCGGGATTTAATAATTAAATCATTAATTATTTGTAGTTATTCATGAAGCATAAGGTAAATTATAAACCCAATAATACTTCAAAGTTTGTTCACGTTACGAAAGTACCTATCAACAAAATACAAAAGAGCCGTCATTTTTCAAATGAAATAATATGACAGAACAACCAACTCGACTTCATACTGCGTGAATATAATCAGGTGCTCCCTAGCAATGACTATCTCGGGCCAATTCCTAATTGTCGCTGCGTCCCTAGCAACGATATCTGGGCTGAATGTATACAATTGCATCCACCCTCCTGTTGACGAATCCCGTCGGTGCTAATTTCTGGGCCTTACTGTGAACGAACGGCTGGACGTAGAATGCTCCGGGTGGTCTCAAAAAACTCCCAAGTTCGAGAACTATTGTCCTAAGATGTTTTGCGTGTGCACTTTGGGACACGTTTTTCCAATTTACAACAGTAATGTGTGTGGCGTCATTTATTTCAGTTCTAGTATCAGAATTCAGTTACTCAATATTCCAAATTATCGATCACCTGCAATTATTCCCTCACCTGTTGATGTTGGCACGTTTAAGAAAATATAATTATTCTTTGTTCTGCGATTGAAGAAGTTTCATCTTTAAAAAATATAATTGCAAATATTATAAAGATACACACTAAATGTGTATTCCAGACTGCGAAGAAAAGTGCATTCGACTATTATTATAGTGCTCATCATTAATTCCTCCTGTTCTGCTCAGTAGGCAGATCGTACCTCTCCATTCCGATAATCAACGGATGTTTATGGAAGTAGACATGGCCCGTTTCAACTGAACACAGCCTCCCTTCTGCACATAACACGAATTGGAGACAAATGGTGATCCGCGGAAGGTGTCTGACAAAACTCCGAAATTTTCCGCGAGGGCCTGACTTCCAAGAGTCCAACCCACAAAACGCGGGTCAATTGGGTTAATCCATGAACATCTATATTATGTCAATATGCACTGTGCAAATGTATACATATGGGTATTTTCGTTACATTTGGTTATTGACTAGTTGATAAACCGGTTACCGCAAAACTTGGTACCTATGTAAGAACGAGGGTAATACACTCATCATGTAGTTAATATTAGATGAACGGATAGGGACCATACTTGTACATATATTAGATGAACGAATGGGGACCATACTTGCGCAAATCTCCGGGTAACATAATATCATTCAGGTACTCTCAGACAACACGGAGAGATTCAGCGAGCACTATCCCAATGAAAGAATTCGCATAGCTACATTTTGCTTCCTCGCTATCGGAAGGCAGGGAAGCCTTAGATTCGTGATTCAGTTTAAAAAAAAAGTACATCCTCCGAAATGAAAATGCCTACTACCATTTTGTGTTTCACATAACAAGGAACATTTTTGGTTCCGGGTCCGTCTGACTGTCATCTGTCTATCTGTGTGCTTCTGTGTGGTCAATTCCTTGTAACGCCCATAACTACCCGAAATAGTGGTCGAAATGAGCTGAAATTAGGAGGGTGGGTGCAAGTTGGGTCACAGATGATGGTCCCATACCAAAATCATCGAAAAGTTACTGTGATTTTCGTCTGCGCATGCGCAAACGTGAAATATTTTAAACGCCCATAACTACCTCAAATATCGTTGAAATGAATTCAAACCTGGAATATCGATCAAGAATGGTAGCTCAGCTTTGATAGGTTCATTGGAATCGTCGGAGTTTCATTGGAATCGTATAGTAGCTTTCGTATGCGCATGAGCGAACATGAAATGTTGACCATTTCCTTGTAAAGCTTCTAACTACGCGAAAAATAGTCGTAGAGAGCTGAAATTTTGAGGGCACACGCGGGTTGGACCGAAGATGGTCCCACATCATAATCTCTGAAATCGTACAGTAACTTTCGACTGCGCATGCGCAAGCGATCCTCGTAGCGCCCAAAACTACCCTGCAAATGATCGTAAAGCAGTTAATTTTCGAAGACTGATGGAGGTGAGTTGGTGCATGGTCTCAAATGCATTCCATCAAGATCAGACTATAACTTTCGTCTGCGCATGCGCAAACGAAAAATCCTTGTTGCGTTTGTCCCTTGTCCAACTTTTCCACCGACAGGACCTACCCAACTAATTCTGTTAGTCCATGTGACCTGAGTCGTTCAGTCATTAACCCATGCGTGGATACTTATACTCCACCTGTCCACTGAATGAACCTACCCAACAATACGTTCATGTGATTCAAATGAGGAAGCTACGTCTACTCGAATTGGCAGATGTTTTTTGTTTAAATAATTCACTATTTATTGGCATTCACATGAAGCCATACAGTCATAAGGTGCTTTTAACATGAACACTGAATACTGATATAGGTAGGTATGTTATTATACATTATAGGCTTGCACCTATTCATACACTATCCTACATTACTGAACATCATTGTTGAATATTTCATATTACCACACGGATCTCCACACTTGTTGCACTCCGGTTCTTTCTGACTTCCTAATTTATGGAGGTAGGCATGATAGGACAATCACCTCTGATATTACTCTGCAGGAAGGTTTGGAAACTGCGAATCCTTCAAACCAAGTACCGGAGGCGGGCAACTGGCTGCATTTTCTTATTTAAAAAAATATAATTGTTGTACATATTGTGTTTGTGTTGCCAATCATTAAAAGCGCGAATTCCTACTTACTGGAATCCTAAGATGCCATCAACATCAGTCATAGTAATTTTCTCGGAGTAGCAACGAATTTCCCGTTGAGGAGATTGGGTTTGAAAATTGTAATGATGAATTTCATTATTATTCAATTTATACGTCTTACTGCTCACTCTTGGAACAGTGCCTCCTCGCCAAAAAAAAAAAATGGTAATGACTAACTGTGTTCTACGGAACCTTATACGGTTCGGATTTTATTTACAATTTTAATTTCGTCGCATTCTCTTCCGGCCACGCGCCGTGAATTCGAATTCAAATTCGTGAACTCGCTTTCCATTCATTGTACAAAACCTTGAGTCTACCTGGCGCAGCGTTTAACCTTGGAAGCCGCTTTTGAATAAACGACTTTGACCTTTCACAAACACACGTTGGTTATGATTCCGGTTTATACCGACTGACTGTCATAAATTTTTCTCAAAGATTAGGAGCAGTTGATGATATCACTCGTACTTCCAGAATATGTAAAATTATTTTTTTAAATAATGTTTTGTGCATAAATATCACTATACGTCCCACTTACCAGTGTATTAAAATGACAATGAAATAATGCATGCCTTATTACCTATTTCTTAGTTACTGTGAACCAAAATGGACGAAATTCGGTTTATAGGTCCCATTTGGGGTCTAGTTGGTCCTCGAAGCTCGGCGTTAATGTCAGTCATCCCTAAGGGGTGAAAAATAGGGGTTGAAATCTCCAGGACGCCGTTTCCTTGAATTTTTCTTCGGGTTTGAATAGTTTCCGAACTTGGGAGTTTTTTAAGACCACCCGGAGCACTCACGTCCAGCCGTTCGTTCACAGTAAGGCCCAGAAGTTTGCAACGACAGACTACGAAAAAACTAAGAAACGTGCGAAGTACGGCGTACGGCGTTTGACGTACGGCGTACGGCCGACGGACGGATATTTTTTGGTTTAATATTTTCAATAATGAACCTTTGGAATCGAGAATGAAAAAAAAAAGGTTTAACCACCCCTCAAAATTTAAAGGTTTCCGTTTCAAGGTATGTAGAATCCGAAAATGCAATAAAATAATTTCTGTCCGCCCACCGTACTTCGCTCTTCCCTTAGTTACCATGAACCAAAATTAACGAAATTTGGTGTGTAGGTCCCGTTTGGTCCTCGAAGCTCGGCGTTACTGTCACTCCTCTCTGGGGGTGGAAAATAGGGGTTGAAATCTCCAGGACGCCGTTACCTCGATTTTTTTTTAATTTTTCAAATATTTCTTGAACTTGGGAGTTGTTTAAGACCATCCGGAGCATTTTACGTCCAGCCGATCGTTCACATAAGGCCCCGAAGTTTGGACCGACAGGCTTCTTCAACAGAAGGGTGAATCATATTGTATACATTCAGCTCAGCTATCATCGCTAGGGACGCGGTAACATTTGGGAATTGGCCCGCCGAGCTTTGCTAGGGAGCACCTTATTGTATTCACGGAGCACGAAGTCGGGTTGGTTGTTCTGTGATATTATGTCATTTGAAAAAAGAAGCCTCTTTGGATTTTGTTGGTAGGTACTTTTATAACTTGAATAAACGTCATGCTTCATGAATAACAATAATTATGAAATGTAACTTCCGGGCTGGCTCAGTACTTGATTTAGGGCATCTATGCAGTTAAATTATTACACAACGGTTGTTATTTGTAAATTATTACACAACGGTTTAATATTCTGTAATTACTACACAACTAAATTACTACACAACTAAATTATTGCACAACGGTAAATTATTGCACTCCTGTAAATTACTACACAATGATAAATTTTCACACAATGGTTTAATTAATATCTACGCAGAAGTAGCATCTATACAGGTAAATTATTGCACACCGGTTTATTATTTACCTTATGCTTCATTAATAACTGCAAAAAAATGATGAATGATGAATGATCGAATTATTGAATCCCGCGCATTTTTATGAAACTTTAATAACCTTTAATAAGCTTCAGTACTCGATTTAGGGCTTTCCTGGGGGAGCTTGAGCGTACTGACCACAGAAAACAGTGATCTACGCAGAAGTATCATTATTTATACAGGGAACAATAAACCGTTGTGTAATAATTTGCAGCGTTTTATTGCATTTTCGGATTCTACATACCTTGAACGGAAACCATCAAATTTTGAGGGGGGGGGGGGGGGGGTGGTAATTGTTGTTTTTTTGGATGCTCGATTCCAAAGGTTCATTATTGAAAATAATAAACCAGAACTATGTACGGCCGTCCGCACCGCACCGGACGGCATAAAGCGAACGGAAAGAAATTTGTTTCTCATTCCATTTTCGGATTCTAAGTAGGACCTTTAAACCTAAGTAGTTAGGTAGGAAACTATAACATTTTGAGGACGGTTAAACTTCATTTTTTTCATGCTCGATTTTGAAGGTTCATTATTGAAAATAATAAACCAAAAATCGGATGAAATGTGCAAAATGTCCCGTGCTCGCACATAAAATATGAAGATAATAATATGCGCTGAATGACAATAATTAACCTTATAAGCTCCAAGCTGCTCAACAAGACATGTCAGGACGGCTTCTCTTCCCACGGGTATTGTGATGTTTTGGATCGGCTCAGCAAACTTCGGCAAGTCTGAAAACGAATATACATTGGTTAGATAATGTACGCGATAGTAGGTATCATGTTACATAACATTCCTCTACGTTGAATCATAACATTGTACCCACACTGGGATTCATTGAGAGTTGCGTTCATATAGGTAGTAATTGATAGGTATTTCAATATCATCTGCATGCAAATCTTGTGCATGTCTTAAACACTCTTTCAAGTTCAAGCTTATTAAGAAAATAACTGAGGAACAATAAAATTACAATCAGCGCAGTAACTGCGCTGACCAATAATAACTGTTATTATTGGCAGCACATGCACCCGTGGTTAACGTAACTCCAGTTCAATTAATCGAAATTTGCCGAAATTTGTGGGGATTATGAGATGTAGTTTGTGACGTGAGTGGATACTTCCCCTATATATATGTCCCTGATGGTACGTTCAGGAACACAGAGGTGTATTCAATATCCATCACCGGGTTCCGAATGATCATCCATCCAACGATCCGAAAGATGGGAAAGAGACATGTCAACCCCTCTATGTGTTCGTTTCATATGAATTTCACCATAATTTGTCTGCAACTACCGTGTGCCGGTGGAAAAACGTGGATCTCTCACGATTATCAGCATTAGATTTGAACACAAGTTTTCGACATTTACGTGTTTATGCGTTAATTATTAATTTAACTTGGAGTGGCAAAAAGACATGCTCCGTAGTTAGGTATCAGTATGTTCCAATAATTAGCCGATTTCGTGGAAACAGTTTGGTTGGAATCTAAGGAATACACTCAGAGTATCCACTACAACAAACCATTACGCAGCTGAAACCCTTCTAAATGAATGTTTACTTGTGAAATGTTTTATTTGACGAAATCAACCGCCTTGTTTTCAATCAACACAGTAAAACAGGTAAAGTGTTGGGGCTGATCACAGCTAGGAAGAATAGCAAGGTGGTAGGGCACAAAAAATGGGGGTTAAACCGAGCAGTAGGTACATTTATATTCTGCCGGAGTTTTTACTGGTAGATCTCATCCAAAATCATAAAATATGTTATTGATTATTTGTAATAAACCCGAAGGATGATAGAAAAGTAATCATTCTGAAGAGAAATTTCAGGAACGCATTCAGTTGTGTGAGGGAACTCACTCACTTGTGCGTAATCTGCGTGCTATATTCGGGCCTTTACGAACTACTCCATTCCACGAACAAAATTCCAAAATATTTCTGAGCCGAAGGCAATGATATCCAATCGGTGGATCAAACAGAAGGAATTTTGACTAGGTATGCCGGTTGATGGAGATGCGCGTATCTACCAGCTAACAGCAATAGTTTAAAAAAACGCTGCAAATTATTACGCAACGGCTTATTATTTACCAGCATAGATGCCCCTTCTGCGTAGATCACTGTTTTGTGTGGTCAATACCCTCGAGTTCTCTCCAGGAAAACTCTTAATGGAGTACTGGAGCCGGCCCGGGAATTAAAGTTTCATACAAATGCGCGGGATTCAATCATTAAATCATTAATGATTTGCCGTTATTCAAGAAGCACATGGTACGGAATAAACCTTTGTGTAATAATATTTGCCTGTATAGATGCCACTTCTGCGTGGATAGTATAAACCGCTGTGTAATAATTTACCCCATAATACTTCAACGTTTGTTCAAGTTGAAAAAGTACGGCGGACGGACAGAAATATTGGTTTATTATTTTCAATAATAAACCATTGGAATCGAGCATGAAAAAAAAAAAAAAAAAAAATTCTAACCCCCCTCAGCATTTGATGGTTTACGTTTCAAGGTATGTAGAGCCCCAAAACGTTTGTG
Source organism: Leptopterna dolabrata (assembly GCA_954871275.1). Classification (NCBI taxonomy): domain Eukaryota; kingdom Metazoa; phylum Arthropoda; class Insecta; order Hemiptera; family Miridae; genus Leptopterna; species Leptopterna dolabrata. Next base: position 47,547,267 of record OX940976.1, on the reverse strand, counting down.
TTGCCAGACAAAAGGATGAGCTCGAAGATGAGCAATTTTCAAAAATTCCAATGGGGTCAAACTGGAGTTTTAGGGGTCAAAAGTCGGTAAAAACTGCTAAAATGGCAAACAGCTGATATAGAATCACTGGGAGTGGTATGGAAGGGTACCTATGTAAAGACAGAAAAATACCGTGTCAGTTGTTTTTCACACAGGATAGGGGACAGATTTTGACTTTTGGGGGTACAAAATTAGTATTAATGGATAAAATTAATATTAATTCACCTGACGTTGTGTGGGATGAATCACGACGGAGGGACTATCTCGATGATAAAACTATTTTTCTAAAAAAAGTGGGTCAAATTTGACTTTATTAGGGTTGAACATCGGTAAAAATGGCTAAAATCACGAAAAATTAAATCATTTTAAGAAAAGCGGTATGATTTCTCGCTATACAATCTTTTTACACAATAGCAGGAATATTTATTTGAAAATTCGCTCTTATAGCCATGCTGCATGACAGGAACTTTTTCTATTTCCGATACCCCCCCCCCATTCAACAATCTACGCCACTGATTCTTGGTGACTATCACTCGATCCTTACGTTAATTTTCATTTCAAACGAGGTCCACAACCTAATAATGCAGACTCTACTTCAAGGCCCGTTTTGTCGCCGACTTTGATGAGACCTATGTAGTAATTCAAGGCTCTTGTCTTACTTCGAAACGCTGGTATCTGTCAGAAGGGGGATGTTATCCTCGAGACTAACTTATAACTACGTTAGTCTTGAGTGAAGAGAACGAGCTCCCACTGGTTTAATGAGTGGGGCACGGGAAGAGACAAGGAGACCATGGGAGGAGGTACAGACCTTATTGAGGAAGTTAGACGAGAATTTGCATTTTGATTGTTTTCGAGCCCTCGTTGATCTCTGGAACAAGTCGTGAGCCACAGTTTACCGTTCTTTATGTTTAACGTCTGCTTTGCGTTGTCGACAAAGTTGATGTTGTTAGCATGGGAATGACTCGGAAAGAATAACTGCATAAATTAAGATTTAATTAAGGGTCGCTTGACTGTATTCCGCTGTATTCAGCTATGACTGATGTGACACGAGTGAAGATGTTATCGTTTTCTGGATGCACTTCAAAAGTTACTTGTAAACGATTATGTTGTCCTGATTGATGGTCATTGTGTTCATCTGATTTCAAAAGGTAGTGTGATTTGATTGATGTGAAGCCTACAAAACCAAAATCCCAACTTTTGGCTTTCGGTTTATTATCTGCAATAAACCGCCTTTCATTGGAATCAAGCATGGAAATGCCGAAAATTATTACACAACTGTTCATTATTAACCTATTTAGATGCCACTTCTGCGTAGACCACTGTTTTCTCAGGTCAAAAGCTACCCTCGTGCTTCCCCCAGGTAAGGGAGCGCTAAATCGAGTAATGGTATTCCATTTTCGGATTCGACGTACTTACCTTGAAACGGAAACCATCGAATTTTTTAATCAGTTAAAACTTCATGTTATGCTTAATTTTATACTTTTAGTCTTGGGGTCGGACTTTTTCATGTCCGATTCCAAAGGTTCATTATTGACAATAATAAACCAAAAAGAAACATTTTAGCCGCCCCTCAAAATTGTATCTGGATTCGCAGTAGTTTTTAGTGTCAAAACGACGCTAGAAAGCGGCGCCTAGGCAGCGGCAAGGGGAGAGGGAGAGGGAGAGGGAGAGGGAGAGGGAGTGGGAGAGGGAGAGGGTGAGGGAGAGGGTGAGGGTGAGGGTGAGGGAGAGGGAGAGGGAGTGGGTGAGGGAGAGGGAGAGGGAGAGAGAGAGAGAGAGAGAGAGAGAGAGAGAAATTTATTGACAGAAGACAAATAATTCAAAATGAAAGAAATAACAATTTAATAATTAAGACAATTACACCACAGCGCTAGACCTACGGCCTGTGTTGCTGTGGGGAGTTGATAAACCAAAATAAAACCAACTTACGAGTATATTACATGAAAAATTAAATTATAATTTCGTACTCCTTATGCGTTCTCTCATATTACATTTAACAGTATTTACTTTTGTATATACTGACTTGTTAAAAAATTGTCTACATTCATCTATTAGAAACGTAAAAATTTTCTGCTTATAAGTATTTCTTGAAAACTAAGGCGAAGGAGGTTCCTTGGCGGAGGAGGTTTCTTGAAGGTCGTAACGGCGGGTGCGGCGGGAAACGGTTGGTTGTGGTTGGGCGGTTTTGGGGTGCTTGAAGGCGCAGGCTGGCCGACAGTTTCGTGCTCGGGCGCCGAAATTGACGTGATACCAGCAATAAGGGTTGCTGGCGTGGTCCCTGGTGTGGGGAGCTGAGCTTGGGGCTGGTCAGGTGGCGAGTGGGCGTTGGTGGTAGCTGGTGGTGGTGGCGGCGGGGTGGTGGTAGTGTTCCAACGGGGATGGAACGGTGGCGGGGAAGGTCTTCAAAAATTGGCGGACAAGGAGAGCGAAGCTGTGACAAGGGCGTTTCAACTGGATCAGAATGGTGGCGGAGCCGTTCGAGGAACGGTGAGCGTGGTAGTGTCTCTGGGAGGTGCGACGGTGGCGAGCGAGGTGGGAATGAGGGCGAGGAGGTTGCGAGCGCTTCCTTGCCGAGGAAGCGGTGGTAGTGGGCGAGCGATAGCGTGGGTGAGAAGGTTCGAGGTAGTGTGTGTGGGGGGGGGGGGGGTAGTGGCGTCAGCGGCGGCGACGGCTCTATGGTCGTGACAGCAGGGACGACACGTTGGAGGGTCTCGCATGATACAAGCGACGGGAGTGGGCGGGAGCGGAGTAGTCGGAAGCGGCGTTGCTGACATCATTTGGTACGATGGTGGTGGCTGGTTGGGAAGCGTTTCATTGGGCCATGGAACGACAGCATCTCCGAGGATGAGTGGTCGGAGGCGGCGCGTTAGTGGGGGCGCTGGTGATAGCGAGGAGGCGTGGTGGGTGGTTGCGCTTGTGATGTAGGCGGCGGCGTTGGCCCCAGCAGGGGTGCTGGCGCGATGTTGAGAGCGAGAGGGCGGAGGACGGCGTGGTCAGTCGGTGCATCAACGATGCAGGCAGCGGCGACGTCAGCAGAGGCGCTGGGGGCGATGTTCAGAGCAGGAGGACGGAGGACGGCGTGGTCTGTTGGTGTGTCTGCGATGAAGGTGGTGGTGAATTGCGTCAGCTGGGGTGCTGGCGGCGACAATGAGAGCGTCAGTGTGAAGACTGGCATGGCTGGTAGGTGCGTTGGCCTTGGCAGTGGCGTTGGCGGCACGTTGGGAGCGTTCGGTTAATGGGCAGAGTTGAGGGTGGATGTGTCAGCAACGCGTTGTGCAATGGCGGCAGTGCCATTGTGGCGGTTGAGTGGGCGGTCAGTCAGAGTCAGTCATGGGTTGGTCAGAGGGGGGGTGGTGAGTCAGTCTGTTGGGTAAGAACATCGGGTTACCAATGTGGTGTGACCTACGGTAGGGCAGGATTGGATGGGAAGGAGCCTAGTACTAATACCCCCCGGATGTACCACAGCAAGTATTAGGCGCTCCTCAGGAGTATTTTGCTAGCTACCCGCGGAAGAACCATAGCGAGTGCTAGATGAAAAAGAGGAAGGCGCCCCGTGGATGTAACACAGCGGGCGCCAGGAAGAAATAGATAAATACCCCGCGGGTGCACCACAACAAGTATTCTTAGAGGAAAGCACTCCGAGGATGAACCACAGCGAGTGCAGGAGAATGGTAGGAGAGAGAGAAGTCGCAAGTCGGAGAGTGATTGGTCGAATGACGAGCTGGCCAAAAGGCCTGCTTTATAGGCCCGTTTCCACCCCCCCCCCCCCCACCGTTCACAATCGGCCGTTATGACCGTTGAGGAGCGATGGCGGTTGATGGAAGGAACCCTTCTCCCCTGGCACCACCCGGTTCTCATGATATATAGATACTCCCTGAAACCAATACTATTCCAATACTACTTCTGATTTTGCATTCCTGGTACTCCCAGAGGCCGAAGGAACCTCCGACGATACTGAAGTTTCATTTCCAACCAAGAGTCAGGAGTTATGGAACAAGTTAACCAACACGTATACGGTAAGTTTCCCCTCTACTTACGTCTCTGAGAGTCTTTCTAACGGTGGGAAAGAACGGAAGGAACGGGACGGTGAAGTAATACTCACTTTCTAGCGGACAACTGATGACGGTAAATGGAGTGTACTAATAGGGTAAAGCTGCGAGTTCGTCCAAGTTTGAGCGGGACTTCGGCTCAAAATTATAACTTCAAGAAATCGAGCCGCTCAAGGATATTTGAAGTGAATTGGGTATGGACATGGGATTTGTTCATGATGTAACAATTAAACTTCCATACAATAAATTGGGTTGGAAACTTCCTGAAAAGTACTGATTGAATTTACGTTTATAAACGGGAGTATCCAATAGAGTAGGTATGTTAACCACCCCACCCCCTCAAAACCCCAGTGATACCACATCGAATAAATCTACCCAGACATCAGTGAACTACAACTGCTAACGTTTTTTTATATTTTTCTCAATAAATTCTGAGATTGCTATTTATTTGACCCAACTGTCACACAACTTTCCTATCCCACAGTTTAAAAACCTACAGGTATCTAGATATATGCTGTTTTACACCAGAAGTCTTTTACTATATACTTATCGACTTGGGATTGTAACATGGCTCACTCCTTTTAGAAACACTTGGCTTGAAGAGGCGCTCCGCATGAATGAAAAGGCACGAACGGTAAAGGAATTCCGTAGGTAATTCTAACCAATGTTCTGAAAAAGAGAATTACGATTCTTTTAAATACTACTTAAAACACACAATCATATTTTCCATTTTCAAAATGCCACTGCAACGCCAAGGAAGCAAGAAATTTCTTTCAAACTGGCACCTTCATGATAAACGCAGTCAATCAACATGTTGCACGTTCTGCACGGGTTAAGTAACGTGATGACTTCTTATTACCTCTATGATAATAGGTACCATCCCCATTTCTCGATAGATACCTTCCATACTTGAATGGTCTATCAAGTCGTGCACGAATCATGTTTTACAATCTATATGCTTTTACGAATAAAATAAAACGACGAAAAAATATTGAGTGTCGTACTGTTGAATATTCTATAACCAGAGAATGTATTAAACCTACTATTGACAAGAATAATGGCAACCTCATATAACTTATACATTCACCGTTCGTATGAGAATTTAAAGACCAGACTGTAAATTGCTACAGATAAGTGGAATATGCAACATACCTAATATAACCATGTTGTTGTGCGTTAACTGTTATACAATTATTTTTTACATTATCGTATACAAATGAATGTTGCCGAACAATTTTTTTTTTTTTTTTTCAAGTACCTACCTACTATCTAATACTGCTATTTCTCACTGCCAACGACCAAGGAACTTTTCCTCTAAAGTTACTTGTCACACTCCTCGCACGAGGAATTATTCGCACGCCAACGCTCACGTGCCCTACTTATCGACTCAATATGTAATTATTTCGGAAAAGAAGGGGCATTAGTCGAAAGATACCAGCAGATCGTGTCGCGTCAGACGCAAAATTGGCTATATCACGAAACAAGTGCGGACTTAATTCTCCCCTCCACTTGTTTGTTAGCACGGTTCTTGACAAGGCTGAATGTTGAAAATATTAATTTATCAAGTCTCATTACGGCCCTTTCACACATAACAAGTCCCCTTCGTAACTAAAGATCTCACTTTCATAATATTAATTTCTCATTTTATCATAATTACCCTCTCATTTTGTTTTTCGTTAGGCTTCGGATCGGTGTATGATTGAAAAGGCTGAGCAAAGTCAATTTACTGAGCTTTATATTTCTACTTTATGTATTTTATAACTGGAGGAGGGTCAAGATGACTGAATCGTAATTTGATGGTTTCCTTTTCAAGGTACGAAGAATACGAAAATGGAATTAAAAAAATTCTGTCCGTCCGCCATACTTCGCACTTTCCGTGAATCGAAATTACTAACGATATTTGGTATGTAGGTCCCATCTGGGGTCTAGGTCCGCGAAGCTCGGCCGTACTGTTAGTCATTTCTAAGGGTTCGGGGGGGGGGGGGGGGATAGAGGTTGAAATTTCCCAAACGCCGTAGCTCGAAAACTTTTAGAACTTTATTTTTTACGTTTTTAAATTGTCTTGAACTTGAGAATCATTTGGGACGAGCCGTTCTTTTGTACCGAAAAGTTTCGTCAAAATGATCGTGAATGAAACGGTATTACATCCAGCCCAGATGATATCATTGCTTAGGGAACACCTGACTATAATCACGCATGGCTGCCTGAAATCGAGTCGGCTGTTCCGTGATTATTATTTAATTTGAAGTGATGGTGTTTTTGGCTTTTATTCGCAGGCGCTTTATTAACTTGAAAAAACGTTATGTTCCATGAATTACAACAACTACCTAATTAATTAAAGAATTCTTGATTCCACCGCATATTAATTTATGAAATGCGATTGCCCGGCTGGCTTCAGTACTCCATATAAGGCTCTCCTGTGGAAAGCACGAGGGTAGGTATTGACCACAGAAAGCAGTGATCTAAGCAGAAGGGGCATCTATTCAGTTAAACAATAAACGTTGTGTAATAATTTTCAGCGTTTACCCCGTATTTAATGGGGTGTCAATCAGGGCCTTTCTTCTTAGGGGCTGTGACGATGGAGGATACCAGCCGAGGTTGGTTTCTCAAACCTCTCTCTCTTTCTTACTCAAGGTGGTGAGGCAATAAATTATTGGAAGCCTTGTGCGAAATAACTGGAAGAAAACGTGATCCCCCTCAGAGGACCTGATACCCTCTGCGTCGCCCACGCCACCAGGTAGTCGTCTATGAACCCCCCCCCCCCCACCTGATTCGCAACAGGTTATTATAACATATTTTCACATTTTGAAATGAAAACATTTGAACATTTGAACATTCAGTAACATTCATGGTGGTCGACCCAGGATGAGGTCAATTACACTATAGACTTCACATCCGGTAGTGTCTAACTCTAACCTATATTACAATCATGTCACCTCGAGATATACAATATTTCCCAATGATTTTTAACACAGAATGTGTTTTAGCCATGGACTAACTAGCCAAAACAGGTAACGAAATTTCGTAACGAAATCTGGGACGCTGTTATGAAAAATTTCTAATGATTTTCACGTACAACCGATTCGTTGCTACGGAACTTTAACTTTGCCAGTTATCATCGTACAAAAATCGTTCACCACTCGTTGGATAGCTCTCGATTTACCTAACCATATTACGTTTACCAATGCGGAGTGCGTGGCCGACAAGCTGCGGTATGAGCGTGATTGTTTAAATAATAATTGTTTACACACAGGTGATCATTCGCAATAATTTATATATTGTGAACACGATTGCAAGCTTTATATAAGTACCGATGATACGGAACTAAGGATCGTGTAACCTGGTGTAACCTATGAGCAGTCAATATATCAGTCGAAAAAGGTTTATCTGAAACGCGTGAGCTGAAACACATTCTGTGTTTCTATAATTTCGTCCGAAGTATGTAGTTATAGAGGTAACCGGGGGTCCAGGGGGCTTGCCCCCTGGCGAGGCGCGGAGCGCCGAGTTTTCTTCTTTCCAGTGCAGAATCTAAGTAAAATGTAAATTCAATACTACTATGTCGGACTATGTACACACGTAACTACAACATATGACTCACACACACGAAACAACACCATTTCAATACAGCGTTGCTCTGTTGAATATTTTGTTTTGTTTCGATTAACTTGTTTTGTACTAAAAGAAAGGATAGGAACTTACTGCCCATAACGTATAGGAACTTAACCGAAAAGACAAAGAGAAAATAAATATAGCTAATAAACAAGATAGGAAATAAATGAATAAACAAAATTTCTACACCAAAGCTTACATCCATCTACAGCCATAAACATGGGATAAGAGACAGAAATTTCCATGTATCATAGTTTCGGAGGTATTACACTAAGCAAAAACGCTGCAAATCCCTGCACAACGGTTTATTATTTTGTATAGAATACCCTTCTGTTACAGATCACAGGTCTCTGTATAGATAACCCTTCTATATAACATAATATGTACTATTCTACACCCTCCGTAGGTTAGTACCTAACCCCGTACTCGTTACTAGGTACCTACCTAAACCGTTGTGTAATAATTTACCTGTATAGGTTCCCATTCTACGGAGATAGAATAATGAACCGTTGTGTAATAATTTGCCCATCAATAATACTTCAACGGTTGTTCAAGTTGCAAAAGTACCTACCAACAAAATCCAGCCCCTTCTTGGTAGATGAGCCGTTGTGTAATAATTTACCGTTGCGTAATAATTTACCGTGGTGTAATAATTTACCGTTGTGTAATGATTTACCGTTGTGTAATAATTTGCCGTTGTGTAATAATTTGCCATTGTGTAATAATTTACCCAACAGTAATACTTCAACGGTTGTTCAAGTTGGAAAAGTACCTATCAACAAAATCCAGCCCTTTCTGGGTAGATGAGCCGTTGTGTAACAATTTACCGTTGTGTAATAATTTACCGTGGTGTCATAATTTACCGTTGTGTAATAATTTGCCATTGTTTAATAATATTATTTACCCATCAATAATACTTCAACGTTTGTTCAAGATTCAGAAGTACCTACCAACAAAATCCAATAGTCTATCACTTGTCAAATGAAATAATATCACAGAACAACCAACTCGACTTCATACAGCCATCCTTGATTATAATCAGATGCTCCGTAGTTATGATATCTCGGCCGGATTTATACTGTTTGATTCACGATCGTGTTGACGAAGCTTTTTGGTGCTCACGAACGGCTGAACGTACAATGCTCAGGGTGGCCTCAAAAAATTGTTTAGCTCAAGACAAATTTAATAACGTAAAAACTTCTATCGAAAGTTTTCGATATACGGCGTTCTGAAAATTTCAACCCCTATTTTGAACCCCTTAGAGATGACTGACAGTAACGTCGAGCTTCGAGGACCAACTATACCCCGAACGGAACCTATAACCCGAATTTCATCAATTTTCTTTCATGGTAAAAAGAAAAGTGGCCCGTACGGGTAATATTTTTATTGCAGTTTTGGATTCTACATACCTTGAAACGTAAACCATCAAATTTTGAGGGGGGGTAAGAATTTTTTTTTTCTTGCTCGATTTCAATGGTTCATTATTGAAAATAATAAACCAAAATACCTGTAGATAGAGTGCCTAAAAGAAAAAATAAAACGATATAAGTAGGAAATTATAATATTGAATAATAATAAATTAAGAATAAATAATAATAAAAACATTTGAATGGATGAAGCGGCCGCCAAATGTCAGAATGTAAGAATGATATATTTATGTGTACGAAGGAAGAAATATGAATGTGCCATGGAAGTGTGCTACTGAAAGTGAAATACTAACCAGTGAAACTTGCATGTGTGTGAGGGAACATAATTAAACGTGTATGAACGAATGTGTCAAGGATGTGTGTTATATAAATATGTGTATTATACGTGTATCGTGTGGATGCGTGCATGAGACTGGACACGCCAAAGCGCCTGGGAGCTGGACAGATGAGTGATAGTTTAATGAAACTAAGATGAATAAATGTAACGGGATGATTGAAATGTACGATGAATGAGGCATGTACGTATGAACAAACGTGAATGAATGAAACAGATGAAGGAAGTAAATGGATGAAGGAGTAATTGGAGACTGTGAATAAAAGTAGATGGGTGCATGACAACATCGATATATAAAAACATTTAAAAAAAAATTAAAATTAAAAATAAATAAAATGAAAAAAATAAGAAGAAAACGTGTGGTTAGAAAACAAAGAACAAAAATTATATAATCAAAGAAAGTATAAAAAGCAAATGATGGAATAATTATTGAAGAAATAGGTAATAATAAATGGAAAAATTGACATAGAGAATGAACATAATGCTAGGCCCTGCAAACTAGCAAAATTACAGCATGACATGAAAAACGCTGCAAAATCCTTGTCACATGGGTTTATTATTCTATTGGACATACCTACAGAAATGTTGGCTGTTCAATTATTGTTTATTTATTGTGAAATAATTGAAATAGCTATTTCTGATTGTTTCCACCATTTTTGGCCCCTAAAAACACGAATTAGGTAGGTACGCTCCTTTTTTTTCCAAAATATCTTTGATCATTGGTAGTGCCATTTAATCGTCTTGATCTACGTGTTGATACTACTTCCAGTGTTAATATACAAATTGATGGTGATTTCAGACGATTTCCCAGGTTTTTGACTCATAAAAAATCAATTTTGGGTGCTGAACATTTGGTAGAACCTCGATTTTCCACTCTTTGGTCAAAATCGACTTCATATTCGGTTTTCTCGTCCCCAGAAACATGCAAAACAATTACTCAAAAGCTCATGTTACTAACATGTTACTAAAACACAAAAAGTACCTATTTTTGTGCACATTTTCACTCATAACATCCCTGGGTATATTCCGATCGGGCTGAAAAGTTTCGGGACACAACTAGGGCCCAAATGGAGCCTGTGTGCGAAACAACGACTTTTTTAGACTTAAAATGAAGCCGGTAGACGTGATACGGCGGACGGCGGACGGACATTGCATTTTTTGAATCTCCGCACCTTGAAATGGAAAAGAAAAACGATGCAAAGTCGTTGTAACATGGGTTTATTATTCTATTGGACATACCTACAGAAATGCTGGCTGTTCATTTAATGTTGCTTTCATCTATATAACTAAATTTACAGATGATTTTCTGTTTGTCTTTCAATCACGCCAAAACGGCTCAACGGATCGAACCCATCTCGCGTATTTGAATGTTTCTATGACCAGGGAAGGACATAAGGAGGTTTACTTCCCGATCCGATGGATTGGGGTGGGGGTTTATAGGGAAGCCGAAACATAAAAAAATTAAATTCTCGAAAACGGCTCAATGGATCGAACCCATCTCGCGTATTTAAATGTTTCTATGACCAGGGAAGGACATAAGGAGGTTTACTTCCCGATCCGATTGATAGGGATGGGGGTTTATAGGGAAGCCGAAACATAAAAAAATTAAATTCTCGAAAACGGCTCAATAGATCGAACCCATCTCGCGTATTTAGATGTTTCAGTGATCGGGGAAGGACATAGGGGGATTCACCCCGAGTTCTACCCGTCAGCGACGGGCACAACAGCTAGTGTAAAATAATTGAACTAGCTATTTCTTATGGTTTCCACCAATTTTGGCCCCCAAAACTTAAATTAGGTGGTACGCTCCTTTTTTTTTTTTAATTATCGTTGACCATTGGTAGTGCCATTTAATCGTCTTGATCCACGTTTTGACACTTTTCCTAGTGTTATTCTACAAATTGATGGTGATTTCAGACGATTTCGCAGGATTTTGACTCATAAAAAATCAATTTTGGGAGCTGAACATCTGGTACAACCTCAATTTTCCACTCGTTGTTCAAAATTGACTTCATATTCGGTCTTCTCGTCCAAAAAAACATGGAAACCGATACCTCAAAAGCTCATGTTACTAACATGTTACTAAAACACAAAAAGTACCTATTTTTGTGCACATTTTCACTCATAACATCCCTGGGTATATTCCGATCGGGCTGAAAAGTTTCGGGACACAACTAGGGCCCAAATGGAGCCTGTGTGCGAAACAACGACTTTTTTAGACTTAAAATGAAGCCGGTAGACGTGATACGGCGGACGGCGTACGGCGTACGGCGGACGGACATTGCATTTTTGGAATCTACGCACATTGAAATGGAAAAGAAAAAAGTTTGAAATTGAAAAGAAAAAACTTTTTGCTGAGCGATTACATAGGTGTATTATTCACAGAATAATAAACCAAAAACGGTGCAAAGTCCTTGTCACATGGGTTTATTATTCTACTGGACATACGTACAGAAATGTTGGCTGTTCATTTATTGTATATTTCATGTAAAATAATTGAAATAGCTATTTCTGGTGGTTTCCACCAATTTTGGCCCCCAAAACTTGAATTAGGTACGCTCCTTTTTTTTTTTTTTTTTCAAATTATCTTTGATCATTGGTAGTGCCATTTAATCGTCTTGATCCATGTTTTGACACTTTTCCTAGTGTTATTCTACAAATTGATGGTGATTTCAGACGATTTCCCAGGTTTTTGACTCATAAAAAATCAATTTTGGGAGCTGAACATCTGGTACAACCTCAAATTTCCACTCCTTGGTCAAAATCGACTTCATATTCGGTCTTCTCGTCCCCAACGTGGAAATCGATAACTCAAAAGCTCATTTCACTAATATGTTACTAAAACACAAAAAGTACCTATTTTTATACAAATTTTCACACGTAACACCCCTGGGTATATTCCAATCGGGCTGAAAAATTCGAGGCACAACTGGGGCCCAAATGGAGCATGTGTGCGAAAGAATGACTTTTTTAGACCGAAAATGAAGCCTGTACACGTGATACGGCGGACGGCGGACGGACATTGCATTTTTTGAATCTCCGCACCTTGAAACGGAAAAGAAAAAATTTTGAGGGGGTGTTATAAAAATTTTTTGCTGAGCGAATACATAGGTGTATTATTCACAGAATAATAAACCAAAATTTTGAGGGGGTGTTATAAAACTTTTTTGCGGAGCGAATACATAGGTGTATTATTCACAGAATAATAAACCAAAATGGAAATGAAACCAATAAATATTCGTCTGATTGTATAAGTGAATAAGTGAACACCAATAAATATGGAAAGAAGAAAATAGAAAGATTCGAGACATTAACTAAGGGAATTAAATAAAAAACAAGAGAATTCGATACAAATAAGAGAACTGAATAAAAACGCTGCAAAGTCCTTGTCACATGGGTTTATTATTCTATTGGACATACCTACAGAATAGTTGACTGTTCATTTGTTGTTTCTTTCATGTGAAATAATTGAAATAGCTATTTCTGATGGTTTCCACCAATTTTTGCCCCGAAAACACAAATTAGGTAGTACCTACGCTCTTTTTTTTCTTTCCCAATTCATCTCTGATCATTGGTAGTGCCATTTAATCGTCTTGATCCACGTGTTGACACTTTTTCTAGTGTTATTATACAAATTGATGGTGATTTCAGACGATTTTCCAGATTTTTGCCTCATGAAAAATCAATTTTGGCAGCTGAATCTTTACTAGAACCTCAATTTTCCACTCTTCGGTCAAAATCGACTTCATATTCGGTCTTATCGTCCCCAAAAACATGGAAAAAGATACCTCAAAAGCTCATGTTACTAATATGTTACTAAAGCACGAAAAGTACCTATTTTTACACACATTTTCACTCATAACACCCCTGGGTATATTCCGATCGGGCTGAAAAGTTTCGGGACACAACTAGGGCCCGAATGGAGCATGTGTGCGAAACAACGACTTTTTTAGACCGAAAATGAAGCCGGGACACGTGATATGGCGGACGGCGTACGGTGTACGGCGTACGGCGGACGGCGGACGGACATTGCATTTTTTGGATCTAGGCACCTTGAAACGGAAAAGAAAAAATTTTGAGGGGGTGTTATACAAATGTATAGCTGACCGAATACATAGGTGTATTATTCACAGAATAATAAACCAAAATTTCAGAATGGATAAGTATTGAACAAGAATAAGAATTGGATAAGGATAAAAGAACTGAATAAAAATAGCGGAATCGAATATAATACTTAGCAGTAGAAACGAAGGATGAATAAAATAAAATACAAGAAAATCCTCCATGAAATACTAGGCAAAATGTGAAAATGAAAAATGTAAGCAGTCGCCAGTAGCATGAGTGGACAATGGCAAGTGTGTAATCATGTATCACGACAAAATAATACAGTGAGCAGGCAATGCAATGATGCCCCAAGTAATAGTAATGGAGATAAACACAACAAACTGTAAAATGTAATAAAAGTCATCAATTGATGTTATTCAATCAATTACATTATCATCAATAGGTTATGGATAGACGTAGAAAAGGTTAATTAACGTTAAGGCTAGGAAATAAATGAATAAAGTAATGAATAAATAAAATAAAATGATGAATAAATAGGAGAAAGATAAAGTAAAGTAAGATAAAGGTGTAAGATAATTAATGACTAAATAAAATAAAATGATGAATAAATAAGATCAACCACGTCACACTTCGAAATGTGAACTAGGTACCAATGATATACTACTGATAATTTGCACTACCGTAAATAGTATATTTAATTCAGAAACCAACTCCGAAGTAATTTCTCACCACAAATTCATAAGATTGTCTGTGTATCAATAGATTATACAAAAATATGAGTTACCATTGTAACTGCTTGTATTATTGTTTCCAAACATTATGTTTGTGAATTGACTCACGCAATGAATTCATCGTTGATAGAAGCTGTTATATATTTTATGTATGTGTATTGATATGATTTTTTGTATATTTTATTGTAAATTTTTTGTATATTTTGTATTTTTATTAGTCAATGCATATAAATGAGCAGATAAGCTTATGTGGGTAAACATGGACTTATATGATAACATTGTGACATTTTTCATAAGAGATTGTGTGTTAAGAACAAATTAGTTATGAAATTAGATATTAGGTTACAGTGAACTAGCTCTCCAGTGAACAATTTCAAGAACAAAGATAATTTCATTCATTCAACTTCAATTCAAGGGATCTTCACTTCCAGCGCTTCCGAGGCCTTCCCACATCGCGCCTCCCAGTTGGCTTGCACTGGACGACTTCCTTTATCAGCCGGGACGAGTCCGTAATTTGGATAATCATGTTCTTCCCAACGTTCAAGTTGCTCATAGATCTTATGCGCAATAGAATCCTACCCATCTCGGCCCTTATATCGTCGCTAATAATGATCTTGTCTCTTGTCTCTTGGTACAACCCTTGACTCTTCTCAGAATTTGCATTTCAGCCGACTGAATCCGTTGCTGATCCCTTTCATTCACTTCCATAAAGTAAGAAAGGTGCTGCTACTACTTTATAGAACTCGAGCAGCGTTTCCTCCCCGACTTTCCGAGTGTTACCAATCATCATTTACATACAGATAAAGATCCATCGACGTCCCGTACCTGCTCTTACCAGAGTCGCTTGAAAAAATAAACGTCCTAAGGTTCAGCTGAGAAATCCAAAGTTCAGGGAGAACTTTGGATACTGCAGATTTGCAAGGTTAGCCTTATTCTTTACATATCCCGAGTGATTTTTCACTTTTCAGGCGATGAAAACACCGCTCAATGAGAGCAACCTATAAAGCTGAAATACTGTGGAAATGTATGTACTTACTATGTATTCAGGAACGCTATAAATCCCTCCTCGACTGTAAAGAAATAATATGAGGAAAAAGGGGGAAAAGTTATATGGCCGTTAGGACTCGCCTGACTTGTACGAGCTCGTATCTTCCTGGCCAGACTGTTGATAAATTATCCGATAACCTATGCTCAGGAAGCAAAATAGAAACCTCCGCAAAGTGCTTTTCGAGTTGAAAGCTTAAGGAGACAACGATTGCTATTTTTTCAGTTAGGTACGTAAGTAATGTTGCTACTTTACTTCCTCCGTGCACTTTGGGATCTATACAGCTCATATTATGTAGGATGAATTTATTGTCTCCTTATGTTTCACAGATCCTCTCTCCTATCAAAAAGACTCAGGAATCACGAATGAACTTCCGCGTTAAGGATGACTAGAACTGTAATCAAGCTAATTTTGAGCATGTAGTCACCCAGTCTATCATGAACTGTTTCATCACTGTGAATGTGACTGCAAACTCGTTGAAGTCGTTCACTGGTAGAAAAACGCTGCAAATTATTACTCAAAGGTTTGTTGTTTACCGGTATAGATGCCCCTTTTGCGTAGATCACTGTTTTCTGTGGTCAATACCTACCATTGAGCTCCTCCCAGGAACGCCCTAAATCAAGTAGGTACTGGAGCGGATCCGGAAATTAAAGGTTCACGAAAATGCGCGGGGTTCAAAATTCAACAATATATACATTAATACAACAATATATACATTAACAATATATATCAACAATATATACATTAATACAACAAAATATACATTAATAGTTATTCATGAAGCGTAAGGTAAATAATAAACAGTTGTGTAATAAACCGTTGTGTAATGATTTACTCGTATGGTGCCCCTTCTGCGTAGATCACTGTTTTCTGTGGTCAATACCGACCCTCGAGCCCCCCCACCACCCACCACCCAAGGAATCCCCCTAAATCGAGTACACCCGGGCCCGGGGCCAGGGAATTAAAGTTTCATAAAAATGCGCGGGATTCAATAATTCAGTGATTAATTGTTGTTATTCATGAATCATCAGGCAAATAATAATCAGGTGATCCCTAGCAATGATAATATCTAGGCCGGATTCAATTCAATTCAATTCAATTCTTTATTCAAAAACATAATTATTAAGTACATAATGAAGAATATAAGTTGTACAGAATCATGCGAAAACCAAGTTCATGAATGGGCCCCTAAGGTCTTGACGACCCGTCCAGGGGCTGGTTGTCACTGAACTAGCTTATTAGTTTGGATCGATACTTTTAGCTGGAAACAATATATTTACAGACAATATTCAACTTGAGTGGAAAGAAAAAAAAAAGTATATATGAATGGGTATGTAGCACCTATGCCATCCATATTCCAAGATAGTAATTACCTAACACATAACACAGTTACAATTACAAATCAATCCTATTCAAGAAGTCAGTGTGCAGTTCAGATTTGTGCATTTGAAGCAGGTATGCGCCTATTCTTTTATTGAAGGAATTAGTCGACTGATCTGATTGTAAGGTAGTCGGAAGTGAGGCGCATATTGTGGGAGGCAGCCATGGAAATTGTCTTGTGAAAAAATCAGTGGTAGGGCGGGGAACTAGAATTTGACTACCCTCGCATGTTGCTCGGGTGACTCGCAAGACAATGCGGTGGGGTAGACATTTTTTAATCTTGTGGACACGAAGCAGGGAGCGATAGACAAAGATCAGTCTTCGTGGAAGAATATCAAATTTTTTAAAAAGATCATTGATTCGCGTTCGGGAATGCGACCGAGTGATGATCCGAATGAGGGAGCATAAGTCTATACAATGACTGAAAATATTGAAAAACAACACATATGCAACGTTGGTATCACTTTGATTATAGACATATGACCAGTCGATAGCCTGCATGATTGACTTCAGTTTATCATAATTAGTTACCTGGACATAGGTTACCTTTTGTTGCTTATCCTTACAAACACTCGGATCACCGGTTCTGAAAGCAATAGTTGAGTGGTCAGTAATGGATGAGTGCAATACAGCTGAAGCTGAGTGCTTAAAACCACTGGAAGGAGATTTAACCATAACGTGATCCAGACACGCTCTTTCCCTCGTAGGAACTTCAATCCAACTTATATATCCTAATCCTAGAAGAAAATCATAATACTCCGAAACAAGCGGATCATTACCAATGTTTAAAATGTTCATGTTGAAGTCGCCAATGAGGATGCTCGTATTTCTGCGGTTCAATTGTGTAAGTTGTGTTTTGAAGTCCGTGAGAAATGAAGAAACTGAGTCTGTGTGTGATCGATACAACCCAATCACAGTGAAATGTTTTTGATTAAAGGAGAGGTCTAATTTAAGTGTCGATGCACCGGTAATGAAGATTTCTGTTGCATCATCAATCTGAATGTCGTTCGCTACGTAGGCAATGACACCGCACGCTTTGTTGATGGTAGCGGAGGTCACTTTCAAGGAATAGCCGCGTACAGAAAATGCGCTGGCGTAGTCGCAGGCGGATGTGAACCAAATTTCAGTAAGGACGATAACCTTAGGTTTGTTTGTCATCTGGTCCAAGTAAATTAAGAACTGATCCCAATTAGCTTTCATACTTCGGATGTTCAAAGACATTATGGTGAATTTTGATAGTGAGAAAAAATTATCTAAATCGTCAACATTATTGCATAGGTAATAGTAGTTTCAAGTCCACCGTCATTTTCTATAATTTCAAATGTCATAATTGGTTCTGTTAATAAGGCCAGAGATTGCGTTAATGTAGCTAGGGCAATTATTGTCACTCGCTGCATGATCATGTGGTAGACCGAATTTTTGCAGTTTGCGCAGGATGGAGGTTGTTCACTCTTTGTGCAGTCCTTAGTTGAATGAGCCCCACTGCAGTGTCCACATGTTGGAGTGGTGTTTTCATACCGTTACATTCACGAACACGATAATGTCGACGAAGCTTTTCGGTGCAAAAGAACGGCTAGACACACTTTAGTTCATGATCAATTAAAAAACGTAAAAGAACATACCCTTCTATTGAAAGTTTTCGAGCTGCGGCGTTCTAAAAATGTCAGCCCCTATTTTTCAACCCTTAGAGATGACTGACAGTAACGCCGAGCTTCGCGGACCAACTAGACTCCAAACGGGATCTACAAACCAAATTAGATTAATTTTTGTTCACGGTAACTAAGAAAAGTGCGAAGTACGGCGTACGGCGGACGGACAGACATGTTGGTTTATTATTATCAATACTGAACCTTTGGAACTGAGCATGAAAAAAAAAAAAATTCTAAACCCTCAAAATTTTATGGTTAACGTTTCAAGGTATGTGGGATCCGAAAATGCAATAAAAAATTTCTGTCTGTCCGCCGTACGCCGAACTTAGCACTTTTCTTAGTTACTTACCATGAAAAAAAAAATTGATGAAATTCGGGTTATAGGTTCCGTTCGGGGTCTAGTTGGTGCTCGAAGCTTGGCGTTACTGTCAGTAATCTCAAAAGGGTTCAAAATAGGGGTGGAAATTTTCAGAACGCCGTAGTTCGAAATCTTTCAATATAAGGGTATGGTTTTTTTAAACGTTTTTAAATTGATTTTGAACTAAAGAATTTTTGAGAAAACCCGGAGCATTGTTCGACCAGCCGTTCGTTTTCACCAAAAAGCTTCGTCAACATGATAGTGAATCAAACGGTATAAATCCGGCCCAGATGTCATCACTGGGGAGCATCTGATTATAATACCGACGGCTGTATGAAGTCGAGTTGGTTGTTCAGTGGTATTATTTCCTTTGAAAAATGATGGATCTATTGGATTTTTGGTAGGTAGGTGCTTTTGAAACTTGAACAAACGTTGAAATATTATTGATGGGTAAATTATTACACAATGGTAAATTATTACGCAACGGCAAATTATTACACAGTGGTAAATTATTATACAACAGTAATTATTGGGGTTTAGTTTGATCGGTGTCGGTGGAGTTCGGATGAGACTGCCGAGTCGGTGGAGTTCGACCGAGACTACCGACCAACTAGACCCCAAATGGGACGTATAAACCAAATTTAATTAGTTTTGGTTCACGGTAACTAAGAAAAGTACGGTGTACGGACGTACATTTTTAATTCCCCTTTCGGATTCTTCTTACCTTGGAACGCAAACCATCAAATTTGTCGGTTTGGGTGGGGGGATGGTGGGGTGGTGGGGGGGTGGTGGGGGGGTGGGGGGTTATACTTTTTTTTTCATGCTCGATTCCAAAGATTCATTATTGAAAATAAACCAGTAGGTAGTAGGTAATTAGTAACCCCAATTTTTTTAATCAACAACATAATACAGTTCTGTTCTGAGGAGCAAATTTTCCTGAGTCGCCACTCACAAAGAAAAGTCTTACCCCACTTCGAACATTCTTAATAACGGGTAAATTCCATGCTACTTATTCAGAAGGCGGTAAAAATTCACGCTGGGCGTTTGAACTTCTGTGTCTCACCTTCCATCCCCACAACTTTTTAAAGTGAAATATAGATCTCGGAGGTGGTCTTTTATCTGAGGTAAGAATCATTCCTATAGCATAAATATAAAGGATGATGGGGATGATCCCATTGACAGCATAAAAAATGTCCAATTGGAATGGTAGGTACTTTCTTCTTCCTTCTAACGAAATCAAATCAAAAGTGAGATAACATAGCGTTTAGCACCTTGAAACACGCTTGGACCCTTGCTCATTTTTTTTTTTTTTTTTTTTTTTTTTATTAGAAAAATGCCTTTAATTACAACAACAAATCAAAATACAAGAAAAAAGAAGTATTTGATACTTCATACATATATAAACAAAAATAATACTCACTTCTATAAAAACAAATATATGGCAATTTCTGATCTCCAAAATTTAAAAAAATTGTCTGGAGATCAGGAGTTTGAAAACAAAAAAAATAGAAACGAGTGCTGTCAAGTAAATACTTTAAAATAATCTAAGTAAAGGGAATTCTGCTAACGAATAATATGTACAAAAATGGACACAGATGACAACGGAATCAAAGAAACAACAAAGAAAATACTACAATGCTCTGTTATAAATATATATATAAACTTAATAAATAAAACGCAAAACAGAAATGAACATACCATTTTTATATAGATTTTTAAAATGAATAATCAAACTATTTTTAAATTTATTAAAACTGAAACTTAATTTAATATGAGGAGGCAATTCAATAAACAGTCTAGGACCTAAAAATGAAAACTGACGTTTGAAAAAATCACATCTAGGGTGAGGGATTGGTATATTCAAAATCGAGTTTGCTCTTGTAATACCCTGAAGGGGTTTAATGTCAGGAAGATAATGCTTGTAGAAATACTTCAGCAGTTCAACTACATAAGTTAGCCGAGGGGGGAGAATATCAAGTTTGGAAAATAAGGGTTTACTGGGGCTTAAATACCCGGTTTTAAAAATGAGACGTAATACTGATTTAGTTGCCACCTCAACCTCCCTAAATGAACCTTCATAAGCGCCACCCCATACAGGAAGACAATAGGTCAAGACAGAATAGATGAAAGCATGGAAAGTTGATTTTATAACGGAAAGAGGTAGACATTTACTAAGAAAAGAAAAAATGAATGACGACCTTCTAATCGAATTACTAACTTGAAAAATATGATGTTTCCACTTCAAGTATTTATCAATTACTACACCCAAATATCGCTGACAATCCACTCGCTTGATTGAAGGGCATGTACAGGGGCCAAAAGTGCAAGAGCTAGATCGAACGTGAAAGGGAATAGCAGACGATTCAGGTTGGCCTGACTCTGTAATAGAATGCGCAATGTATGACGTTTTTTTATTGTTTGCAGTTAACGCATTACAGACAAGCCAGTCAGAAATGGTAGATACTGCAGAAGTAGCAAGATTATGGACTCTGCTCCACGTATCAGCCACAATAACGAGAGCCAAATCATCGGCAAAACCAATCAATGAACCTCCAGTATTCAACTCAAAAACATCATTCATATACAATATAAATAAAATAGGCCCCAGTACAGACCCTTGAGGAACACCAATTGACATGTGCATGCATTCACTTCGTTCTCCATCAATTTCAACAAACTAAATTGACTTCCCTATTCTTGTCATTTCGATACCTACCTACTCGTAGCTGAATGTTACGTATTTTCAGTGGAATTATTACACAGGTGTATAATTCACAAAATAATAAACCAAAAACGACATGCGGAAAATCAAATGGTCCCCTGAGCTCGACGCCGCCTTCGAGATATGCAAGTCAGATCTCGCAAACGCCTCCTTCCTTGCCCACCCCGCCCCCAACGCCGCCCTCTCCATTACGAATGACGCCTCCGCCTGGGCTATCAGCCGGGTTCTCCACCAACACGACAACAACACCATCCATCCATTGGACTTCTTCTCCTAAACACTCTCCGACACCCATAAGAAGTACTCCACGTTCGACAGAGAACTCCTCGACAGCTACAAAGCCATCAAGCACTTTCGCGACTTCGTAGAGAGCCGGCAGTTCTCTGTCATAACATATCACAAACCCCTCACCCATGCCCTACTTCAAACCTGTAAATCAATCTCCCCGCGCTGCCTCCGGCAGTTGGAGTTCATCGCCCAATTCACAGCGAACATCCAATATACGCCGGGGGCTGACAACTGTGTCATCGACGCACTATCCCGACCATTCCCTACACCGGTGGACGAAATGTTGCCTTTCTATCTCCCCGACACCTCGGAGCGCGTCAAGACCCCGAAAACGACCTGGCCTTCGCCAACCTCATCAATGCCACCAGACCTGTGGCAGCACTTGTTTTCACACTATCACGCCCTCCATCATCCCGGGATTCTTGCCAGCCGAGACCTCATAAAGACATGGTACTTCTGGCCCCACATGAACACCAACGTTTAAAGGTATCGGCTCATCCCCACGTTCCGCCTCAAACATTGATTTGACGACGCCCTCCAATTTGAACACATCCACCTCGACATAATCGGCCCCTCAGAGGGGGGAAGCGCTACTGCCTGACCATGATCGACCTTGCAACAAACTGGGTTGAGTGCGCCCCACTCACCCACATCACCATGGACACCGTGACCACAAGCCTTCAACACACAACCACAACACCGCACACCAACACTGGGTGGCTTGTTACTGTTGCCCACGGGTTTTCATGGTCGATCAGGGCAGGCAGTTTGAGTCCGCACAGTTTCTCAATCTCCTCCGATCACTCAGGACCACGAAACAGCGGACAACACTGCTTTTCATGCCCAATCCAATGGTAACGTCGAGAGGTGACATTCGGTTCATAAACAAGCCCTTGCCACCTCGAGCAGTACGCCCTCATGGACCAAAGCCCTTCCTTATGTTCTATTGAGCCTCCACACATCCGCCCAACCCACCGATGGCATTAGCCCTGCCGAAAGAACTTTTCAAGCACCGTTACATCTGCCGGCTGACATATTTCTAAAGGACCCGTCAGTCAACATACATCAAACACTACCGACTCCCGTTACCAACACCTCTTAATCCCAAACGATTCCATTCCGCTACGCAGACGTGCCTGGAGGAACCAGTTATACATAAAACCCTTCAACCCAAACGGGACCTACAAACCACATTTCGTTGATTTTGGTTCATGGCAACTAAGAAGACAAGAAAAGTGCGAAGTACGGTGTAGGGCGTACGGTGTACGGCGTACCGTGTACGGCGTACGGACAGAAATTTTTTCATTCCATTTTTGGATTCTGGTTACCTACCTTGAAAGGGAATCCACCAAATTTTAAGGGGCGGTTAATTTTGGTTTATTATTTTCAATAATGAACCATTGGAATCGAGCATGAAAAAAAAAATTCTTACCCCCCCTCAAAATTTGATGGTTTACGTTTCAAGGTATGTAGAATCCAAAACTGCAATAAAAATATTTCTGTCTGTCCGCCGTACGCCGTACGCCGTACGGGCCACTTTTCTTAGTTACCATGAAAAAAAATTGATGAAATTCGGGTTATAGGTTCCGTTCGGCGTCTAGTTGGTCCTCGAAGCTCGACGTTACTGTGAGTCATCTCTAAGGGGTTCAAAATAGGGGTTGAAATTTTCAAAACGCCTATACCATTTTTTTACGTAAATATTTTTACGGTTTTAAATAGTTCTTGAACTTGCGAGTTTTTTAAGACCATCCGGAGCATCGTACGTCCAGCCGTTCGTTCACAGTAAGGCCCCGAAGTTTGCACCGACAGGCATTTTCGACTCCAGTGTGAATGAAATTGTATACAATTCAAACCAAATCTCGTAACCAGAGACGCGCCCACAATAGGAATTTGTGAATACGGCCAATCATTGGTAGGGATCACCTGATTATATTGGCGGAGTATGAAGTCGAGTTGGTTGTTCTGTGATATTATTTCATTTGAAAAATGATGGCTCTTTTGGAGTTTGTTGGTAGGTAGTGAAACTTGAACAAACGTTGAAGTATTTTTATTGATGGGTAAATTATTACTACGGTAAATCATTACTCAACGGTAAATTATTACACAACGGTTCATTATACCATCTACGTAGAAGGGGCTGGAGTTTGTAGGTAGGTACTTTTGCAACTTTTTTCACTCCTCATCAACAATTTCTTTTCAGAACTTCATTATGTGTGTTTCTTTTTGTTAGGTACCTACTGTTTGTCATCGGCAGAATTATTTTAGCAACATTTAACTCGTGATTTAGGTAGGTACCTAGTAACGAGTACGGGGTTAGGTACTAACCTACGGAGGGTCTGCGATTTTCACTCCGCATCAACAATTTTCTTTCAGAACTTCATTATTTGCGTTTCTTTTTGCCATTTTAGTTACTGTTTGTCATCGACAGAATTATTTTAGTACCACTTATTAACTCGTGATTTAGGTAGGTACCTAGTAACGAGTACGGGGTTAGGTACTAACCTACGGAGAGTCTGTGATCTACATAACGTGTATAGAATAGTGCATATTATATTATATAGACGGGTTATCTATACAGAGAGCTGTGATCTGTAACAGAAGGGTATTCTATACAAAATAATAAACCGTTGTGCAGGGATTTGCAGCGTTTTTTTTTTTTTTTTTTTCATTCTCGATTCCAAAGGTTCATTATTGATAATAATAAACGAAACAATCCCCCCCCCCCCCCCCCGCAATCCACAACATTTGATGGTTTCCGTTTCAAGGTATGTAGAATCCGAAAATGGAATAAAAAAATTTCCTCTACTTCGAGCACTGGAGCTGGCCGGGCAATTGCAGTTTGTTCATATTATAAAAGTACCTCGATTTCATTCAGTCCTGTATGATTATAATCAGGTGTTCCCAAGCTATGCTGGGCTGAATGTAATAATGTTCCATTCACTATCATGTTGACGAAGCTTTTCCAGGCAAATTTCAGGGCCTTACTGTGAAGGAACGGCTGGACGTACAATGCTCTGGGTGGTCTAAAAAAAATCCAGTTCCAGATCTAGATTTAGACAAAAATGTCGGGAAAAAAATCATACTGTCGTGGTACCCCTATTTCATTATAATGTAAATGTGTCAAGATTTAACCAATAGATAGCGAGGAGAAAGACGTGCTTGTGCGAGGTCTCTTTAGAAGCCCCGGGAGGGTTCCCCTCCATCAACTCCCAACGGCCGTCAACAGTCGCTGGTGGACGAGGGAATGGGTGGAGGCACCTTTATAAGGCGCCCGGCTCGCCCAGCTCTTCATTCTACCGATCCAATTCATACTTGCGACTTCTCTCTCTTACATTGCACCTCCTCTCTCGATCCTCTCCCTCGCACACTCGCTGTGGTGAAAACCGCCGGGTATGCTCCCTCAAAAGATCTGGTACTCCCTGCGGTGAAAACCGTGAGGTACTGGCGCGTCCACTATCGCTCGCTGCGGTGAAAACTGCTGGGTGTAGCTATCCTCTGACACTCGCGGTGGTGAAAACCGCGCGGTGGTGGCAATCCTAAAAGACTCCTAAGGGGCACATGCTCTTCTCTCCTTCACCCTACCCAAACCAACCCTACCTTGCGCTCACGACACATACCCTTCAACAGAATGTTTTTCAGCTACGGTGTTCTGAAAATGTCAGTCCCTATTTTTCACCCCTTAGAGATGACTGACACTAACGCCGAGCTTCATGGACCAACTAGACCCCAAATGGGACCCGCAAACAAATTTATATAATATTATTTCATGGCAACTAAGGAAAGGGTGAAGTACGGTGGACAGTAGATGGCCAGAAATTTTTTAATTCCTTTTCGGTTTTGCGTACCTTGAAACGGAAACTCAAATTTTGAGGCGGCTGGAGGGGGGGGGGATTTTTTCTCAATTAAATACCAAAGGATTATTGAAAATAATATTCAAAAATAAACCGTTGTGTAATAATTTCAGCGTTTTTTCAGTGCCTATAGTTGATCCCAAGGTTCATAGATAAACGAAAATGACAGACCAATACCTAGTAATCTGAAAGAAAGTCACCAAAACACAGATAATTGCACGGTTAGAATATAATCCTAAGTAAATGGGTATCATGAAATTACACGTTCAACCTCGTTTGATAAGCGGTTATTGGGGGTATTAGATACCTATTTTTTTCAAGGACCTTCTTGTTGGTATCAGTGGTCTTATCTGTCTGCTGAATGGTCAGAACACATCACTAACAGTTTGTGTTGCGTGCAAAGAAAAACGCAGTTATTGTCGTTCTCACTCCACAAAGAGAACGAAAGTATCAACGACGGTTCTCGTAACAGGCATCTTCGGATAACAGAAAGCTTTGAAGATTTTCGTTTACAGTAATTGGCTTCAAAAAATGAAGTATGAAAGGAGAACAGATCGTTAGAGAGATGGTATATATCAGGTTTGACGTCAAAGAAGTGCGGAATAAGGATCGTGGAAACACTGAGGCCGTGAATGACATCACGATCAAGAAAGGGTACAATGTTTGTTACAAAAGAAAACACAAGAGGAAAGAATTGTATGGGTAACTAAGAGTACCTAACTATATACAATTTGTATGGAACTAGCAATGGGGAACCATACCAACCCATTGTTTTCGAACTGCTGATTTTTTTCCGAATTTCCTTTTTATGTTGTTTGTTGATAAGAAAAATTGAATTCCCCATTTCACACGCACGTTGGGGGAGGAGAAAAAAGTTAGAAGGCAATCGTCTGACGTTAGATGTTCAAGCACTGGTTCACCCAGTGGAGAATAAACTATTTTAACGATAACTCATAAACCGTTAGACTATACCTATCCGACTACGGTCTTCGCTGGCAGCTATGGCGATACAGCTCGCACTCATCAATCAGAGCAAATCAACAATCATATTATAGCATAGTAATTTGACTAGCGAAGAATAAGGTGTCCCTCAACTTTGTCATTCAGACAATCGCAGTTTTACCTAAAATACGAATTTTAGCGTCAGGTAAGACCAAATTTACCTATTTTAGCGTCGTAGGTTGTAGGTTTCGGGGAACGAGGAACGACGCTCCTTATCGGCCTCTGCGTACGGAGTCCTGTGAATCGCCACCGATGACAAGCACTGCCAGTCGGGTCCGTTCAAACTATATACAGCTGAACACCACTTGATCTACTCACCACACTAATCTATATTTTTACTCAAGGACTGATACACAATTCACCTCCCCTATTGGAATGCGACCTTGCGAGTTTCCAAACCTCTTGATCTATTCACCCCACAATCTATATTGCTTCCTCATTACCAGGAGGTAGGGTCTTGGATTCGCGATTTAGTATAAAAAAAAGTGATGTCCTCCAAAATGAAAATTTCCATTACGGTCTATCTGTGAACAATTCCTTGTAACGCCCATAACTACCCCAAATAATGGTCAAAACGGGCTGAACTTTGGGAGGTAGGTATGGCCTGGGTAATAGATGGTCCCATACCAAAATCATTGTTAAAAAAAAACAGTAATTTTCTGCGCATGCTCAAACATGTGCTATTTGAAACGCCCATTACTACCTTGAATATTTTTGAAATGAGATCAAATTTCGATCAGGAGTAATCCATTGATAGTTCCTATGAATTTAATTGGAATCGTACAGTACCTTTCGTCTGCGCATGCGCAAACATGAAATGCTGACCATTTCTTTGTTACGCTTCTAAGTAGGTACGCGAAAAATAGTCGTAGAGAGCTGAAATTTCGATGGTAAACGAGGGTTGGATCGCATTTGTTCGTGATCAAAATCACTAAAATCGTACCGCACCTTTCATCTGCGCATGCGCAAGCGTCAGATCCTCATAGTGCCCATAACTACCCTGCAAATCATCGTAAAGCGGTGAAATTTTGAAGATAGATGGAGGTGAGATGTTGGGTGGTCCCAAATGCATTCCATCAAGATCCCAACTAATTATGTTTGTTCGTGTGATCTGAGTCGTTTAGTCATTAACCCATGGATACTTCCACCTCCCCACTGAATGAACCTTCCCAACAATTTTAGACGTTCATGCGATTCAAGTGAGGAAGCTGTATAATACTGCCTACTCGAATTGGCAGACGTTTTTACTGATATAGGATTTTTTTCCTTTTAGAGATGAGAACTTGCGAACATACAGACCTCTCGATCAACTCCCCCACTGATTTATATTTTTAATTAAGGACCGAAATAGGATATTTTGCTCTTTTCGGAGATGCGAGCTTGCAAAGATCCTTACATATTCTTGAGGAAGGAGAATTATTAGGGGATGACGATAATCAACATCATGATTCTTCTTTATAGGTATATAGGAGAAATGAAAAGAGGTAAGAAAAGGGAAGATCGAAAGGAAAGAAAAAAACGCGGCGCCTGGCGCCTCGGCGGGACAATTTGCCCCCCTGAACCGATGTTACTATTTAGACACTGCGTCAAAAAAAAAAAAATGAACATGCTTTAGCCTCTTAATTTTTTGTGATTCGCTGTCTGCTTATCCTCGGAATTCTGGTTTTCATTATGCTATATAGTATTTTAAGCCATGAATCGTACGATGAGGGGGGAAGATATTAGCCTAAGGGCTCATTTCTGCTGCTCGGGGAGGGATCCCGTCTTGTCATTTGTACCCAGCAGTCCTAAGGAGGCTCCCTATCAAATCGCTTCGTACGATGAGGGGGAAAGAAATGAGCCTAAGGGCTCAATCAGCTGATCGGGGAGGGACCCCATCTTGTCATACGTACACAGCAGTCCTAAGGAAGCTCCCTGTCAAATTCCAGCTTCGTACGATGAGGGGGAAAGAAATAAGCCTAAGGGCTCACTCTGCTGATCGGGGAGGGACCCCATCTTTTTATACGTACCCAGCAGTCCTAAGGAGGCTCCCTGTCAAATTTCAGCTTCGTAGTAGGATGAGGGGGAAAGAAATGAGCCTAAGGGCTTATTTCACAAGCAATGAATGTTTATCGGTACCGCGCTACTTTCGTTCCCCTCTCGCGAAACTCACACGCGTAACGTTGATCGGTAGTTTGGTCATTGCTAAAGCATGTTCATGCAAACTGACACCCGAAGGAGAGGGAGTGACCGATTAAAACAGTTACTGTTGGAGGTAGTAAACAACATATCCAGAGAGTATAATGATTTTACAGATAGGTATCCATCGATCCATGTGGAGTGTAAGTTACTTAGCTCTCAGCGTAGGCTAATGTTAAACCAATTTGTACTTCATGAACCTTTATAAGATATAATAAAATAATATTTAATTTGGAACACTGAACGATCTAAAATCACTGAATCAAGAGGGCATAATCGTTTTTTTTTCGAAACCCTGTATCTATCGTTGTCCCATATTTCTAAGCATACATATAATATTCCCGTAAGTACCAACCACGCTCGAGATATCCACTGGCGATCTCATGGGAACCGGTTCATTCCAATATATAAGGCCGTTGGATAAATTGCTGAGTTCATTTGAGTTCGTCAATGCTGAAGACGTGACATGTGGATCGCATCGGGCCTTAGATCCTCACACATATGTATATAAATACTATACATGTACAGATCAATCAGTGATAGATCGATTGTCAATATATTATTATCCTTTAGTTCGGTTTGGTCGTCAAGGATGGATTGAAAGAGGGAGCCCGATAAGATCCTGATCCGGCTACCGGGTCGATGCGATGGAAACGGTAAGATGGTTACTGGGTATAAAGCACCGGGCGGAGACACCAGCTAATGGCATAAGTAAGGATGGGGCGAAGAAAAGGCCCAGGGAATGCGCTATGTTGCAGAGGGAGGGGCCCTTGAAAAGTGGATCTTTTCAGTCATTGAGTCGAAAAACCATTACTCTACTATCTCTTTTTCGTCTCACAAAGACAGGAGAGATGAGGCAAAAGAAGGCTAATCTTCTTTCTCTTGAGATACTCTAAAGCTAACAGACTTTCAAACGTCTGCTGGGGTGGCACGCTGCTTCCTCATATCCAATCCATGATTGTGTTAACATTTATATGAGCCATCTTCGGACCATCCACTCCAAATTTCGTACTAGAACGAGATGGTTCTCAGGACTTGCTAGCACTATTGAGACTAACTCGACCTAATGGCATAGTATGCTATATCATATACGTCATTTCACTAAACCACGGACCACTATTATTTTGGCTCCTATTGGACCATTGAGTGTTTTAATCATTTTGTCGAAATCCGTTGACTGGAGTCGGCATTATTGTGAGCATAAGGAGGACCATGCACAGACAAAAATTTGGTGGATGTCTACCACAATCTTGGAGTCAAGTACAACCCCTAGTAAGCCATAAAATCGGAAGGAATAAATATCGAATGAACCAGCCGAATGTGAACCACAAACAATGATCGTGAGTAGCAGAATTTCCATATTAAATTCTGATATTCCACATTAAACAGCTTGTAACATAATATTATACCATTAGGTCAAATTATTCTCAATGATAAAATTATACCTACAGTCACAAACTACTAGTATTTTGCGGTGCACACACACGAACATACCGAGTGCCTAACGCCGCCGACTTTAGAAGCGCGTCTCTAACAATCGACATCAGTAAAATTTTCAACATTAAGAAGTAGGTAGCTGATCCGCATTCCAATCATGATAGGATTTAAATGTATGAAACTTGTAGGGACCAGCCATAGGCATGAAAAATTAATCTTCAGAATCCATGAGACCAATCCGTAAAATCAGTCAAGGTTTCACCAGAATCGAATACCGAACAACACAGACAGAAGGACAGACTGACACGGCGCCGAATTCCTTCAAAAACTAAATCGCAAAACGCGAATGGCAATTGTCGTGAGTCCCTCCCGGGAACACTCCACCAACAACTTTAAGCTCTCACCAATATCCTCATGTAAAACTTACTTTCCGCTAATAAACTACTGAGTGGGGAGACAGGCAACAGAATCCAGGGAACACAACCTGGGCCCCCCCCCAAAACTCCCAACAGGGGAGTTGGAGGGAGAGGCCTCCAGTTCCTATATAACCCTGGATCCTGGAGCTTTAGCTTCATTCGACACTTCCTCTAACCAGCTCTCTCTTCTCTCTCTTACCTTCCCTCTCAGATGATCGGTTGACTACAGCCGCCTGAGAATTTACCTCCTCTCCTCCTCCTTGTCTAGATGATCGGTTGACTACAGCCGCCTAGACAAGGGACCTCTCCTTTACCTAGATGATCGGTTGACTACAGCCGCCTAGGTAAATTCACTCATCCACCTCCATCTCCTTCCAAAGTCGTAGATGTTCGGTTGACTACAGCAGCCTGCGACTTTTCCTCCTTTCACGCCACCGTGATGAAAATTCTAAATTCATCACAGTGGTGAACCCGACGTTCATCCAACCTTCTACCTTCTACCCTCTTACCACCTCATGTGTCGCCCCAGTCTAGTTCGGTGTCCCAAATTTTAAATTCAAATTTAAACAGTCAGTATATAAATTCGCAATTCTTGGCCCAACCTCACCACTCAACTCCAGCTCTCAACGCACCTCCGCTCCCGCCGATTGCGAGTTTCAAATTCAAAACCACCTAAATTTTGAATTTTAGTTACAGCCATGGACCCGAACTCGCCGACGCCGCCGCTCCTCCGGCCATCCCTGCTGCAGCCGCCGACCGCTGCGACAACTGACGCAGACGAAAACCCCTTCACCAGCCTCTCGCCACCCAGCTCCTCCGCATCCACCGCCGCCGCTACCGCCGCCGCTGCAGCAGCCGCACACGCCGCCGCCGACGTCACGACGGCCTCGGCGTCATTCCCGCTGTCGCTACCCCCCTTCTACACGCACGACCCCGCGCTGTGGTACTTTCAAGTCGACGCTGCGTTTTCGGCCGCCAACATCCGCAGCCAGCGGACCCGCTACTCCCGCATTATTTCGCTGCTCCCGTACGAGATCCTCCTCCAGACGTCGGACATCTCGCCCGACGCCACGGCCGCATACGATGACCTCCGCAACCGCCTCGTCTCGCTGTACCAGCCGTCAAAGATCGCGCGGATCGCAGCGCTCTCCCAACCACAGCACCTCGGCGATCTGAAGCCCTCCCACCTCTACCGCCGTCTGCGTCATCAGCTGCACGACGTATTGACGGCCGACATCGCACGGATGTTCTGGCTGCGAGCCCTACCACACCCCATGCAAATGGCGCTCGCCAGCCACCTCGACGGCCCAGACGAACCGCTCCTGCAGCTCGCCGACACGGTCCACGATCTCACCGCAGCCGCCGGCGTCTCGGAGGTCGGCGCACCCCGCACCCCCACCCCACGGCGAGACCGGACGCCGTCACGAGAGCGCCGCCGGCCCCCCTCCCTCAACCGGCGCCGCTCCCTCTCCAACGAGCGCCGGCCAGCCCCCTCCATCGACCGCCGACGCCAGCGCTCGCCCGACCGCCACAACACTTCCCCCCCTCACCACCGCAGGGGACAGTCTCCAGCAACAGCGGCCCCCTCCACCTCCGTGCGCCCCTCCAGGACCGCCTACCTCCCAGCTGACCCCCCCCACCGATGTTTCTATCACGTTAACTTCGGTGGGGAGGCCCGAAAATGCCAGCCCCCCTGCTCCTTCACCTCCAAGCAGGGAAACGCGGCCGCCCGCCGGTAAACCCGGCGGGCCCCCCTCCTCGCCAACACGGGGGGGACCGTGACAAACCCCTCCCCGCCCGCATTCACTCCACCTCCACCAAACCTCGTTACCCCTCCTACGCCGCCGCCACGGCTGCCAACCTCCCGGCCGCGCCTGCCAGCGCCGCCAAGACCCTCACCCCCACCATCAACCGTTCCCCCCACCTCGGAACGGCCCCCCCACGCCCGCCTCCAGGGCAGCCACCCTTCCGGCCGCCACTCACGCCGCCGCTCCCGTTCCCCCACCCCGGAACGGCCCCTCCACGCCCGCCTCCAGGGCAGCCACCCTTCCGGCCGCCACTCGCGCCGCCGCTACTGTTCCCCCACCACGGAACGGCCCCTCCTCACCGGCCTCCAAGAAAAAACCCCCTCCGGCCGCCACTCACGCTCCCCCACCCCAGAACAAACCCTCCACGCCCGCCTCCAGGGCAAATCCCCCTCCGGCCGCCACTCACGCCGCCACTACCGTTCCCCCTCCCCGGAACGGAACCGCCCCGCCTGCTACCAAGAAGACCAGCCCCCCAGCCGACGACCCCGTTCCCCCTCTCCGGAACGGCAAGAAACCGCCCCGCGTCTCCTTCGCAGGGGACCAACCACCACCAACGCATCCGCCCACCGCCGCTGCCATTTTACCGCACTCCACCCCGGCTCACCAGCGCCTCTTTCTAAAATGCGCCAAGACGAATGTCCCTTTCCTCGTCGACACAGTGGCGGCGCTCTCCATTTTCCCGAACAATATTCTCCGGCGACAGGCGCGTTGTTACCGGCAACTCCTCTACGCCGCCAACGGTACCACCATCCCCTCGTACGGGACGTACCGCTCGTCCATCCACCTGAGCGGGCTCGCGTACGAGTGGGTATTTACCGTGGCGGACGTGGAGAAGGCAATCCTGGGGGCCGACTTCCTCGCTTATTTCGGCCTCCAGGTTGACGTCCGTAACGAGCGCCTGCTCGACCCCTCCACCCAGAAGCCAATCCCCGGATTCATACACGCCGTCGATCGCCCCCCAACCCAATTTGATACCCTCCTCCTCCAATATAAACCCCAGCGCCGCCCCTCCGCACATATCGCCCAAACACAACACTACATCGAGACCTCCGGACCCCCAATCTCAGCAAAAGCCCGCCGCCTCCACCCCCTCCAACTGTCACAAGCCCGGCGGCATTTTGATAAATTGATAGCGGATGGTATTATCCGCCCCTCCAAATCCCCGTGGGCTTCACCGTTACACATCGTACAGAAGCCCAACGGGGATATCCGCCCCTGCGGCGATTACCGCCGCCTGAACGCTAAGACCACTCCGGACCTCTACAACGTCCCCCACCTCCGAGACTTCTCCTCACACCTCCACAACACGACCATATTTTCGACCCTAGACATCTCCAGAGCCTTCCACCACATTCATATATACCCTCCCGACGTACCCAAAACCGCCATCATAACACCTTTCGGCCTTTTTGAATACATAAGAATGGGCTTCGGCCTCCGGAACGCTGCCCAGACGTGGCAGCGTTATATGGATAATATTCTACGGGGACTACCTTTCGTGTTCTGTTTCCTGGACGACGTATTGATCGCCTCCCGGGACCCGAAAGAGCATCTAACACACCTCAAACAAGTCCTCGACATCTTCGCCACCGAGGGCCTCACCATCAACTCTCAAAAATGCGTCCTCGCCCAGCCCTCTGTCCGCTGCCTCGGCCATCAAGTCTCGTCCGACGGGATCAAGCCTCTCCCGGACAAAGTACACGCCCTCACCGACTTCCCACAACCCCGCACTGTCTCAGAACTTCGCCGTTTCCTGGGTATGTTGAACTTTTATCGCAGACACATTAAACACGCAGCACAACACCAACAACCACTCATACACGCTATTCCACAACCGGCCAAAAAGAACGATAACCGCCCCATTTCCTGGACCCCCGCCCTCACAACCGCCTTTCAAAATTGCAAAAAGGACCTAGTAGACGCCGCTCTATTGGCCCATCCCGATCCCCATGCTCCTCTCTCCATCACCACCGATGCGTCTGACTGGGCCATCGGGGCAGTACTCCACCAACACACCGGCGCCACCCCCCAACCCCTCGGTTTCTTCTCAAAAACTCTGTCCCCAACGCAAAAAAATTACTCCACCTTTGACAGAGAACTCCTCGCCATCCACAAAGCCATCAAACACTTCCGTGACTTCGTGGAGGGCAGGCAGTTCTCTGTCATCACTGATCATAAGCCCCTCACACATGCACTCCTCCAAAACCGTAAATCCGCCTCCCCCCGTCGCCTCCGGCAACTCGAATTTATCGGACAATTTACGTCCGATATTCGTTA
The DNA here is from genome assembly GCA_954871275.1 of Leptopterna dolabrata. Taxonomy (NCBI): domain Eukaryota; kingdom Metazoa; phylum Arthropoda; class Insecta; order Hemiptera; family Miridae; genus Leptopterna; species Leptopterna dolabrata. The sequence continues at coordinate 47,512,602 of OX940976.1, read as the reverse complement.
TTTGCCGGGGGCCGACAACTGCGTAGCAGACGCCCTCTCCCCGCCCCACCCCCGCGCCGGTGGCGGAGTTACTGCCTTTCCCTTCCCCACAAACCCTCAAAACTCACCAAACTCCCACTTCCGACCCCGCACTCTCCAACCTCATCTCCGCCTCCAAATTGGAACAACTGCCCCCCCTCGATCTCTGGTGCGACGTAACGGCCGATTCACCGCGCCCTTACGTCCCGCCGGAGCTGAGGCGGCAGTTGTTCCTCCACTACCACTCCCTCCATCATCCCGGCATTCGGGCGAGCCGGGATCTGATCAAGACGCGGTACTTCTGGCCCCACATGAACACAGATATCCGTACCTGGGTTCTGGGGGTGCCAGAAGTGCCAGCAATTTAAGGTCTCGGCTCACCCCCCATGTACCTCCTCAACCCATTCCCGACTCCCTCCCGTGGGAACATGTCCACCTGGATCTGGTCGGCCCTCTTCCCCCCTCCGAGGGGAAGAGGTACTGCCTCACCATGATCGAACCGTTGCGACCAATTGGGTTGAGTGTATCCCACTCGCCCACATTACCGCGGACGCCGTCGCCACGGCCTTCCTCAATCAATGGATCAGCCGCTACGGCTGTCCGCGGACACTCACGGTCGATCAGGGGAGGCAGTTTGAATCAGCCCACTTTGCCGACCTGCTCCGTTCCCTCGGGATTCAAAAAATCCGCACCACTCCTTATCACCCCCAATCCAACGGGAAAATAGAGCGGTGGCACTCGGTCCTCAAGCAAGCCATCTCCACATCAGCCACATCTCCCTCATGGACCAAAACCCTCCCCTACGTATTACTCAGCCTTCGCACTTCCGCCCGTCCTTCAGACAACACAAGTCCCGCACAACACGCTTTTCGAGACCCTCTACGTAACTCCAGCCGACATTTTCACTCCACACCCCCCACCCCGTCAATTAACAGGGAACCACTCCACACAACAACACCACACAACGACACCACCTATCCCACACGTTTTTACACAGCCACTCACATGTACTTGAAGGAGCCCGGCATCCACAAAACATTTCAACCTCTCTACGCCGGGCCCTTCCACGTCATCCGCTCCACACACACCACGGCTACCCTGTTAATTGACGGGAAGCCCCACACTGTACCCCTCGCCCCATGTAAGCCAGCCCCAGTCCTCCCCGACACTTCGCCCCACACCACTCAACCGACCAAACCCACACCACAAACGCCACACGTCGCCTCCATTTCACCCACCGGACCCCAACGTCGCCGCCTCTCTCCGCGACGTCCCGGGGGAACCGGCTCCTCGACCGGCTCTTCCCCTTCACCACCGCCCCGGCAGTGAAGGGGCCCCCTCTATCAGTCTTCACTAACGTGAAGACTGTTAGAGGGAGTCGCCTCTCTCACCCCATCACCTCACCACCAATACACACTCACTACATTATACTGCACACTCTCCACACCCAGGGAACGGCGAACTTCAACACCCCGTTCCAATCTGTAAACCCTGTCCAAATTTGTACATACCCAACTTGTAAATACCAACCTTGTAAAAATTGTACAT
>OX940976.1:47242007-47510836 GCA_954871275.1 Leptopterna dolabrata | reverse complement strand
CGTCAATCGGTAGTGATGGCATATCAATAGAAATTTTGAGAATATTAATTGATGTTGTCGAGCCCATACTGTGTCATATTTACAATGTTTCTATCCAGCGTGGGGAATATCCTCTAATGTGGAAACAGGCAATTGTGATACCACTGAAAAAATCTGATAAACCCAAGACTGCAAACGACTTTAGAGGAATTAGTATTCTATGTGCTGCAGGGAAGGTTTTCGACAAAATTGTATACGGGGAATTGGATGATTATGTAAGCAGGAATAATATATTGAACGATAGGCAGTCTGCTTATCGGAGAGGTTTTAGTACGGAAACTACTCTGGTCGAGGTACTGGATTCTATGAGGAAAGCCATGGATCATCGCATGGTTACTATTTTAGTCATGGTCGATTTTTCCCGTGCCTTCGACCGAGTACAACACAATCTCTTAGTCGCCATGTTGTACGAAATTGGTTTCTCTGACCAAATGATAGCATGGTTTCGATCATATTTAACTGATCGGCGGCAGCGCGTCAGAGCTCCAGATGGAACCTTGTCCTCGTGGCTCAATGTTGACAGTGGTACACCACAGGGAAGTGTTTTATCCGCGAAGATTTTCACCCTCTTCATTAACAAATTGCCTACAATTTTTACCAACTCATCATGCATGCTATTTGCCGATGATTTACAGGTTTATAGATCTTGTAGGGTGAACGAAATAGAGGAATGTGTGGTGGAAATGAATATGGAACTAGTACAATTGGAACTTTGGTGTGCCGAGCACGGTATGGGGATCAATGCTTTGAAATCGAAGGCGATTGTTGTGGGTTACAATAGGTTGATCTCCTCAGTGAACCTAAATGAGTGCCCTAAAATTTCTCTAGGGGGAAAAGAGCTGGACTACGTAACTGAAGTGCGGAACTTGGGAATTATTATGTCAAATAGCTTGTCGTGGACGAATCATGTAACTTCAATTTGTAAAAATGTATACAGGGGGCTTTATCAGTTGAGGCGAATAGCAATTGATTTTCCTTTTAAAATAAGACTGCAGCTAGCTCAGACACTTCTGTTACATTATTTTGACTATGCGAGTTTAGCCTTCTGTGATCTGACGCAGGATTTGGTTCAGCAACTCCAGAGAGCTCAGAATGCCATTGTGCGGTTCGTTTTTAGGCTAAAGCTTGATACGCATGTCACGAGGTACTATAGACAGCTTGAGTGGCTTAAAGTCGATGAAAGGCTAAAACTGTCTACAGCTACCCAGTTATTTAAAACTCTTAAATTTGGAACCCCCCCGTACCTGTGCGAGAAGTTCAACTTCATGGCCATCATTCACCAGCGGGATACTCGAAACGCCACTAACCTGATCCAGATGCCTCTTCACCGTACTAGTATTTATAACAAATCCTTCTGTGCTAGTGCCACGAGGATATATAATAACCACTCGGAATTGTTTGATACGAGCGTGACGGTAGATACCTTCAAAAAGAAATTTAAGGACCACCTTTTATTGAAGTATAGACTGGAAGTTGATGGTACACTGTAACTGCCATTTTAATTTATTCGGTTTTATTTATGTACATATAACACCAAATCGGATTTAAAGTAGAGAAAAAAAAAAAGATTTAAAAATTGATGCAAAAGAGATTTATGTTTATTATTATTTTTTCAAATATACATATATATATTATATATAAATATTACAATCAGTTTAGTTAGTTACTATTAATATAACGCACGGTTGTTTTGAGGTTGATAAGCTAATCCCCTTCAGGGGCAATGTAAGAGTGGGCCTTATGGCCCAAATTGTAACCCTGATTATGTAAATATACAATCAATCAATCAATCAATCTCTCTCTCTCTCTCTCTCTCTCTCTCTCTCTCTCTCTCTCTCTCTCTCTCTCTCTCTCTCTCTCTCTCTCTCTCTCTCTCTCTCTCTCTCTCTCTCTCTCTCTCTCTCTCTCTCTCTCTCTCTCTCTCTCTCTCTCAGACGCGAACGCTCGAACCGTTAACACCTCTGTGGTGTCGCTCTTGCTTGTCTGGATGTTTTCATGTCTTTGAAGTGTTCGTTTTGTTTAAAGGGTTTCGCCTTTAACGCTTATAAACTACAGTGTCAGCGTTGTAAATTGCAATTTCATTGTGCGTGCGTTAAGGTTGCCAAGGAAACGTTTTTGGCAATTAGAGCTTCAAAAGAATCTTGGTTCTGTGTTACGTGTGGCACGGGAGATTGTAAGGAGAAGTGCGATAGGAAACCCCCACCAACATCGGGAAAGATCGTTGTGTCATCGTCTGCGGGTTCGTCAGCGAGTTCGTCAACAATCTCATCGGTAATGACTTCGGATCTGAAAGAAGAATTGAGTCAAATCATAACAGAACAGCTGCGGGCAATGAAGGCGGAGATGTTAGCATCGATGAATAGTGATATGAAGGAACTTAAAGATGAGATTAAGGGTCTGAAGGGCGATATGAACAGGTATTCCGAAGAGATTGAAAGGAATAATAACGAGATTGCCCGCTTATCAACTGCATTCAACCGGCTGGAGACGAAGGTGGACGATTTGGGTGATAAACATGTTACTGTTTTGAAGAGGATTGGTGATATGCAAATAAGACTGGATGAGTTGGAACAGAATCAGAGAGATAATATTTTGGAGATCTCTGGCATACCTCGAAGCGAAAAAGAAGATTTGATGGAAATAATGAATAAGTTAGGAGCCGCAGTTGGTTTTCCAATCGAGAATCAAATGATATCGGACTGTTATCGTACGAAGCCCAATCCTAAGGTGAATTTCCCAGGCGTAATTATGGTGGAATTTGTGCGAAAAATCGACCGGAACGTTTTTTACCAGGCCGTCTGGAGAAAGAAGGATTTATCAAACAGATCGATTGGAATGATTGAGGGGGAACATTCGCGAATATATGTTAACTCATCTTTAACATATAATAATCGCAAGTTATTGAATGCAGCGAAGGAGTTTAAGAGGAGAAATGATTATCGTTTTTTATGGACGAAAAACGGAAGAATTTTTTTACGCAAGGCCGAGGGAGATCAACGCGTCATACACGTTCGCTCGCATGCTTCACTCCAGGATTTGGACGTCAGCGAGGCCGGAAGGAGGACAAAATGAACCCAGGCGCATCGCAGCACGAGGGCAACTTAGAAGAGAGTGACATAGTACAACTGCATAGAGGAGTCGGTATGAAGAAACATAATATAATAGAAGAAATTTATTTTTTATTTTTATTTAAAAAAAGTTGTCGAAGGACTAGCCAAAATTTATTAATTGTTTTGATAAGTTGGGTGTATAGTACACAGAAATTGAAACACATTGAAATGACTTTTAGAGAAGTTATCGAAGTAGAAATAGATGGGAAACGTGTATTGAGAGTGACAAGAAGTATATACCAATCACTCAATTGTTATGACTTCACTTAATGAAATATTACGGGATAGAATGTTTGCTGTCCCTGACAATTAAAATTAGCACATGTGAATGCACAGTCTCTTGTGGCGCATTATGATGAATTCCTTGAAATTTTTGCGAATAGGGTTGTCGACATAATAGGGGTAAGCGAGACATTTCTCAAACCAGCGCTCTCGTCTAATGCATATGATATGCCAGGTTATAATTTGATCCGTAGAGATAGGGAAAAGAAAGGGGGAGGAGGAGTGGCATTATATATCAGTTCTACACTTAGTTATAAAATTATTGCGCAGTCACAGGCTGAATATTGTAAATTGCCCGAATTCATATTTGTAGAAATTAAGACGAGAGACTCTATGCTTATAGTAGGTGTGGTATATAGACCGCCAAAAATTGGCCAGATCACGAAGGTCTTTGATATAATTGCTGCCTTACAACCGAAGTACTCGAACATCATCTTGATGGGCGATTTCAATTCGGATATGCTGAGCTCAAATGCATACAGTAAAGAAATGAAGGATTTAATGGATGAGCAAAATCTGTGCCTCTTGCCATTAGCTGCAACACATTTTTCCGACAATAATGCAACATTACTAGATCTTATGATTGTAAATAATAGGGAAATCGTTTTTTCATTTGGGCAAGAATCAGCGCCTGGTTTGTCAAATCATGATTTGATTTATTGCACTTTGGCTTTAAGAGGCGAGAAGAAAAGTAAAAGGGTAATATATATTAGGGATTTTAAGAAAGTTAACCAAGAAAAATTAATGGCGGACATTTTAGATTTAGATTGGAAGGAGATAGAGAATATAACTGATATAAATAAGAAGGTGGAAAAATTTAATGAACTTATATTATATTTGTTTGAAAAACATGTACCCTTAAGAAAACGTAAAGTCGATCATGAACCTGCCCCTTGGATAGATCAGGAGCTACGAGAAAGCATGGCTGTGCGAGATTCGTATTATAAAAAATGGAAAAAAAACAAAAAACGAGGAGGATAAAAGAAATTACCAAAGACTGAGAAATACGATTAAACAAAAAATGCGAAACAAGAAAAATAAGTACTTTTTTGATAAATTTCGAGAAAAGAAAGATATTTCGGCGATGTGGAAAATTGTGCGAGCCCAGGGACTAGGAAAAGAAAAGGATAGAACGGAAGCTTTGAATTTTCCGAGCGATGATTTAAATAATTATTTTTGTCAAGAAAAGGTTGGTCTAGTTGGGGAGGATGTACTTGACTTTTATCACATGCTGCGGTGCAATAGGTTAGATAATGAATATTTTGAACCATTCAAATTCAAACCAATAAATGAAGAGGAGGTCAAAGCTGCGTTGTTTAGAATCACCTCTAAAGCTGTAGGTTGCGATCAAGTACCAGCAGAAATGTTGAGAATGATATTTCCACAGGTTGCTTCAATTATGTGTCACATATTTAATTATTCAATAAAGGTTAGTACATACCCGGACATCTGGAAGAGGTCTAATATTGTTCCAATACCGAAAGCAAATAAGCCGATTAGTATACAACAATATAGACCTATAAATACCTTGTGTGTCATGGGGAAGATTTTTGATCGAATAATATATGAAAATCTTAACGAATTTGTAACAACAAATGAGCTTTTGGATCCAAATCAATCGGGATATAGAGAAGGCTTCAGTACTGAGACGGTGGTACTAAAGTTGGCTGATGATATTAGATTGAATATTGATAGGAGGATGGTGACAATTTTGGTACTTTTTGACTTTTCACGTGCATTTGAAAATGTGGACCATGAGTTGTTGTTGGCGTGTTTGTCATCTCTAGGAATAGCAGTTGATGCCATTCAATGGTTTCAATCATATTTAAGTGGGAGGTCACAACGAGTTAGGGAGCCGAATGGTAATTTTTCGATGTGGAGAAGTATTGAAGTGGGGGTGCCACAAGGGTCCACATTGTCTGCAATCTTTTTTTCAATATTTCTGATCTCGATTAATTCTGTACTCGGAAAAAAGGACGAAATCTCGTACATGCTTTATGCCGATGACCTCCAGATTTATACAGCGTCCACTGTGGCGGAGCTTGACAGTAATATAAATAGAATGAATAAGATAATAGAAGAACTGTTGGAATGGTGCCGATCACATTTGATAACTGTTAACATAAAAAAGTGCAAAGCAATTATTATTGGAACACCACGCTTAATAAAATCTGTTTCAGCTAAGAAAGTATTGAAAATAAAAATTGATAACAATGAAATAGAATTTGTGGATCATGTGAAGAACTTAGGAGTGATTTTTGACAAAACCTTAAGTTGGAGCCACATGTAGTGGAAGTTTGTAATAAAACGTTTAGAGCCATTTATCAATTGAGGAAATTGGGGCGGCATTTCCCACAGTATGTTAAGCAACAGCTCGTTCAAGCGTTGGTGTTTCCGCACTTTGAATATGCTGCAACTTGCTTTACTGACATGTCAGAAAGATTGAATGTGAAATTGCAAAGAGCTCAAAATGCTGCGATACGATACATTTTCGACTCCAGTATTTATGACCACGTGACGCCGCTGTATACAAAATTATCTTGGTATAAGATCAAAGAAAGACGAAGATATAAAGTAGGAATCATGATGTTCAAGATACTTGCGACTGGACGACCTCAATATCTGTTCCAAAAATTTAATAAGATAAAAGACAAGCACATGGGTACAAGAAGTCAGAAAATAACATTTGAAATTCCGAAACACGTTACTGAAACGTACGCGAAATCATTCGTAGTTCAAGGATCTAAGATCTATAATGATAATTATGAAATATATGTGAATTCTTCTACATTAAGTCAATTTATAACGCAGTGGAAAAAAATAATGAAAGCTGCCCAATGATAAAGTTTATATTTATCGAGAAGAGAACTTTAATTTTGTTTGAATATAAGTTTTCTACAAGAAGGAATGTAATTAGATTTTGATGTTTTTCATTTGCTTTATTTTATTTTATTTTATTATTATTTTTTTTTATTACTTTACTTATAATACATTTTAATATTATAATTATCTTTGTTTGTAATTTTGAAATGATGCAAAACATGAAGAGTGAAATGTCTGACTGTTTGTAAATATGTTGATGAAGGTTTCTTCTGTACTACTGGAAGAGCGGGCTACTGAGCCTGAAGTAGTACAGATATATAAATAAAGTTATTCATTCATTCATTCATTCTCTCTCTCTCTCTCTCTCTCTCTCTCTCTCTCTCTCTCTCTCTCTCTCTCTCTCTCTCTCTCTCTCTCTCTCTCTCTCTCTCTCTCTCTCTCTCTCTCTCTCTCTCTCTCTCTCTCTCTCTCTCTCTCTCTCTCTCTCTCTCTCTCCTCCAGCAATGCTATGGTATAATAACCGTGGGGGGGGGGGGGGGGTGCTAGCCTCCATCTTCCCTGTATCTGCTGTGGTGATAACCGCGGGATGCTAGCCCCCTCGCAAACTAATGCATGCTGTGTTAGCAACCCTACCATTAGGGATCACCACAATTGATTTATTGAATTCCACGCATTATTATGAAACTGTAATTACCGGGCGGGCTCCAATCTTGATTTAGGACTTTCCTGGGGGGAGCTCAAGGGTATGTACTGACCAAAGAAAACTGTGATCTACGCAGAAGGGGCAGAGCTCGAGGGTACTGACCACAGAAAACAGTGGTCCACGCAGAGGGGATTCGGATAAATAATAAGCCGTAATAATTAGGAGCGTTTTTAGTAAGTAGGTATTGCTAAGTAGGTCTTAATAGGTATGTGGGTTTAAAAACATAACTATACCCACGGTAGCGAAGTTTTCACAATTTAGAAGAGGAATTGAGTAGAGCTGAATTCGTCGCATATTCATCCACCCGTTTTCTTACACTCAACAACATTGTACCTAGTATTTGTCTACAAGCTCTGCAAGTGAAATTTTATCGGAGAGCTCGAAAGCCGGATCCCCCTACCTGTGAAGGGGATGGAAGGGGGAGGGGTTCATTATTATTGTTGTTATCACTCATGAGAGAAATAGAATAGCGTTGAAAACAAACTCGTTTGATAGGTGATTATTACTTGACAGCACTAAATAACCTTGTTTTGTTATTACCTCATTACATCGCTGCCTTGTTGGTTGTGGTCAATAGTGGGGACAATTATTAGCATGGTGGAATCCAAACGATGTTAATCACGATTACAAGGTTCGGTTTACTCTAACCTTGATCAGCCTAATCACGAATGGTGAGGTTTTGGTGAAATGGGGCCTTGGAAAATCGTAGATGTTTGACGCTCCAGGAAAGCTCCAACTCCACTACCGGAGCCGGCCGAACAATTAAATTTAGATGAAAATTATTTTTTTCGACCGCCCCTATCTCCTGTAACTCGCCATTTCAACCCCCCCCCCCCCACCCGGCCATTTTTGAAATTCTGATGGCCGCTCAACCTAAGTAGGACCCTTGACCTATTCCCAAATTTTCACCTAATTCGAATGGTCGTTTGGCGGTGAACAATAAACTTGTGCCTATCAGCAAATAGGTAAAACACGTTGCAAGTTATTATTACACATCGGTTGACCATTTTCCTATAACTTCGTATTGGGTGAATTTTCGTTCATAAAAATCCGAAATGACCCCCCCCCCCCCCTTCCGCCATCATGAAGCGGTAATTGGAGGGGGGGGGGGGATCCATACACATTTTCATTTTTTGTTATCAGCAACCATTAACATTTATTATATATGACAAGAACATGGTTTTACACACTTTTCCCATTTTCAAACTCCCCTAGACCCAAGGCTAAAGGGGTTGGCGCACCAAAGTATATCCAGACAATGTATAAATCTGTACATCATTTTTTCAAACTGAAGTGGTGCAATGTTTCTAGGAAGTGTTGAAAGTTCAGGATATCATAAAACTTGATTTAAAAAATTTTAAAAAATTAATAATTTTTCTAATTGATCACGATCATTAGGTACTGAAAAGTAATGTTACCATACCATCCGTAAGTAATATTACTTTTTACACTAGCGGAACTAACCCTTTAGATTTAATATTAGGTACATTTTTGAAACCTGGAATTACCAATTCGTCAATAAACGTAGGGGATTATGTATGGGTGAGGAACGATAGGACGGAGAAAAGTAGGGGAGGCGTGGCTTTGCTAGTCCACACTAAATTGAAATTTAAAGAAATTGCGCGTTCACCCTCGGTTTATGCAAGGAGTCCAGAATATTTATTCTTAGAGGTTGAGTGCTTGTCTGGGCATTTGGTTGTTGGAGTAGTGTATCGGCCGCCTAAAGTTGGGAGAATTCAAGAAGTATTTGATCTAGTGGGTAGATTACTAGCCAACCATAGTCAGGTCGTAATGCTGGGCGATTTCAATTCCGACATGTCTACCGACTCGCAGTATAAACGCCAACTTTCAGGGCTGATGGAAAACTATAATTTTCAGTTATTGCCATTGGATGCTACCCACCACACCCCCACCTCAAGCTCATTCATTGACCTGATTATGATCAACGATCCCGATTTAGTAGCTACATTTGGACAGTGCCCTGGGATATCTAATCACGAATTGATTTATTGCGTAATCAATCTCCGCGTTCAAAAATCAGCTCGTATTTTAAAAACAGTGCGTGATTAGCGCAAGTTTGTTGAACAAAAGTTCGTAGAATGTGCAAAGGAGGTGGATTGGAACCGGATTCTCGGCGAACCGGATATTGATAAGAAAGTTGAACTGTTTACAAAGCTGGTTATGGTTTTATATACTAAACACTGCCCTCTTCGTAAAATTAAACCTAAACCCTTACCGGCGCCGTGGATATCAGATGATATTAGGGTGTTGATGCGAATGCGTGATATAGCGAAAAAAGTCCATCGTAAAAATAAAACTGTAGAAAATAGAAATATTTATAAAAAACTAAGAAAAGAAGTAAAGCAGATTCAGCGCAACGCTAGAACTCGTCATTTTAAATCTCTTTCTATTCTAGCCGGTCTTCCGCTGACCTATGGAATATTGTTCGAGGACTATGTGTAAGGACAGGAGTAGCAATTTGTACCAGCTTCCCGTTCTGGTCGACCAAATCAATGATCATTTTGTAGGGAAGACATCCGCTTTCGATGCCACTAGCATTATTCAAAAATATCAGTCGATGATCACGGGTATAGACAATTCGTACTGGACGATACGACAGAAGCTAATGTTAGAGAATGCTTGTTTATGGTAAAATCAAATTCGATCGGGTCCGATGGAATACCAGTCGAAATCCTTCACCTCCTGGCTGATGTCATCGTACCAGTTTTATGCCATATCTTTACGAAATCTTTGGAGGCGGGTGTCTATCCGTCACAATGGAAAATGGCAATAGTGATGCCATTGAAGAAGGTAGATAGCCCGAAAAGTGCCGAGGAGTTCCGGGCGATTAGCATTCTGTGTGCCCCTGGTAAGGTTTGTGATAAATTTGTGTACAAGGAGCTTAATAGGTTCGCCATCGACCATGAAATCATTAAAGACAGGCCATCGGCCTCTAAAGCTCACTATAGCACGGAAACTGCTCTGATTCGCGCCCTAGACGAGGTTAGGCGATCCATGGATAATCGTGAGGTCACTATTTTCGTAGGCATTGATTTCAGTCGCGCCTTTGACCTTATAACACACGATATCCTACTGGCGATTTTGCAATTTATAGGTCTGCCTGGGAATATGGTAAGCTGGTTCGCATCGTATTTGGCGGGGCGATCCCAGAGCACTAAGGCTCCTGACGGCTCACTCTCATCCTGGCGTGAAGTGGTAGTTGGGACACCGCAGGGGTCTGTGCTTTCCGGATTAATATTTTCTGTTTTTATAAATTCACTTCCTGATGTTTTTCAATACTGTTCCTACGTTATGTACGCTGACGACCTTCAGCTGCAGTATTCGAGTAAGGTGGATGAGGTGGACGACGCAATTTGTAAAGTTATTTCGGATTTAGCCCAGCTTGATAAGTGGTGTTCTGACCATGCCATGGTTATGAATATGGCTAAGAGTATAGCTACGTTTCTCGGCAATGTCAAGCTTTTATCACGAGTTGGAGCGACCTTGGTCCGGGAATTGTAGTGGGAGATTCGGCGCTCGAAATAGTTCGCCAGTTCAAAAACCTAGGTATTTTGGTGACTGATACCCTTATCTGCAATGTGCAGGTTGCTGAATCTTGTAAAAGAGTTTATAGAAATTTGTACCAATTGCGTAGGTTGGCGATCGATTTTCCACAGCATGTTCGAGCCCAACTAGCCCGAGCACTGCTGGTACCTACCATTTTTCGATTACGCGTCATTGGCATATTGTGACCTGAACAGCGAGTTGATGGACATGCGGCAAAAAGCCTTGAATTCTGTCGTGAGATTTGTTTTCCGTTTACGCCTGGACGACCACGAAATTAGGTTGGTTGAAGATCCCTGAAAGAAAGAAACTAGCTATAGCGAATATGCTTTTTAAAATACTTAAATTTCGTAATCCTCAATACCTGTTTGAAAAGTATAAATTATTGCAAAATGTTCATTCCATACCAACCCGTAATGCTGCATCAACCCTTCAAACTCCGCATCATAACAAAATATTGTATGGTAAATCATTTCACTTACATTCTATTAAATTGTATAATGAGAATGTTGACTTATTTGATCTTTCTAAATCTGTCCTTAGTTTTCGAAATAATTATAAGAGGATACCTACTATTGAAGAAATATGAGGATTAGTTTCTGTGCTTACGAGTATATTGTTGTATAAGTTGTATTTTAATTTTAGTTTTTATGTTCAGAAGTGTGTATTTTTCTTTTTTTACACGCGTTATGTTTGTACGAGGTATATATTGTGATTAATTTGTACAGGGGGGATGGAAGAGAGGACCTTATGGACCTAATCCCTCCCTGTTTGATAAATAAATGCCTTCAATCAATCAACCAATCAATCTCTCTCTCTCTCTCTCTCTCTATCTCCCCCTATCCCTCTCCCTCACCCTCACCCTCTCCCTTTCCCGCTCCCTCTCCGTCTCCCGCTCCCTCTCGCTCACCCTCTCCCTCTCCCTCTCCCACTCCTAAAATAGATAAGGCACAAGCATACACACGACGGAAGTGGAGTTTACAAACTGACATGCACATGTAAACACGCGCACACAGGACGCAACTCGAAAACTAGGTAAACAGAACACGTTAGGTAATTCAGACTCAACACAAGACGCTCCAACTAAGCTAACTACCTTTACGACCAAGGATATGCATGAACTAACTGGCATTTACAAACGCATGACACTACACACCCACAAGATACGCACATTCGAGATACAAATACGCACATTCGAAGGACGCATCATTAACAAAACTTACTTGACACCACATCTGACACAATATTTAAACCACTCCAGAAATGTTACACAAACGCACGACACCAACAGATGGACACAATGACAACCCGACAGCCAAAAGACAGAGACTTGACTATACACACATACAAACGCATAAACGTAAACGACACAAACAAGACACGACCACACAGCAAACAGAACGAGCTAGGAACAGCTGATTTCGCCCTAAACCATAATTCAGTATTAGGTATTGTTATAATCATGGATGTTGTTACATTACAATACACAGATAGTAGATTATATTTTACCATATAAAGAAATGAGCCCCCAGCTTCATACATAAGTTACACCAGATGTTACATGTATGACCCCTATCAGTAAAGTTGGTTTTACCTAAGGTACCAGTCAAAATAGAATTACATCTGCCTTCCCATACGACAGGACAGACCAACAGCCTTATCCTCCCCTTCACTTCCTTTGTTCCCCTAACGCCAAAACACCTTTCCCTTTCTGTGTTACTCTAGACATCTCTCATTTCCCCCTCCACATAAATAGAGACCAACTGACGAACAGACTAGTATTATCTTTTGTCGGTCTGGTGATGATGTCCTTACATCGAAAGCGCTCGCCTCCAGTATAAAACCAGCTAGTGACGACGGATCCCTCCGGAAGGTATGGTAATATTACTTCTTGCACTAGGGGAAATAACCCTTTAGATGTGAGGTTCGGGTGCAATTCCGATGGAGGTGAGCGATTACTTATAATCCGACCTTACAATTCCACTTTTTTACTTTCACTCACCAGATGAACCGATAACAATAATTCCACCAGTTCGATTGGCTCTCGTTCTCGGCAGTTAGGAATGGATGTGTTGGACGATTTCTCAGCAGTGTAGCTTTATACTGTCCAAACTTGCAGTTTGTGATAGTTTCAAGTATCACGAAAGTGATTTCATCAAATCTATCGGCGCGTGTCTGAATGGAGATGTCCATAGAAAATGTTCAGTAGGTACCTAATTGTACATCCACCAAGAGACATTGCGGAATCCTTTATGATTCGGAAGTGATATTTGCTGAAGCAGAATCGTTCCTTCAATTGCTAATGTTGTCAAAATTGTATAGCGTGTATCGCAACATTCAACAACTTCAAAGAACTGTGCACATCGACAACGATCTTCGCTGATAGAACTGATAGAGTTCGTTGATAGAGCTTTCGCACTATTTTTTGGCCAGTTATTCAATACATCACCGCTGTTCCCAAACTCCAAAATTCCTTTTTTATCGTAAATGCCTTATTTCACTAACGTTATAGATTCTTATCGACGAATCGTATTTTAATACAAATTTTTTTTGGATGTATAATGAACCAGCATTATTTTCTTACAGCCCACATGTCCCACTGGAGTGAATGTTCGGTAGACCTTATCAGGTAGAATACCGACAGCAGTGGAATATTACGCACGTCCGGTGGAATTGCAACGACCCCAGATGTGATACCAACCGAAAAATTACCCTTTCCATCTCACCTCCAACCATGGAGCACCCACCCTAGGGTCTTTTAGTAGGTAAGTCTGTTACGGGCAATGTATCCTAGGTGGGCATTGTGCAGAATGACTGGGGCATTCTGTAGAATGTCCAACTTTTTGGGCAATCTATATAATACTCAAGTATTTCACACATCGCGTGGGCATTCTACACAGTGCCCACTCATCGTTGGGCAATGTGTTCAATTTCAAGTGTACATCCTCGTAAATAGGTTCAGTGGAGCTCCAAAGCAATTCAATGGACACGGTAGGAGTTAGGAGATATCGTCAATAAAAGTTGTTGTCAATCAAATCTTAGTTCTTCACCTCATCTTCCCTTTGTTATTATTATCGCTTATCGCTCGAACGAGGCCCTCGTCAGAGTTCCCCAGTCTCAGTTCTCAGTCGATTATTTTCTTTGACACTACACTGCCGCGTTCACGTTAAGCCTTTTCAATTATATTCTTCCGCCATGGACGTGGGTGAAATGCGAAAAACGAGATATTCAAAACATTGACCACCAACCTGTGGTCATTTTGCAGAATGACCAGAAATTCTACAGATCACCTTAAATATTCATGGGCATTCTGTAAAATATCCTGCTGAACGGTCATTCTATAAAATGCCCGGTCATTCTGCAGAATGCCCACCTTGGATACATTGCCCGAAACATATTCAACTCGTAACTACTCCAAACTCATCCTTGAGGTCACCATAAGTGATAATTACCTTTGACCCCCCCCCCCAGGTCGAGCTATCACTGACTGGACTAAACAGGGAAATAATTACTGGAATAAGGGGGATATTGTTTCTGCAAGACGGCAGGGAAATTGCTCTTTCTACTTCGTTGACTGATATTAAGAGAATTGCTAATCAAGTTTCTGATCACAGAACAAATTCAATCGATATAACGACGGGAAAATCATCATTTTTATTCGAGGTTCTACACTGGATCCGATAGGAACGATATTTGCATTCATGTTCATGTATGTTCATTATCATACTATTCATCAATTAAACACCAATTGAAACCAGGTGCAAATTACGCAAACGCCTACACCCAACGTATTAACCCTATTTGTCCAAGTCACTGTTCTTTCTGCCAGACAAAATAAAAACCCCGGAGAAATGAGTCCTTTCACTGGCTCACAATTTCGGTGGGCACGCATTTCATGAATCTTAACTTGCCCTCATCTATCTTCCAGAGCCTTGTTTATGATTTTCCATCCCAGATGGCAGGGTGGATGAATGAGGTCAGCAGGCTGGAGGTATTTTGTTATTTGACCCTGGGTTCTCATTACAAAAGGCATGAAAACGATGAATTGGGGATGCATCCTCAGTTGTCAATGGGCTCTTGCGGATTTGATTATAACTAGCTAAATAGTCGAACCCGTGATGCCGATGTGTGACCTTTTGGTTTATTATTCAGTGAATAATTATACACGTCTATGTATTCGATCAGCAAAATATTTTTTCAACACCCCCTCAAACTTGGAAATGTCACTAATAACCCGTGCGGTGAAAGTAGTACATTAGTACACCCAAAAGAACAACTATCCCGTACACCCAGAGGACCTCAGTACACCCTTTGAAACCCTTTCTACACCTAAAAGAATCCAAGTCACTCCCTTTCTAGAGTGCCCCCGGGCGACGGCTTCAGTGTTTATTTATTTATTATTATTATACGGGCGAAAATTGCCCAATTTACAAGGATTAATAACTAGCAACTAAAATCACGTTGTTTCGAATAATAGGTCTCGAATAAAGTTTGTGTTCAAAATAATAATAATTCGGCCTGTCTCTTGGAAGCACTTTCACTTAAACAGAGTAGGTCCACTTCTGACAAACTTGCGAGACGGTTGAATTCCCGCTGGCTTCTGATCAGGGGCCCACCGAGCAGATAGTTGGTGGGCACCGTCCGGAGGAAGAAGGCGAGGAGGCGGAACGTGAAAACTTAAAAGTGATAGCAGCTCTGGACAGTCCACCTTGCCGTCAACCAAGCGGTGGACAAACATTGCATCGGCCAGTTCCCGCCGCCCCCGAGAGTCTCCAGGCCCGTCAAACTCAACATCGCCGAGGCGTCGAAATCGTCCCATGTGTTTCCCAGCTTGTATGAGACGTATCTCACGAAACGACGCTGAACCCTTTCAATAGATTCCACCGCATTGAGGTAGTATGGATACCATACTATAGATGCATACTCCAGAATAGGGCGAACCAAGGCAGTGTATAGCATTGTCAAGGCCGACGGATCATTGAACTCCCTGGAGTTTCTCTTGATAAATCCAGGTGTCTTCATGGCTTTCCTTAGTTACCATGAACCAAAACTAATGAAATTTTTTTTTAAAGACCCATTTGGGGTCAAGTTGGTCCGCGAAGCTCGGCGTTACTGTCAGCTCATAGGGGTGAAAAATACGAGTTGAAGTTTTCAGAAGCCATAGCTCGAAAACTTTCAGTAGAAGGGTAAGTATAGTTTTTCAACGTTTTTAATTTTATCTAGAACTTGGAACATTTTCGAGACCACCTTGAGCATTGTACGTCGAGCCGTTGCAACGTTGCACCGAAAAGCTTTGTCAACATGATCGTAAATGAAACGGTATAAATCCGGCTCAGATATCATTAATAGGGAACACCTGATTATAATCACGCATGGCTGTATGAAATCGAGTTGGTTATTCCGAGATATTTATTTCATTTGAAGATTGATGTTTATTTTGGATTTAGTTGATAGGTAAGTACTTTTTTAATCTGAACAAACATTGCGCTTCATAAATAATTACAAATACTCGTAATTAATGATAGGATTCTTCATTCCACCGCATATTTATGAGATGTGATTGCCCAGCAGGCTCCAGTACTCGATTTAGGGCTCTCTAATGGGAAGCACAAGGGTAGGTATTGAACACAGAATACTGTGGTCTACGCAGAAGAGGGCATCTATATAAATGCAAATATGCAAATAATAACATGTTGAGTAATAATTTGCAGTGTTAGTTTTTGACAGATATCCTGACGAGTCAGTTGGGGGACGAAATTTGCAGAAGGACCAAGAAGATAAAAGACGCATAATATTATGTATTCAGAAATCATATTTGATTAATCCATGACAACCCCTGTCCCGCAAAATAAATTTCTGGCCCATCCCAAAAATAAATACCGCTTAACTACCATGCTGATGAGCAAATTTCATAAGACCGACACCGTGATAAAGAAAGCTATTGAGGATGCTGTCAGTTTAATCGTAAACACAGCTCTTACTTTCGCCCCTGACCACCATTCCGTGATTGCTGTAGGTGAAGATGTTGATGAACTTATGATTTTAGTAGGTACCTGCCGCTTTGACAACGTCATTTCCTGAAATCCGGAAATTGTTAACTTCCCAGAAAACATGTTTTTTATTTATTTATTTTTTAAATGCATTTATTTATATATGTACATCATTAATAATACAGAATGGCGTTTAGTAAAAATCATACTCCCAACTGTAAGTCAGGAATTGTGCTGTGGGGAGGAGTTGCCTTACAAACTAACTTGTCCAACACCTAAAACGTACATTGGAAAAAATTTATTTATCGTAAATAAATAATTGCTACATAAAAAAACTTAACATTTATTCTAAGGGATGAGGTATTGCTGCTTATAATGTAACTTAAGTTTCTTTTTAAAGATAGTAAGCGAAGAGATTGAGCGCAAGCTATCGGGCAAGTCACTGAAAAGTTTAGCCTCCCCAAAGTCATGAGGCACCTGGCCACCATCCGTTTCTCGAAAAGGTAACCTGACAAGATTTTGGTTCCGAGCCCTGGTGACCCCCTCCTCCAGGAATTGTAATTGGCTGGTAAATCGGGCGTAGTACAACATTCGGATGGCATTCTTAGAGATAAAATTTCTCACCTCACGGCAAATGAAAATTAGCTTACGTAGTGTTGCTACCAACGAACTGATGGGCCTGTCCCACCTCATGCACTGATCGAGTTCTACCCCCCAGACAACGTGTGCTCGCAACCTGCCTTATTTCAGGACAAGCACAGTCAAGCTGAGCACACTTCTCGCTATGGCATTTAATGTTTCCGATACTGGGGATGTCATTTTCTCTAAAAGCAAAAGCTAAAAAATTAGTTAGTTAGTAAAAATCAGTTAGTTCACAAGTTTAAACAAGGATAAGCCTATGAATACATAAATTGATATACTATAAATATTCATTAAATTATGTTTAATGCTATCCCTGGTGAAGTGCGGTAGGGATTAGTTCCACATCAGATCGATTCCCAAATTGAAAGAAGCAAAAAAGCCGATTCTCCTCACCAAATTTCAAGATGGTAAGAATTGACTACTTTTGACCGCAACTTTTGACCATAGCCCTTGCTTGAAATTTGGCGTATTGGTACTCACTGAGCGCAGAATTTAATGTTCTTTCATTTTAATTGGTGTAATTTTTCACTTGGTTGCACCGTTTAGAAGTTGAAAGAAAAAATGTAAATAAGTCCTAGGTTTTCCCACTTTTGGCCTAAAACTGATAGTTCCGGCGCCTTAATTTTTTTTATGACCTCAGATTCGTCTTCAGCAGCTCAAAATACATGGACATACGTTATGAAAAAAAACTACCCCAGAATTTATTACGCAGATCTTCTTAATATTACTGGAATATTACTGAAAATTACTGGAAATACTGGAATGTTACTGGAAAAATTACTGGAATCATCCTAATATTACTAGAATATTACGCCACAACAGATGAATGAGACGTCATCTACAAAACCCCACACAACCATGAACCCAGGATGACGATAGAAACTTGAAAATTACGGGCGGCCGTCAAAAGAAAAGTCGTCGCAAATGGATATTCTTCTCGCCCATCGAATGTAGGTTATTTTATTGAGTTCTTTGTAGGCACGTACCGATCTGAAACGGAAAATTCGAACACTTCATTTTTAGATACATTTATGAGCTTATAAACGTACTTGGATTATGTTTCTAGGTTGTTAGAAGTGCCCTCCGTGACCTGCCGCACGTTGACGTCACGAACAAGGGATTAAGCGACCTAAAAAGAACGGCTTATCTCAAGAAAATAAAAACTACCCCGACGCTGCCCAAATCTCGGCTGTCAGTCTTGATATGAATCTCAAAACCAGCAACGAAGAGGATTTTCTCATTTTGGCGGACACGGAAAAGGAAATACCTATATATTATATTCATGTGTTTAGGTAGGTAGGCCTAATACAGCACCTTTTTCGAAAGCTAGCCTCTCATTTATCACCTGTACCATCTGATATTATGTACTGAACAAGGTTATTGCAGAACTTGAAATTCCTGGTGATATGTCCAATGGCACATTCGGCTACAGCCCAGTCACCGGTGCCCCCAGCTTTTATTTTTACAGCAACCCTGATTTTGGCCCCCTCTAACAACTGTGGTTGTTAGAGCTTCTAAGGCGAAAACAACATCTTTCCCAACAGTTCTTACGTACACATTACACTTCAACTTTCTTTTTGACCAAATCCAGCGTTTTTAAATCTCCCGGCCACATTTTTTTTTACACAAATTTTCCACGAAAAATCGCGTCGTTATCCTCCCGACTTCCGCCTTCCAGAAACAGTTCCTTCGCACATCGTGATAATCGAGATACCAGTCGAGCCGACCCGCTCATCTTGACAACATTGTGCAGGATTACTCACTGCAGGACTGTGCAGGTTTCTCACGTGTACTCGGTTCATAGTCTGCATGGCCCCGCTTCACCATCCCGTCATTCTATCGGTGGTACTAAAGCACTGTCCGACCGATACGCGACTCCAATCCCCAGGTATACTTGTGCAGGTCAGCAGGTAAACCGGAGCTTGTGTGGGTACATACCTGCACGGTTATTCACCCGATCTGAGAGCTGTGCAGGTAAAGTTCGCCTGATGGAAATTCAATTCTTTTTACCTGCGCAGGTCCGTAAACCTGAGCGTGTGTGGCAGCTCACCTGACCCCTGCACAGGTTTCAGTTCAGTTTTCATCGTTGGCTCGTTGGGTCTCCTTCGTTAATATTCTCTCCTCTTTTTGTATTGTGTTCAGTTTTCTTCCTTGTGTTCAGTTAATTATTCAGTGCGCAATGTCTTCGAGGCAGCGCCATCAAGTGATGGAAGTAACTTTTGGTATACCGCGAACCGTGGTATACCGTGGTATACCGAAGACTCAAATAATTCCGAGAGTCTTCACGTTTGACTGGCAACTCCTTCATTAAATTTACATGAGTGAATCTGTGTCTCTTCAAAACTACTCTTTTGACCACTTTTGGCGTTGATTTTCTTTTCCTCCTTATTTAATAATAATAATAGTCCGATAAACGCAACATCATCGTCGGATGGCATTATGGAGCAAACTGACCTGTCAGGTATACCAGATTGTGTGTTGGAGTGACGTTCTGTCAGGTTTACCTGTACAGGTACACCTGTTCAGGTACGCCTGCAGGCAGACCTGCACCTGATAAGGCCGTTGGGGTAATGACAGTACAGTACAGACCGTCCGCCGTACACCATCCGTCGTATCATCCATACCTACCTTTATTTTCGGTAAAAAAAAAAATCGCTCCTTCTCACAAGGGCTCCATTTGGGCCACTAGTTCGTTCCGAAATTTTTCAGCTCGGTCGGAATATACCTACCCATGGGTGTTAGGGGTGGAAATTGGTTGTAAAAATACGGTTTTTTGGTGTTATAGCACCAAGAGCTTGTGAGATACCCTTTTTCATATTTTTAGGGCGAGAATTTTTTGGTGGGTACTCTTGAAACTTGAATAAACGTTGAAGTATTATTGATGGGTAAATTATTACACAATGGTAAATTATGACACAACCGTAAATGATTACATAACGGTAAATTATTACAAAACGGTTCATTATACTATCTGCGTAGAAAGGGCACCTTATATAGGTAAATTATTACACAACGGTTCATTATACTATCTGCGTAGAAAGGGCACCTTATATAGGTAAATTATTACACAACGGTTTATTCTTTGCCTTATGCTTCGTGAATAACTGGAAATAATTGATGATTGAATTATTGAATCCCGCGCATTTGTAGGAAACTTAAATTCCGGAGCCGACTCCAGTACTCGATTTAGGGCTTTCCTGGGGGGTGTCACGATTGACCACAGAAAACCATGATCTACGCAGAACGGGCATCTATACAGGTGAATAATAAACCTTTACGTAAACATTTGCAGCGTTTTTCATATGAATCTAAGATGACATAAACGTAATTTTGATACATTTAGAGCATTGATGGAATCCGTTGAATTAAAACCTGATTTTTATATTTTGAGCAGAGGTATTCAGTAAGCATGGTTAACTACTACCAAACTGGCTGAGCGAAAGTACAAAAAATTTAGGCCATGTGTTTCGATTGGTATAGTTGAATCAATTGGGAACATGGTCAACTAACCTCAAATTTGAGGGTAAATAAATAAACAGCCTGAAAAAAGCTGGAAATAATGTTGAAAAAGAAGGGTCGATTTTAAATGAGTTATTGAATGTAAAATCCATTCGAATAACATCCACGAGTTCTTAATAATTCTCTGAGACAGAAAACGTTCCAATAGAAGTACCTAATAGAAGTAAAGATTAAAAAGTAATATACCTGGTAAGTACTTGATATTTCGCAATAATTGGAAAAACTAAACATCAAAAAACGAAGACCAACATGGTCATGTAATATTGTAAATCAACCTGCCGTTACTCATGCCTAGTTCACCATACTAGAAATTGACGGTATAACGTTTGAAATTATCAACCGGTTTGTTACTCACTTCAGTGTAACTGCATTTCTTGTTTGAGTAAACTTGTTTTACAAATTCAATAGTTAGTATTAATTTGTTTGATAATGTGTAAAAAACGTGTCACGATCACTGTTATCCTTGCTGAAAAAATCAACGCCCCACCCTTCCCAGTCAGTTTGTGCTTGAAGCTATCGAACACTTGGTTGGGCGGTCTCACCTCTTCACCAATCACAACGTCCTCATATTCACCACTTCAGTTTCGGTGCATTCCTGCTACGTGTACCACAGCACCAATTCCAATTCTTAAAGAAGAGTTTTGAATATATCTCCATCATCATAATACAATCATTGCATCCAGTGCTAGCAACATTTCATCGGCTGACCATCAGTGTCATTCCCCATTTTCAAGAACAATCTCCAAACCTTCCTACCTATAATAGACAATGCATTTCATAGCCTGAATGATTTTTTTTTTGTAAGTAGTACCTTGCCTTGACGATGGTTAACTCAACCAAACTATAATACCCAATTTACCTGCACATTTGTTAGTTCCTGCACTGTTCCCATGTTTCATTTATATTATTACATGACATGTTGCTCTCCTCTACCTAAGTATGCCTTTTCTTGGCAATAAAGTTTATTATCATCATTATTATTTTCAATTATTATCGCATTCATTTCTACTTCACGTTAATAAATATTGTTACTATAGGTAGTAGTACTAGTAAGTATTTTGTATTTGGATTCATTACATATATACCTATAATAAATATTCAGGACGTTTCATCCGACTATCAAAGAAGGGTATTAGTGCGTTCATGCGTTTTTCACCCAAAGCACACGGTTACTCGAACCATGAAGTTGGCCATTTTATACACGAATAAGCAGTTCCCCAAATAGGTACCTACCTACCGAGCAACACTCATTACTACATACAGACAGTGCCACAGTAGCAACCCATAATGAATTAATTAGAGCAAGATATAATGCCGTCCCTCCCTCAACGAAAGAGGAAAAACGAAAGCTGGATCGTCGGCCATACAAGCCAAGTAATGTCTGAGTTATTATGAGGCTTAATTAACTTTTACTCAGCTTGCATCCGCTTTGAGCACAATCATTTACTAACATACATACATACACCTGTGTGAATAGCTCTTTATAACCGTTCCCTCTTCACTATACGGCTACCTCTTATTAGTGCACGGAACGCTACACTGTGTAAACGGATTAGGGACCGCGTCGTCTCATAAAAGAGTACGTTGCATTATGTATTCAAGATCTGCATCAATGTCCAACGATGAGGCAACGCATGGTCCGATTACATATTTTGCACAAATAGGAAACCTGTACGCATGACATTTTAGTAGGTTGCGTTATTCATTTACAAAACACAAATGGCAGGTTGGCACAGTGTTTCAGAAAATTGCAGTTTCTATCTTTGATTAATATTAGCGTTGTTGTGGATATATTACGATAGTATACCTAGCGCTATCTGCATAACTTGTTGGCGCAGTACAGCAAGGTACCTAGTTTACTTTGCCTAAGTCCGGTTCACTACAAATGAACAACAGTCGCAATAGGGGTCGTTATACTTTAATAGGGAATATGCGTGTCACATGGGGAACCCAGATGATCCCGTACGAAACATGACATCCATGTTACGTTTCAACTCCGGTTTTATTCAACTGAGTTGTATATATTATCTTCTATATAAAACTAAAGTGTTTGCGTAGGTTTAATGAGGATGGTAACGTGATCAGCGAGTTCCTGAGACGCACCTAGGCTATGGTAAAATCGCCGATCCTCATTTCACGTGAACGGGGCCTTCATTGTTCGGTTTCTACGATCACCGAGTAACTATTAGTTGTGTGGTTGCCGAAATGTATCTGAAATATTATTGGTCCCCAGCCATTCTCAACAGCAGTGTATCGAGATGTAAGCAAGAAGGAAACTCGAATGTTTCGTTGGTAATCGAATAAACGTAACATAATTTAACTGTTTATTCATGGTGGATATACCGTTTAATATGTTACTGTTTTCTTTGTTTGCTACTTATGTGATGTTATAATTCTCAAACATTTAATTTAATTTTGTGATAAAGTTTTCGAGCCAATGGCAGGGGGTGAGGTATGACCACCCCCCCCCCCCCCCCCCCCCGCCGACAAAACACGGGCTACGCCACTGGTTCCACTACAACCCGGAGCTGGATATTTATTGGGTTACCTATACGTTTACTTTTTGGTTTATTATTTTCAATAATGAACCTTTGGAATCGAGCATGACAAAAACAATTTTCACCCCCCTGCCCCACCACCAAATTTTAAGGTTTCCGTTTCAAGACACGTAGAATCTGAAAATCGAATAAAAATATTTCTGTCCCGCACTTTTCTCAGTTACCATGAACCAGCAATGAAATTTGGTTTGTAGGTCCTATGGGGTATACTTGGTCCTCGAAGCTCGGCGTTTCTCTCATTCACTCTAAGGGGTGAAAAATAGGGGTAGAAATGTTCAGAACGCTGTAGCTCGAATCTTTCAACAGAAAGGTACGGTCTTTATTACATTTTGCTTCCGAGTCTGCGAAGCAGCGGAAGCCTTGTGTTCACTTTCGTGAGCCAAAAAATTTTTGTCTTCAGAAATCAAAATTTCCACTTGCATTTTGCGTTTCAAAGCCTACTGAACAAATTTGGTTCCGTGTCTGTCGGTCTGTGAGTCTGTCCGCATTTCCTTGTTACAGCCATAACTTCCACGATTTTGAATTGATTCAGGTGATGTTTTCAGGGGTACCTATGGTGTCATTATCTCAGACAATATACCACCACCACCATCATCATCCTTCAAAGCGGAAGTATATGGAGGGAGGCGCATAGTCGAGAGGTATTCCGTGTGCTTATAACGATATTGCATCTAGGTTTTAAGGTTTTCTTTGATGATGTCTGATCCATGTGAATTTTCTTCGTGAGAAATCCGTGTCTGCTTATAAGTGTCTACTGCATTAAAAAATTGCAAAGATGAACACCTGTCGGCGAAAGTGTGTAGATTAACAAATAAGTTGATGGACGGCGTAATGACCATAATGGTGAGAGGAGGATGGGATCAGGACGTCTTAGAGGGTTTAATAATGACCACAGGATGTAATTAACTGATCCACCCGGTCAACCGCAGACGCAACTACGTTACCCTCGGGATATCCCAACAATCGGCGCTGTCGTGAACAGCGGCACAACGTAGCCACCTTGGTAACAGCTTACATTCCAGTTTCTGGACCGGTGCGAGATGCTGCTTAAGCGCTATAAAACGTAGTAGCTTCTTTATCCTCAAGAACTTCAGCGTTTCACGCAAAGTTCCCTTATTGTGTACAACAACCTTATAGCGTTCTTGTTTTGTTAAATATTTTTTATGAAACATATTTTGAAAAATCACTTTACAGCCTCAAATCACTTGGTACCTACCTAGTCTTAAGAATTATTTGGTGCGCTTATTCCTCTTTAATTCCTACGCGCATTGGTCGCCAAATAAACTCGAATTATCTTCAAAACAATCATTTTAATCTCGGTAAACCGCGGTCTTAACGCTTCAACCTTGTTCTCAATCCAGTGCTCTCCAACATTGATAGTGCCCAAATGGGCCCCATCATTTTTGTTATTTGGCATGTTGTGTTTAAAAACGCTGCAAAATCCTTGTCACATGGGTTTATTATTCTGCTGGACATACCTACAGAGATGTTGGCTGTTTATTTATTGTTTCTTTCATATAAAATAATTGAAATAGCTATCTCTGGTGGTTTCCACCAATTTTGGCCCCCAAAACACGAATAAGGAACCTACGCTTTTTTTTTTTTTTTTAATAAATTATCTCTGATCATTGATAGTACCATTTTATCGTCTTGATCCACCTGCTGACACTTTTTCCAGTGTTATTCTACAAATTGATGGTGATTTCAGGCGATTTCCCAGGTTTTTGACTCATAAAAAATCAATTTCGGGAGCTGAACATCTGGTAGAACCTCAATTTTCTATTCTTTGGTCAAAATCGAGTTCATATTCGGTCATCTCGTCCCCAAAAACATGAAAAACGATACCTTAAAAGCTCATGTTACCAACATGTTGCTAAAACGCAAAAAGTACCTATTTTTACACACATTTTCACTCATAACACCCCTGGGTATATTCCGATCGGGCTGAAAAGTTTCGGGACACAACTAGAGCCCAAATGGAGCATGTGTGCGAAAGAACAATTTTTTTAGACCGAAAATGAAGCCTGTACACGTGATACGGCGGACGGCAGACGGACATTGCATTTTTGGAATCTACGCACCTTGAAACGGAAAAGAAAAAATTTTGAGGGGGTGTTATAAAAATGTTTTGCTGAGGGAATACAGAGGTTTATTATTCACAGAATAATAAACCAAAAAACGCTGCAAATTATTTCACCACGGTTCATTATTTACCTGTATAGATAGATGCCCCTCCTGCATAAATCACTGTTTTCTGTGGTCAGTACCCTCGAGCTCCTCCCAGGAAAGCCCTAAATCGACTACTGCAGCCGGTCCGGGTATTAAAGTTTCATAAAAATTCGTGGGATTCAATAATTCAATCGTTATACTGTTCATTCATGAAGCATAAGGAAAATAATAAACCGTTGTGTAATAATTTACCTGTATAGGTGACCTTTTACGTATATAGTATAATAAACTGTTGTGTAATAATTCACCGCTGTGTAATAGTTAAACGTTGTGTAATAATTTACCGTTGTGCAACAGTGTACCGTTGTGCAATAATTAACCCAATTTGTTCAAGTTGCAAAAGTGCCTATCAACAAAATCCAAATGATCCATCATTTTTCAAATTAAATAATATCGCAGAACAACCAACTCGACTTCATACAGCCATCTGTGACTGTAATTATAATCTGGTGCTCCCTAGCAATGATGTCTGGGCCAGATTGATGCCGTTTGATTCACGATCATGTTGACGAAGCATTACGATGCAAACGAACGGCTGGTCGTACAATACTCTGGGTAGTTCATGATCAATTTAAAAACATTTAAAAAAAAAACCATACCCTTCTAGTGAAAGTTTTCTTGCTAAGGCGTTCTAAGAATGTCAGCCCCTATTTTTCACCCCTTAGAGATGACTGACAGTAAAGCCAAGCTTCGAGGACAAACTAGACCCCAAACGGGACATACTAACCAAATTTCATCAATTTTCGTTCATGGTAACTAAGAAAGGTGCTCAGTATGGCGTACGGTGGAGACAGGAAGTTTTTTAATTGAATTTTCGGATTCTACATACCTTGAAACGTAAGCCATCAAATTTTGAGGGGGGTTAAAATTGTGCTTCTCATGCTCGATTCCAAAGGTTCAGTATCGAAGATGGTAAACCAAAATTTCTGTCTGTCCGCCGCACGCCTTACGCCCTCCTGCGCACTTCCCTTAGTTATAGTTACCATGAACCGGAACGAATGCAATTTTGTTTGTAGGTCCCGTTTGGAGCCTAGTTGGTCCGCGAAGCTCGGCGTTACTGTCAGTCATCTCTAAGGGGTGAGAAATAGGGGATGAAAGTTTCAGAACGCCGTCACTCGAAAACTTTCAATATAAGGGTATGGTTTTTTAAACGTTTTTAAATGACCTTGAACTAAATACTTTTTTGAGATCACCCGGAGCGTTGATTGACCAGCCGTTCACTTGCACCGAAATGCTTCGTCAACATGATCCTGAATCAAACGGTGTAAATCCGGCCCAGATATCATCACTACGGAGCACCTGATTATAATCACGGATTTTTTTTTTTCAATATTATTCAACTTTATTGTTCAAAGAACATTACAGTTTTGATAATTTAAATACAAAATTAATTAGCAGACTGAGTTGCTTGTGGAACGTGATTTGAGGTATGGCTCATCAGCCATCCTCAGCCAGGTATTCGTATATATTTAGTGTATATTGTGTATACGTGTTTAGATAACAATAACAATGTTTATAATGAAAAAGTCAACTATAAAGTAATAATAATTAGGTATATCACCAATTTGACTGTTTATGAGTCAAGGGCGTAATGGTTAACTCCAGGTCGCACAATTTGTTTTTGTCTATAGCAAGTCCACTGGTCTTTTTCGTTTTAGTCTCCGGGGTGCTGTGTATGAAGTCGATCTGTGATATTATTCCGTTTGAAAAATGGTGGCTCTTTTGGATTAAGTTGATCGGTAGGTACTTTTGCAACTGGAACAACCATTGAGGTATTACTGGGTAAGGTTCATTATACTATCTACGCAGAAGGGGCATCTATAGAGGTAATTATTACACGACGGTTTATTATATACCTTGTGCTTCATGAATGACTACACATACCTAATGACTGAATTATTTAATCCTCAATTTAGGGCTTTCCTGGAGGGAGCTCGATGGTACTGACCACAGAAAACAGTGATCTACTCAGAAGGGGCATCTATACAGGTTAATAACAAACAGTTTTCAAATGGAATAATATCACCACCTTGACCTCATACAGCCATCCGTGATTATTTATCAGGTGATCCCTAGCGATGATATATTATCTGGGCCGGATTTATACCGTTTGATTCATGATCACGTTGACGAAGCTTTTAGGTGCAAACGAACGACTGGTCGTACAATCATCGTAACATCGTAACATCGTGACATCGTAAAATTCACACAGAACAGCTTGTTATTGTGAAAACTGTCTCCGTTATTATGTAATATTATTACTACACTTATTACTATTCTATCACTTGACTGTATTCGTCCCTATGTTCTCCAGTGCACTGTCCCTTGACACGCGTCGCGATCCGTACCTAATATAACTTATCAATCAGACTCCGATCAAGTGCTTAACTTTATAATAACGCAATATTATTAAGTGGTATTGATTTGATTCGGATTCTTCCTTTACCTACACTACTTTTTAGCCCATACTATGTAGGGTATAAATAGAATGCACTGAGGTACACACTAACATAATAAGTATGGTTCTTGATCTCTGCAGATTTGAGATAATGCTAAGTGTAGCCGATGTTGGTTATGGTGAGGGGAGGGGATATTATAATAAGGGAATATTATAAGGGGATATTATATCGTTGGCAAGTCCAGAGATGCAACCGACAGTAAAGAGAATTCAATCGTCGACTATTAGCAACTTCGGATTCAAAGTCAACTACATACTAAGAACAGAGTAGGTAATTCACGTATTACAATAATGTATTGGATTAAGTGCACCACATGGGTAATGTGATTCTACATTACTGTAGTTAATAAAATTATTAGGACACGTAGGTATGGTTGGGTAGGTATGCTATAATAGCACTTCGATGACGGTAGGTATCTATTAAACTTGAAAATATCAAACTTGTGATATTTTCGCCTCGTTAGATAATCATCGTAATTTAATATGAGAAACCGTTGTGAGCTTATAAAAATTCATTTTGTTTACGCGAAGAAATAAACGAAAATACTCCTCACTAATTTAATGGCGCTGTTAAGGGCCTTCTCACCTAACGAGAGGAAAGTGGAGGAAAAAAGTTGAATAGCGAGTAAAACCGTGGAGGGCAGCAGGGTGAGGTTGATTGTTAGAACGGCGGGTGAGGAAGAGGGCAATGCCACGGCCACCATGTTTACTGACAAGTGCGGAGTTTGGTGTGGGATGTGCTTAATTCAATCCAAACCACTCCCCTTGTTGTTTCCCATCGCGCAACGAGAGCAAAAGTAAAAGTCAAATACCAAAAACGGAGGGTAAGATAACACTGCATTCAATGAAAAAGAGGGCCTTAATGTGTGCTTTATCGTCCAAGGTAGGGTTTTGAAAAAAAGAAAAAAACTCCAAGGTATTTCAGGTGAATTTTAGTAATTTCTGACAAATTTCAGTTTTTCAAACCGAATGAAAACTTCGATTTCAACGAGTTGTTTCTTTGTTTGTTTCTTTGTTAAAATTGTATCTATAAAAACGCTGAAAATCGTAATAGAAAAGTTATCTAGGCAGTTTATTGATACGTAAAATAAAATTTCTTGAAGAATTCGCAGCACATGCAGAAGAAACGAACTACCCACGGATTTGAAACCTAAAACGTGAAATAGCGGGCGGATTTGCAAATGTGAGAGAAACTATTACGCTCCACTTGCTTTAGAACAAGGAGCGGGACTCCTTTTGGAGAGAAAGTTAGCGTCGTATGTATCTGTCAGAATGGTGTGAAGGACGGCGAACGTTAAAATTACAATTTGGAAACATTCCTCGCTATTGGGTTTTCAACTTTGGTAGGTTCTGGATATTTCATGATGAGATTTTCTAAACTACAAGAAAAGTATTACAATGATATACATAGTAGGAACCAAGTGCACAGTCTTATGAACACTTATGAAACGTCATAATATTAGAAAAAGTCCTCAATGAAAACTGATCAAGCCTACATAATCATTTCAATTCTTGAACATAGAAGCATTGTCAAATGAGATTCTGTCCCTCACGAGTAGTGAGGTTTTCTCCACGATAAACGTGAACGGATAAAATGATCATTGATACATTTTTCTGAGCTCCTATATTACACACCTATAATAACAAAAATTTGCATGGAATAATTACTGCATTTTCAAAGCTAGTGTTATCAATATTATATATATCGGTATCAGAGGAATCTACCCCTCCTAATTATTTTATTTACGAAAGCCTTGACATTCCATAGCCCGCGATCCCTTCATCTCGCCACGCTTCTCACCTCGTTTCCAGAGACAGGGAAAAGGGGTGGTAACCTACTACCCCTCCTACTGCGCCTGCGACATTAACGCTCTCTACGAAGGAGTAAACGTGTAGCAAGACTTTAAAGTTAGTTTTTAGTTGTGTGCTGAGGTGTCAATCCGAAGGTACATAATTTGAGCTTCCCCAAAACATAAAAACTATCGCATTCAAAAGGAATATTTCTTGAACATTACCCCTCCTTTTGGTATATTAAGAGTGATTTTCGATATATAAATATATATATATATAGTCCGTCCTTATTGAGAAAAACGATGAATCATGGATAATAAGTGGCAGAGTAGTGAGCAGGAGAGGTGGGATTTTGGCAGCGTTGGATTCTACAATGTGGTCTATTGAATAATAGAGTTATAATTCCCTTAAAACGGAGTGGTGGTACGTAAAACCACTCGGTTCGTTATTCTCTGTCGTCAAACTCCGTCATCACGCTAAATTCGGTCTAGCTCCCCACGAGAAGCACTACACTGTTAAAAATATTTTCATGTCGTGGAAGTTGAGCATATTACTAGGTATTCAATGCCATGTGATCAAGAAATACGCCATGATAACAACCCAAATGACAGCAACCTACGAGATTTCCTTAAGACTAATCTAATAATTAAATAATCTTACCTCTAAATTCAGGAATACTGTCAGCTAATCATAATCTTATGAACCCCAAACAATCAATCTCTAGCATTTTGCAAAAAAAAAAAAAAAATAAAAATAAAAATAAAAAAAGGGTAGGCAGGGTTAAAATAAATTGACATTTCAGTAATACCTGTGAGAGTAAAGAAGGAAGAGGGTGCGTTTGAGAATACAATACGTAATATTATAATCAATTGACACACAAGCAAAGGTCGCCCTGCGGGGAGAAGGAGGGGGCCACAGCGAGTCTCTCTCCCCCCCCCCCCCCCCGCCAGCTAGGTATTAAATGAACCTGACACGTCATTATCAATGGAGGTATAATTTCCTCTTTTATGATAAAATCATTTTATGGTAAAATCACTTTAACCTAATATATTATTATCAAGGTTCTAGTGAAAACATTTATGTAAGTTAATACTCATACATATTACGTAACGTCAACCCGTAAAATGGCGTTAAATAGCAAACATTTCTATCTCCCATTTCTATCTGGTGCTGCCGAGAGCATAACAACATCAGCAGCCGCATTCCCACAGTAGGAAACTACACGGAACTCCGACCAGCAAACAGTCCCCGCAAGTACAGAGTGAGGTCAGGTAATGAGTTCAAAAACCTGTGATCGAGTGTTTGAGTTAGAAAACGCTGCGAGTTCTTCAAAAACCTGTACAGATATTTTTAATGAAGCGTGTTATATAAATTAGGTATGAATAATCTGAAAATTGAGCAAAAACCACAGGGGAGGAAAATAAAAACAAACGATGAGCTATCGTTGGTTTCTTGAAGGCGATAAATTCATGCTTGCTGAAAGGGTAAGTAGGTAGTAGGAGGGATGGAAAATGAATAAATTTAAGGAATTCTCCCACTTACTCCCGGAGACACGGCGCGGCAATATATATTTACCAGAAGTGAGCTAATGTTCTTTGATATGGGCTGGTTCACAGAATGTATCAGAATTCACTCATATTGCCTACAAAAACTTGCGAAACATGACAGGTATATTGTGCTTGCGGCGATTTGAAAATAAATTACGCGTAGATATGAAATTCAACGGCAAGAGCGATAAATGCGGACTACGGCGAGGGACGGGTGGGGCGAAGGATGTGTCGTCGCCCTCAATCGAGGGAAAGTGACAACGATAAACATGTAAATATCATCCGAGATTTTTATTTGTGGGATGAGTGAAGGATGAAATCGGGAGGCACGGAGGATTCCTTCATTCCCAAGTTTACAGACTGTGAATTTCTTCGAGTCCATCAATGCCAAAGGCTTGAGGAGAGGTGCCCCGCACACTTGCAGCATTCCCTCGCTGGATAGCAAGGGAAATACGCTGCACGAGGAAGGCCTTGGCCCGGGCGTCCCCTGATTTTGCGTTCAGCATGGTCCCCACCTCTGCGACGAATACCTTAGCCTCCGCACACCATGGGCCAAGGGTCTCGAAGGCGAGACCCCTAAAGGTGAAGTTGGAAGCTATTAGCCGAGAATACTTGCCGCGTTTTTTCCTACAAGCCAATTCAGCCGCCGTCCCTGCTGTCGTTGAAGTTCTAGGCAAGTTGGTAGGCGCCAAGGTATCCACACAGGTGACGTCCCACAAAAGGTGTTGGCCCCTAGACCAAGGTGCAAGGGTAACACCATCCGGGCGCTTTCCGTCATCACGGCTCAGATTGCTGGGCTCCAGAGCTGAGAGGATGTCTGCTGAAGCGAGTGCCCTATAGATGATCCTGTTTAGTTCATTATGCCGGGACAAACGGCCCTTGCTCCTGGCGCAGCTCAAGCCATGTACCCCTGCATCATCGACTGCGGACCCACAGATGCAGACGTGCTCCTGATACAGACGACAGCCCAAACGGAGAGCGATGCATGCCTGGAAATCCTGAGAATCCATGACTGTCCCAATGTTTGGTGAGGGAAACGCCTGCAACCATGCCCCAGACTCCGCCTCCTGCAGAGCAACAAAGCGGGCTCTATCCCTATCAGAATCAAACGACATATCCCTCACCAGGAGAGTAAGATTAATGGTGTCCCAGCACCTCTGCGAATCCCTTCTGGTTGGAGTTTCTGTATTGACCTCATCCCAAGCTTCCATAGCTTCATTCAAAAGGCAAAAGGGAGCATCGCTGTCCAAATTAGGAAACAGGGTAGACACGAGTCCCTTAGCCCCCCAGCAGGAGCCTATGAAAGCAGGCAGTGCAATATCCGCAATACGTCGTATTCCCAAACCCCCCAAAGAAACAGGAAGTGTAGCTTGGACCCACTGCTGTTCCTCCATGGAGATATTGAGCAACCCCCCCAAGCAGTCCCGAAGGTGCGAGTCTATGTTGTTGAGCAGAGAGGGGAACTTCCAAAGAGCACAAGTCCGAACGAAGTAGGTCAATTTTGGGATAAAGAGACAGTGTCTCAGGAGAAAATACGCTACATGAGGGTTCACCTTCCTTAGTCGGGAAGTGAAGAGCTTCAGCTGTTCCAGACGGGCTTCGAAACGACGTGCATATCCAGCCTCAAACAAGGGAGAACCTAAGACCTCAATCACTTCTGGAGCTATAATTTTTATCCCAGGGCATAATGCTTGAAACTGGTGTGAGAGTGACTCATCCACTACTTGGGAGCAAAAATAAAGTTCGCACTTGTCGGTAATCACCACCAGACCCAACCTTGCCGTCATGGACGTTACTCGCTCTAGATCACTCAAAACAACTGATGGGACATCTGCCAGGGAGGCGTCGTCTAAATACCAGACATTGAGTTCCGACTCCAATGATTCAACAATGGGTTGAACAGTGAGGCTAAAAATGGTTGGGCCACATGGATCCCCTTGCTGCGCACCGACTTCAGAGGATATCACGTGCTTGCCAAAAAACAGTTTGGAGGGATTTCTGTATGCTTGGAACATGAATGGATACATGTCAGGCACTTTAGCCTTGACCTCTTTGAGCATGGCATCCCTCTCGATTGAATTGAAGGCGTTTGCAAAATCGATTTTCAACAGTACTTTACCCCGGTTGATTGGGTCAGCGACATATCTCCGCACAGTATGTATAGCGGCTTCGCAACCTCTGCTGGTTGCCACGCCCACTTGGTGAGGCTGTAATGCATTTTGTATGCTGGCAATAGACTTGGTGCATGCCAATTTCCCTGCAAGACGGCGAAACACACAACCCACTGCGATAGGACGAACTCCTCCCCCCCTTCTTGTTGAGCGCACACAAGGAAGCGCCAAAGAAAATGGGAGCTACTTCCTCCAAAACTTTCCCGGTCAATATGAGATTGCATAATCTGGTGATGACAGTAAGTGCCCGGTCACCCGCATCCCCCGCCGACGCTGAAATCATATCCTTCAAATACTGAGGCCGCATACCATCTATTCCGGGAGCAGAGCCTGGGCGGAAGCTATTTATAGCCTTTCGAACCTCGCCATCAGTCACAGAGAGTTTGGGATGGTCGTCCGCAGGATGGTCAGGGAAGGTGAGGACCCTTGAAGGACAGGGGGGCTTCGATTTCAGAGCCTCAAGCGTTAGGTCGTCGTGTGCGGCCAATGTGCTATCAGAACTCAAAATGCGGACTGCACCTTTGAGATCGAAGTCCGCCACCTTTGCTTCAATTCGCTTCTCAAAGCTTGATGAGCCAACACCAACTCTGGAGGTTCCTGCACCGCCAATATCCAGGTCAAAGCGCTCAATGTTCTCCTTTATTTTAGTTGTCAAATTTGTTTGCTCGTGACCGTCGATGTTAAATGAAATGTAAGGAGAACAACAGGAGGGTCTCCCATGCCGTGATAGAGCCCTGACCAAGGACGTCCGTGATCAACGCGGTTAATTTTTCAGCAGCCGCACGCCTCACTCCTTTGGGAATACGACGAAGGGTTCGTATGTTGGTGTGGGGAGCGGCTAGCTTTCCCTCAAGGGATACTGGAGGTGAGGTGTCCCGGTCACTGCTCCAACGATGTTTCTCATCAATATGTTTTTGCCAGCGAACCAAAAGAACATACGTCTTCGGACAAGACGGGCATTGGAGGCGACCCAAAACTCGGCGAAAAGGTTCCTCCTGGGCTGCGCCTGTCTGACTGAGCACTGCTGATCCGTTGTGAGACTGTCTCCGTGGCATCCCGTCGTAGTGAAATTCACCCCCACATACTGAAGGAGAGGTGGAGCTTCAATTTTAGAGTCCTCAAAACATGAAACGGTCCTGTCCACTATTGACCGGCCAAACCAGCCAATAACAACATGTAACCACAACAAACTAATTCCCAATTTTCCAACAAAACTTTAAAACGGAAAACCGATGAATTTTGCGCCAGAAAAATTTGGACGCGATGAAACCGATTTTTGAAGTCGATAGAGCAGTCACTTTTTAACGTCCTTGCCAAAATTCACAACCCCTCGGGCCCAAAAAACCGCCTAAATCAACAACTTTCTGAGGACCAAGTTTCAATCGTCAAGCAACAGTATGGATAATTTCCCAGTCAGTCGGGCAATCACGGTACTGTACGCAGTACCCTTGAATGTCCCAGGACGTAACGGGAGTACCTAGTAGTTTGATATCCAAAGGGTTTGGTATTCATCATTATTCGTCTACAAGTTTCATCAGCGCAGCAAAGTCATTTCCTAATTTGTACTGAGACGTACCTAGTTGGTGGTTGGGTACTGACCGAATGATGGGTTCATTAATTCATTCCCCCAACCAAGTGCCAAATCTCTCATGAACACTGCGGTGGAACTAAAGATTTTCCATAGCGTTGGGTCTTACCTCTGGGAGCCACCAGATGTTCCACCTAGGTACGCAGTCAACTTCTATAGGAGATGCACCTACCAATAAGGAGTAGTCTAAATGATTTCCATCCGAAACCACAAAAAATATCTTGGAATGAAACTCCATTATCATTATAAAACCATGAACATGCCTTGGGATAACTGAGCTGCAGTTTCCCCGATTGCAGAATCTTACTCAGTTTCGAAGGTTCACCATAGGCAAATTGAACTACTTGACACAACAATTCACCTGACAATTTATTTGAAAATTCATCTTGGGAAGAACAAGAATTGGAAATTTTAAAGTGTCAAAAAAATGTAGTAGTCGAGTTGTTGTTGTTCTCCAGGCGAACAACCCATTCACAAGACTGCCAAAGAAGTTTTCTGTTACCCGAGGCCACAGCCCCCGAAATGGATGTCATTACTCATGGTTGTTATTACTCCGCATTACGAGTAGGTTCAGAGTTTCTCAGTATGATTTGCAGTATGAGTTAGATGAGTAATCCACATTCATGCTCCTATTATACCACCCACCAGAATGGGCACGCTTGCGATGAGCGTCACCCCGATGACATGGTTTTGGTTTATTATTTTCAATAATGAACCATTGGAATCGAGCATGAAAAAAAAAATTCTTACCCCCCCTCAAAATTTGATGGTTTACGTTTCAAGGTATGTAGAATCCAAAACTGCAATAAAAATATTTCTGTCTGTCCGCCGTACGGGCCACTTCTCTTAGTTATTAGTTCGCTGTCTAGTTGGTCCTCGAAGCTCGACGTTACTGTGAGTCATCTCTAAGGGGTTCAAAATAGGGGTTGAAATGTTCAAAACGCCTACGCCATTTTTTTACGTGAATATTTTTACGGTTTTAAATAGTTCTTGAACTTGCGAGTTTTTTAAGACCATCCGGAGCATCGTACGTCCAGCCGTTCGTTCACAGTAAGGCCCCGAAGTTTGCACAGACAGGCATTTTCGACTCCAGTGTGAATGAAATTGTATACAATTCAAACCAAATGTCGTAACCAGAGACGCGCCCACAATAGGAATTTGTGAATACGGCCAATCATTGGTAGGGATCACCTGATTATATTGGCGGAGTATGAAGTCGAGTTGGTTGTTCTGTGATATTATTTCATTTGAAAAATTATGGCTCTTTTGGAGTTTGTTGGTAGGTAGTGAAACTTGAACAAACGTTGAAGTATTATTGATGGGTAAATTATTACTACGGTAAATCATTACTCAACGGTAAATTATTACACAACGGTTCATTATACCATCTACGTAGAAGGGGTTGGAGTTTTTTGGTAGGTACTTTTGCAACTTTTTTCACTCCTCATCAACAATTTCTTTTCAGAACTTCATTATGTGTGTTTCTTTTTGTTAGGTACTGTTTGTCATTGGCAGAACTATTTTAGCAACATTTAACTCGAGATTTAGGTAGGTACCTAGTAACGAGTACGGGGTTAGGTACCAACCTACGGAGGGTCTGCGATCTACATAATATGTATAGAATAGTACATATCATATTATATAGACGGGTTATCTATACATAGAGCTGTGATCTGTAACAGTAGGGTATTCTATACAAAATAATAAACCGTTGTGCAGGGATTTGCAGCGTTTTGAATCTCGATTTGCATTCTAT
Organism: Leptopterna dolabrata; assembly: GCA_954871275.1. Classification (NCBI taxonomy): domain Eukaryota; kingdom Metazoa; phylum Arthropoda; class Insecta; order Hemiptera; family Miridae; genus Leptopterna; species Leptopterna dolabrata. Next base: position 47,474,066 of record OX940976.1, on the reverse strand, counting down.
TTCAGAAACTTGGAAAATCAAGTGGATTTTCAATGCATCTTCTTAAACTCGAGACATAGTGGATTTTTGTCAGACTTCAGAAATAATCATACTTGAGATAAAAATGGTAGTGTCTCTGGAATATTATCCTCGGTAGCCAGATTAGCGGAGATGCTCAGCTGTGGGTTTCACCAGCAATCAGTTTTATACTTACCGCCCTTGGAAAAATCCTATGCTTGATGGACGGAGATAGGTAGCCGTCTGGTTCTCATGACCAAAAAGAGGCAGATTTTTCTTTATCCAGTATCTGAGGCTTGTCCCTCAAAGTAGAATTCTTTCTCACTAAGTACTAACTCAAAGAGATCGGATGAAATGTTCATCCAACTGCACAATGGAGTCCTAAAAACGTTATTTGATAATATATTTTGTACGTCGATGAATGTGGAAAGAAGATGAATTCAGAAGCGTAGCCCAGTGGAGCGGAGGGAGGGGGAGGGGTTAGAGGTGGATCATACCCCCCCCCCCCCCCACCATCAACAATTGGCTCCAAAACTTTATCAAAAAATTAAATTTTCAAGAATGGTAACAATCACAAATAAATTAAAAACGATGTAAATCCATACACAACGGTTTATTATTTTGAACAGAATACCCTTCTGTTACAGATCACAGCTAACTGTATAGATAACCCGTCTACATAATATAATTATGTAGGTTAGTACCTCCGTAGGTTAGTACCTAACCCCGTACTCGTTACCAGGTACCACCTAAATCACAAGTTAAATGTTGCTAAAATAATTCTGTCGATGACAAACAGTAACTAAAATGGCAAAAAGAAACGCAGATAATGAAGTTCTGAAGGAAAATCGTTGATGTGGAGTGAAATAGATGCCCCTTCTGCGTAGATCACTGTTTTCTGTGATCAATTACTATCCTCGTGGTCAAGTGTAATGAACCGTTGTGTAATAAATTGCCCATAAATAATTCTTCAACGGTTGTTCAAGTTGAAAAAGTAGGTACCGATCAACAAAATCCAGCCCCTTCTTGGTAGACGAACCGGTGTGTAATAATTTACCGTTGTGTAATAATTTACCATTGTGTAATAATTTCCCCATCAATAAGTAATACTTCAACGTTTGTTCAAGTTTTACAAGTACCTACCAACAAAATCCAATAGTCCATTGTTTATCAAATGAAATAATATTGCAGAACAACCAACTCGACTTCATACAGCCATCCTTGATTATAATCAGGTGCTCCCTAGTGATGATATCCGGGCCAGATTTATACCGTTTGATTGAGTGTTGACGAAGCTTTTTGGTGCACTCGAACGGCTGGACGCATAATGCTCCGGGTGGTCTCAAAAAATTGTTTAGCTCAAGACAAATTTAATAACGTAAAAAAACCATACCCTTCTATCGAAAGTTTTCGAGCTACGGCGTTCTGAATATTTCAACCCCTATTTTGAACCCCTTAGAGATGACTGGCAGTAACGCCGAGCTTCGAGGACCAACTAGACCCCGAACGGAACCTATAACCCGAATTTCATCAATTTTTATTCATCGTAACTAAGAAAAGTGGCCAGTACGGCGCGGCGTACGGCGGACAGGAAGAAAGTTTTTTATTGCATTTTTGGAATCTACATACTACCTTGAAACTTAAACCATCAAATTTTGAGGGGGGGTCAGAATTTTTTTATTTTTCATGCTCGATTCCAATGGTTCATTATTGAAAATAATAAACCAAAACTAATAAACCAACAGCATATTAAACGGTAAATCAAACATGAATAAACAGTTAAATAATCGAGCAAGTCACGGCCTTTTAGTTATTCTCCGAGGAAGTAGGAGGTGGGTTGGATGGGGTGTGATGTGTTGTGTTGAAGATTCCCCGACTTCCCTAATAAGATCGCACTAGACCGTCCCGAGACCGGCCCGTCGCCGTCACGAGATTCCAGCGGCTGAGTTCCGTCGGTGACGGTCCGTGACTCCACATCGGACTGAGTTTCATCCGTCATGAATCCGTCGAAGAACAATGCAAAGCATCAGTCGTTCGGGACGTGAGAACTGAGCAAATAATAATGTTACGTATAATTTAAAAATATACACCTATTTCTTAAATCACTTGATGGGTTGTCCATGTATTTTGGATTTGAGTGGGTGATATGGGTGGGGGGGGGGGGGGGGGGGGGGGGTATGTCCGAACTTCCCCAATCAGTTTTTTGTCACTCATGCTGAAGAGTAACAACAATCTTAAAACTGAGAACAAACCTCTAGGAAATGAAAAATGACGGCCAAAACCAGCACGATACTATTTGTCGCCAAGCACTTCGAGATGATGACCAGGTGAAGGCGAGCGAACTGTGGGCATCTTAACGTTGAGCCATTTTTACCGATTTTTCCCTTATAAAGTCAAATTTGACCCACTATTTTTTGTGAAAAATATTTTTATCATCGAAATAGTCTCTCCATCGTGAATCACCATCCCACACAACGTCAATTGAATTAATATATTTTAGCCAATAATACCACCTCTGAACCCCAATATAATCAAAATTTGACCCCTATTCTCTTAGAAAAATAACTGAAATGGTATTTTTCTGTTCGCTCACTGTTCCATACCACTTTCAGTGACTTTATAATTATCAATTGTTCGTGATTTTAACCGTTTTACCAATTTTGACTCCTAAAACCTCAAATTAGACCCCCTTAGAGTTTTTGGAAATTGCTCATCTTCGAACTCATCGTTTTGTTTTGCAATAAGAACAATCTGGCGAATTTTGGAATTTGTGTCATGCACCTAAGGTCAGGTATCGCCTGGAATGACAAATAAATAAACATAAATAATATACATATACATTTTTGTTAAAATCTAGGGATGAAATCAGGATGCTCTGGAATAGATTTGCCTGTAAAACGATTTCAAAAATTTTCTTGGAAAATTCGCTACCTAACATTGATGCCAATAATAATGAATATGTTTTATCAGTTTATCTTACCTAACGTTACCTGTAACATGCAGTGCCTTGTTAATTTTACATTCAGTTTTGTAAAGTCAAATCTTACATTTTATATTTCCGCTAACCCCCCCCCCCCCCCCCCCCCCAATTCAGCAATCCTGGCTACGTCGCTGGATGAATTTATTACAACGCTACTGGAAAAATGAAGACAGAAGAGAAATTCCAATCATATACCAAGACTTCGGTCGTATGGAGGGAGGTCGGAGATAACATTGTTTAACTGACCGATATCGGAAGAGTAAAACATCGAGAAGTAAAAGACAGTGGCACAGTGAAAATGACGTCTGGGATGGAGCCACAACGACTAGGAAAAGGGTTTGTCAGAGAGAGGGTTGAAGGAATCCTTCAAAGAGAGTACAATAGCGTTGAAAAGTTTTCCAGCCAAAGACAACTTTTGCCCTTGACCAGCTTCTTTTTTCCTAAGAAACAATCTCAGATAACTTCGTTCCTTTATATTTACTTTCTACGTTGGGGAGAGCAGAGGCATTCGCCAACTGACCGATGAAACAAATAAATTGCCATACAATCAAATTCGGAGATGTTCAAAAAGTTGTTAGCGCTACAAATGAAGCAACTCCATTATTATGCTTCAGATTGTTCAGCGATGTTTTACTCGTAATTATGGATCAGGATGATGATTTTCCATATCCGCACCACAGAACTAGGAAGAAATCTAGGTGATACTCTACTGTGAGATTTATTTGAAGTATATCGATAGGTCTACGACATGATGAAGAGTACACTCAACGTAAATACAACTTGCTTAAAATAAAATGTAGATAACTGATATCATTTTGTTAATTTTCTGATGTCCCAAACCTGGCATGGTAAGCTCAAACGCGGTGAATAAAAAGATAGTTCCTTTGCTGATAGTTCCATTAGGATGACCGATATTTTGCTGTGAAAACGAAAATGACTCCGTAGCCCTCACTAGACTATGGTGTTGATTTGCGAGCTGGAAATCATTGGTGCGCACAGGTGCATAATGCTGGAAAGTGGGTACTTGGTTCTGGACAAGTCAACGGAACGATGAAATAACGGCCTTTGCATGTAATGAGGGAATGGTGGGTGTGATGGCAACAGTGAGAAATTTCATTTTGCCACCGCATACCATATTTTTGATGTTCTTAATTATTGTATGCGACGGGATGAATATCATGACATTTCAGTGATGAGTTGTAACAAGAATGAGCTATACTTATGTAAATATCCTTCCTACGATATTATGCTACAGTACATCTCCTAATAGCTGTAGGAGTGGGCTGAAGGATAGTTACAGTTAACCACGTATTTCTCAGCGGAAGATAGTATTTCTGTGGACCCTGTATATTCCGAGGAGCGATCAAAACTTACCTCGTTAGAACTGGCTATCATTTATCACACTAATACATTCGTGGGTTGCTTCGCCGTTTCAACTGCGAGCATAATACGGCGAATAATTTAGAGGAACTCCAGCCTTGTGATAAAATGAAGTCATATCTGCCATTGCGACTGTTTTATTGCCCGGTGTTTAACGGACATTAGAGAGGGTGGGAAGCTATGTACTACGTACAATTTATCAATCATGAGAAACCGTAACAATATGGTCTGTACGGTTAAGTGTCGGAACGTCAGTATCCTGTCTGTTTGAATGAGACCAAAAATACATAAATATTTCCGTTACGCACCTTCTCTTACTGAGCTTTGTTGGACACAAATTATCTTCAACAATTCGTTATTCCAGAATTATTGAGTATTTCCTATTAAATAATTACGGTAAGAATCATTAGATTAAGATTCTGTGGTACTCAAAGAAAGTTCTTAGTAGGAAGTCCACCAATAAGTGCACGTAGATCAGCATCTCAAATGGAAGTATCACGTAGCTGCAGTATTCAATAAAATCAGGAAATCCATGCACTACTTTCTGGTGCTAAGAAGTTGGCTAACGACATAAAACCTTGAAATGGTGTATTATGCTCATGTTTATAGCATTTTAACTTATTTTATCATCGTCTGGGGAGGTGCTTATGCGTCTACCTTTGATAGTATAAACATAGCAATGAATACAGTTGTTTTGAGAATTGCAACTAATTCCCATAAGCGTACTGCAACCTGTGCAAACGATTCGATGTTCTCACTCCCAGAATGACTTGTATTCACAGAACTGTTTTATAATGTACATAAACAACTGCATTTACTTACTAAGCAAGCGGTGATTAGACCGACGCGAACAAATGCCAACTATTTCCTCCAGATACCACAGGAACATAATGATTTCTACACTAGACAATTTCCATGGCTAGTTCCTGCCCTATTTGAACAGTTACCACTCCTAACCAAGACTTCAACATCAACAGGAAAATTAAAAAAAAAACTAGTTCTAGAATATTTTGAGCTTGAAAATAACGAAAGTATTGTTATAAACAGTTTAAATTAGGATAAAAATACAAATCAGCCTTCGTTGGAAGGAAAATTGGAATAAAATGATTTAAAGTGAACGAAATTGATTGATAAAGTCTGAAATAACTAGCTGCTGAGTTTAAATGTTTCGAGGAAAGAGAAAGAGAGAACATTACTGCGGGATAGTTCTAGATAAGTAGAGCCAAAACCTGAAAACGGACCAGATGAAGATTGAACTCTTTAATTGATCCAATAAAATTTTGCTTCCCAAGCCAACAGATTTCTTCATTAAGAATACTAATTTTAAGTAGAATCAGCCAAAGCACCTAACTGGTATAAAATGGATATAAATGATATTTATTGAAATGAGAGATAATATAATGATTAACAAGTTTTCTTTTGCGATATTCTCATCAGAATCGGAGTTATGGGAGTGTCAGGAATTTCACGTTAGAGCATACGCAGACGACAGTATGGTACTGTCGATATTTGATTACACATTTCTTTATGAACCGATGCGTAATTTTAGCATTTCGTTTATAACAGCGATTCAGATAACTTCCGCAGGCAAAACGTTCATGGTTAGAAGCCGTAGAAAATGTTAGTTATTAAATTATTTAAATGTTTAGGTATATTAACTTAGGTACCTACCTATACCCTGAATGCTCTTCCAGGTTATACTGCAAGATAGGTTTCTTTTCCGTTTCCTTCTGAATGTAGCCGTTATGCAGGTTCCAAAGTTAATGTATTCTCTCTCCCCTTAATATCAATGTCATGGGGCGGGGAAAGGTAATAATTCTATTCCTCCTCGATCTCACCATCTCATACCTCTATCACGTCAGAGATTTGTGGAATCCGGTCTGGCATTTATAAATCCGGAAAGTCAGGGTGTTTTTTCCCTTTAATTTACGAGCGATTGGGAGCCAGTTTAAAATCCTGGTCACGCCTCCCTCTCATTCACTCCACCCCACGGGCGTTGCATTCTGTTTTGGTTTATTAAATACCATTTTTTGAGTGAGGGGTCTACAAAATCAAGCGTTTGAATATGGGCCTTCAGGTCCCAAAACCCCTGGATGAATTTATGGCATCATACTTCATCCCATAATCGGGCAATTATCGCTTGAACAACGCTTTCTTTTCGCCTCTGATGATTATATTTGAAGAATTTATAGTCGCAGCTAACCTCTATTGCGCTCATCACGCACAGTGCGATAAAACCTCTCGCAATGGTGGACAGAATTACAGATGGATGCGGATTTATCAATCAAGTATTGTTTTGACTGCATTGCCGTCGCACAGTGCTCCGCGTATAGATTCAGAAAAAATGGAAAAAGTCTACCTTTTAAAATACCCAAGGGTAGGTACGTATTTTAAAATACGTACCCTATATCACCTATGTGGGCTTGCTCAGAGTGGTCTGGAGGGGAGAATTAGTCACCTAATCATCTCGGTACCTGCAAACAGAAGTGTAATGGGGGTGACGAAGGAACACTTTCATGTCAGTAGTTGTCAGTGAGTTGTCTCAAACTGGCGTGACTAGTCTATCCTGATATCTTTGTTACCTCGAATATGCAGATGTAGCTGAGAACAAATAATGTAATTAATTCTACAATTCTAGAATTCTTGAATCCACCGCTTATTTATGAAACTGTAGGTAATTGCCAGAGTAGCTCCAGTAGGTGCTCGAGTAGGGCATTCCTGGGGGAAGCTGGACGATGGGTATTGACATTAATGAAAATAATAAACCAAATACAGTTCTTGAAAACAAGCTTTTATTTTGAAATGATCTGAAAGGAATAAAATACTTTCTTCCTTCTACCCGGAAACGTTGGAATTTTTTATGACTAAAAATAAAAGCGTGGGGTGCCCGTAATATATATTTCTACACTCTTTCAATCCTCCTTACGCCCCACGCTTTTATTTTTACTCACCAAAAATTCCATTGTTCCAATGGAAGGAAGTATCATCAATACAGAAAATGGTAAACTGTTGAGTAGTTATTTGCAGTGTTTTTATAGAAGGAAATACTCATTGATTTGTCAACCAATTACGCGTCCAAATGTTCAAAATGATCGAACTACAACATCGGAGAATTGATGATGTATTACATCCGTAGTTCGGAAGGTTGAATGCAGCGAGCGACTTAAGTATTTGTGAAAAAAGACCGCGTGCGAAAAATGCGATCGTGACAATGAAAACCAAGTTATTGTTGGGGCTCTGACAACTTTATGCGAAGTATATATATTCGCGAGTGGGGGTTCCGTTTCTTCGCCGGTTAAGATGGAGAGATATAAAAATGAAATGTAAGCCGCCCACTCGTAACTTGACTTCCTTTCTCGGTGACAGCTGACACCATTTCTTTCTCCTGGGTTTCCGGACATGAAAATACGAAGGTTCGTTATACCAAATAATATTCAGTTTCCTAACTTCATGAGTAGGACAGGGTACATAATCGAAAATTGATCCAATCATTCCTGGTACTTAATTTAAAAACACGACTCTTCGTATTAAAAAATACGGTATCAGCGAAGGGTAGGTAAATAGAAACATCAATAGGTACCCTCTCTATACGTAAGGCGCCACTGTGATCCTGCAATATGGGCCACAAGAAGTACTCCCCCTCAGATCGATTACAGTGCGCACGATTACCTCCCTTTCCTACCCTTCTGCATTTTTCACTTTGCCTGTCCAGTGAATATTTTCACCATTCGGCGATTAATACACATTCAAAATGCCTCTAATCTGTTCATTCAATTTCAACAGACTTTCACCGTCCACACCTCCGTCCCATATAACAGAATCGGCTCAAAACAGCAATGCACGAATGGCACGAATGGCAGTCTCAGTCGTACATCAAAACCTTCAGCAGTAACTTCTTCGCCTTCACGAACGCACCTCAAGGGCTCTCTATAAGACCACTTATTTCATAGTCTGCGTTCCAATCGCTGTGCTAGGTACTATTATACTTCTAGGTATTTGAACTACTGTACAGTCCAGGCAGTGGGGAATTTCGCCTAATACCTGGAGAATTTTGAGGGTGTTTCGGTTTTTTGCATTCCCATGTTTTTGGGGGCGCTGAACACGAATTTGAAGTTTACCAACTAAATTTTCCTTAAGTTCCGGAAGTTCCTTATTTTGAATACATAAAAGGCGAAAAATTACATTGTTTGCATTTATTTCAATAGCCTTTATTCTGTCCTACTTAATGAAATTCTGATTCAAAACGTAAAAACTGGAGTAAATTTACCACAAAATTGATCTATAATTTGTGTGTGCCTACGACGAATATTTCATGGACACCATTGAGTTGTAAGTAAATCGCGTATGTCGTAAGATTACAGAAATCGAAGCAGTTGCTAATATACTATACTAAACAAGTTTCCTTCGTTTCAGCAGTCATTAGGAGTCGCCATTTGAGCTATAATGAGCTCAATGACTCATTATAGCTCATTTTTGGAGCAGTCATTTGAGCTGTAATGAGTACGCAAAAGAACATATGCCTTGCTGAAGGTGCCTCCTGCTGTGGGGGAAAGGTCTGGATTAATTGATGACTTCTGTACTAACCCATGAAATGCAATTTTTAATTATATTAACTACCTACTACTGATCTTCCCACATCACGTAATTAACTGTACGTTTATCGCTATTACTGTCTCTTCCTATCTATGGTCTCCCAACACAAAACGTTACGCCCGAACGCTGGCGCACACCCGAAAATCGCGGACCGCTCACAAAGATTCAATTGAAGGCTGATTGATGATTGAATAGACTGAGCGATCTTTCCCGCTCGCTTCGTGGTAGGTACTCCAGGCTTCTCGGGCGGGCAGCTGCTTCCACTCCTTGATCGAAGTGTCGCAGGTCCCAGGGAGTGAAGCAATGATTACTTAGCTGCTACGCACGTCGAATGAAAAATTTTTCCTCATGTCCGCTTCAATCCCCCGGTCTTCCGCTGGAAGGGAGGCACCTATCGTCCGATTTGACGTAATTCCGTGCCCGTCTTAATTTGTTGAGCCTAAGGATGAACGCGGTGCCTCCGTTCTCACGGGCGCGGGTCGAATGTGAGATTTTAGATTTTTATGTCTCACACTAGCGTACTTAGATAATATAGAAATACCTATAAGTACACATACATGCATTTATAAATTATCTATTAACTTTGATAACTATACATGTCTTAGGCGGTCAATGAAAGGTTTCCAGATGAAAACACGGGGTAGGTAGCAGAGATGAAAATGTTCTTGGAACAAACGGTTTCATTCATAACTGCTATTATACTGTGCGTTAAATGGTTTTATCACCACCGATGAATGCAGTTCGAGACGGCTACATGGCCCTGAATTTCTAAGCGAATTCCGCCTCCTCTCTCGCCAAGCTCACGATCAAGTGCTGGCCCAGCTTTGCATCTCTCTCCCCTCGCCACCCACGACGCTATGCGTATGGTAATTCCCTCAATGGATCTTATCTACGCAGATTACTGGTTCCGCAGCCAGGCTAGCTCCTAAGCCCATTGCCAACACTTGGAAGGAGTTGAGTTTGAAACAACCCACGGTCAGATATTGTAGAGTGTATGGAAACAACTGAGTCGATGACTACGATGAGAGCACCAGTTACTGTTAAAGATGAAAAAGATCGGTCTGATTTGCTGGATCAATCATAGGGCGCATTGGTATGACTGACGGAAGAAATTCCCGTAGTCCATGATCCCCCAAGCTTATACTACCACCACTCATCCTCATAAAGGTTAATAAATATGACGATTTGTTTCACCAATCGTTCCACAGGATGTCATAAATTTGAATAATATATAGACAGTAAGATAGTAGACCACCGACAGTTTAAAATTATTGGGGGTAAGTCAAAATGTAGATAATGCGTACACTTTTATTTTCATACCAAACAACGCAACGCTCATTTCGAAAGGTTTTCACAAATAAACTAGGTATCTGTAGCGACGGAAATATAACTCCACCAGCTCACGGAGATAGTTCATCACTGGCTAAGAAGGTCTGAATATGTATATCCATGATAAGTCCATGCAGAGGTCTAATTCTAATTATGCTATCTAAAAATTATATGCTGCCTATTATACTGCTGTACTTATATGGGAAGCTATTCATATGCGTGTTGACGTTCTTCGATCCATCGACGCTTGGGCACTTTGAGCGGGAGGAGGTTAGAATTTTTTTCTCGATTTATAAGTTTCGTTATTGAAAATAATAGACCAAAACTCAATTTTTAAAATCCAAAACATTTTTCAAGTGAATGTTGGGTTTCCATTTCCATACGTAGGTAGGTAGATAGGTAGGTACATAGATGTACTGAAATGTCAAGTAATAACGAAATTACTCTCCCGGTTGATCGCGAGGTCTCATTATTGGAAATAATTAAAAACTAACTCAATACATGGTTTGAAATAATTAAAACTGTGGAATGGTTGCGAAGTTTCAGTCATGCCTACAGAGTGGCTAAAATTTATGGCCAAGTTAAATACCTCCCTTAAGAAGAGGGCTTTGAAAAACGTTTCAAACAGTAAACCCCCTAATTTTTTCCATAGAATTTAAATATTCGCGTGGAGAGCGTCGTAGATGTCGTTAAAAAAACAGCACGACGTCACGAGAACCGACTTCACGTGCACTCAAATATAGAAGCTCTTCAGCTACTGGACAATTCGCAACAAGTTCGGCGTCTGAAAAGAACCAAACCCCTGGATCTTGGATGCTGACGTTGTGACGTAAAAAACTAGTGTGGTGCCTGCTTGTGAACATTCACCATAAAAACAATGCGTAAAGATAGTTGAAGTAAATAACTAGATAGTTAATTGTAAAACTACATTGTGTAACTAGTTGTTATATATAAATAAATAAACGCTTAAAAAAAAGAAGTTAAATACCTCCCTTAAGAAGAGGGCTTTGAAAAACGTTTCAAACAGTAAACCCCCTAATTTTTTCCATAGAATTTAAATATGACATTTTTGCGTACACTAACTTCGTTATGGTTTATTACTTATGTATTCGCTCAGCAAACATTATTGTAGCACCCCCTCCAAATTTAATCTTTTACGTTTCAAGGAGCTTAGATTCCAAAAAACACTGCAAAGTCCTTGTCACATGGGTTTATTATTATATTGGGCATATGTACAAAAATGTTGGCTGTTCATTTATTGTTTATCGAAAAAATTTAGGAACCTTTTTTTCCAAATTATCTTTGATCATTGATAGTGTCATTTAATTATCTTGCTTCGCCTGCTAATACTACCTCTAGTGTTATTATACAGATTTATGGTTATTTCAGACAATTTCCCAGGTTTTTGGGTAATAAAAAATTAATTTGGGAGCTGAACCTTCGTTGCAACCTCAATTCTTCACTCTTTGGTCAATATGAAATGAAATGAAATACGTTTATTTTCCAAAACTGTACAGAAATAATATATACATAGTTTACTCGAAAACTAATCCCCTATATGGGCAATGCCCGTGTTAGGGAGATGAGTCAAACCAGCAAGTCCACTCTTATCTCATACTACAAAGGTCACTCTAAATCCAACAAAAATCAAAAAAGAAACTAGATCTCATACAAAAAAGAAGCTCATACAACAAAAATCAATCTAAATACAAAAATAATCAAAAAAGAAAGTAGATTGACACATTACTTGCAGCCTGACCAGTAGTGTTTTTTTAACAACTTATTGATGACACCGAAATCACAACACATAAAAGCTGCCTTCGAAGGCTTACAGGCAATAAGTTGAAGTATTTCACACATCTATAAAAATACGCATTTTGCGCTGCCGTTGTCCTGACACTCGGCAACACTGCCATTTTGTCATAGACCAAGCGTGTAGGGAAATCATGCCTTGGCAGATCGAGAGCCTCCTCTCTTAGCAATTGTTTTAGAGCACAAAAACTAAATAGGGTCTCTACATTTATCAGTTCCATTTTCCCAAACAATGGGGCAGAATGAGAACAAAATGAGGCCCCACACATCACGCGAATGATGGCCTTTTGTGCTACAACAACAGGCAAAAAAGTCGTGTCGTATGCTCCACCCCACACCGGCAATCCATACATTAATACCGACTGCACCAACGCAAAATAAACTTAGACAAATAATTGCGTAATCGGGAGAATACGTACAACAGTTTTCTCATTCTACTTTTAATTGCCGTTATTTGGGGTATCCATTTCATGTGCGCATCAAAAACGATGCCCAGATACTTTGTATTACAGCATCTTTGTATAGCCGGGCAAGATGAGCAGGAATCCAAACCACACTCCAACCCATGTGACAACAAAACACAATCAGAGGACGGCGCTGAGGAACGCGCAAGACAAAATGGAATCCATTTTGTCTTGCTAACGTTAAGGGTAAGGGTGTTTACTCGCAGCCAATGTGCTACCCGACGTAACCCCTCAGCCGCCAGATCAAAGACTGTTCTCCAGTCCTCAGCTGCAAAATACAAGACTGTGTCGTCAGCGAACATTACCATCTCACCAGGTATATCAACAGCACCCATTTCGTTCACATAGAGAATAAATAGCACCGGACCGAGGACTGTGCCCTGCGGAACCTCAAACGGATAACATTCCATCGGCGGACCAACCACTCCCCTTAGCTTGACTCTCTGTATCCTTTTTGCCAAGTAGCCCTTAACCCATTTCAGGGCAATCCCCCTTATTCCAATCTTCTCCAACTTTTCAAACAGTTTGATATGTGAAATAGTGTCAAAAGCTTTTGCTAGGTCTAGGAAAACTCCTAATGACCTCTTGCCCGAGTCAAGGTCTCTAGTAATTCTGGAACTCAGCAAACACAGGGCATCCTGAGTACTGCGACCTGCTCTAAAGCCATACTGATTACTACAGAGAAGGCAATTTCTCTCCACATAATCCACCAATTGCTTTTTGAAACATTTTTCAATAATTTTAGCCAAATTACTTACCAGGGATATTGGTCTATAGTTAGTAATGTCTCCTGTCTCCCCTCCTTTATGTATCGGAGTAACGATTGCCACTTTTAAGTTCTCAGGGAAAACCCCCTGACGCAGACTAAGATTGGCTAGATACGTAAGCGGCCCCACCAGAGCACTCTTGCATTTTTTTAACATTTCGACAGTAATCCCATCATACCCCGGTGCCGAGCCACCCCTCATATCGGCCAGTATGGACAACACCTCCGCCTCCTTTATTGACGTCAGTACCAATTCACTCCGGCACGCAGTACTAGGTTCATTGATATACCTTGCCCCCCCACCAGCCTGATGTATCCTTGACGCCATCTCTTTTCCTATATTAACAAAAAACTTATTGAACACTTCCGCTCCCTTACACGGGTCTATATTCGTATTAATCGTCTTTCCATCAACCCTCAGCTTACCACAACTTACCCCATCGCTTGCTTTACCCATCGCGCTATTGATGACTCCCCAAATTTTCTTACCATTCCCTCCCGCTTCTTCGACTCGACGTTTATAGTAATTATCTCTTGATATACGGATATATAACTTGAATTTTTCTTGATAATTCTCAAAATAGTGACAGAGGCTCGTGTTATAAGGCTGTTTTATATAGACCCGATATAACTTCTGTTTTCTTCTAACTGATGTTAAGAGACCCGGCGTTATCCATGGTTTCAGTGGTTTAAGCCTGGCTGCCTGACATGTGGATATTTTATCTGAGGCTGCCTCCATACTCGATTGCAGTACTGACACTAAAGACCTACTGTATTCATTAACATCATCCATCTGGTAAAGATCATCCCAAGAAACTTCGGAAAACAGCCTATTCAGTTTTTCATAATCTACCCTTCTCCTTCCTTCCCCTTTCACCACCCCCTCTGTCATATTCATTATTATACGCCACTTAACAATCGTAGCATAGTGATCCGTAATTACACTCTTAATTACTCCAGAACTGATAGCCGCAGAATTCTTAATGTTGCTAAAAACATGATCAATTATTGTACCCTTCCCCCCAAAAACTCCAGGCCTAGTTACAGTGTTGACATACGATAAAAACTTATGATGCAGTAATAAATCAAGGTAACGACCAGCAACGGGATCAGCGCCATCCTCAGATATGTCCAAATTTATATCACCAACAACAAAACAAGTGTTAACAATACTCTTCAAATAAGTGTCCAAATCAAATAGAAAATTATCAATGTCATGAGCAGCTTTACATGTTCCATGAGACCTGTACACTGCCAAAATTTTAATTATTTGCCCACTGATACTCAAATCTACCTGTATAGCACTACACCCATGAATCGGGATTTCCGATTGCATGACAATATCTATTTCCTATCGCACGTATATTACAGTACCACCACTTTTATTCTGTTTATATTCCGTATAACAACAAGCGTAACCTGCCAGACTGTGATAGGCCATGTTACCATCTTTTAACCAACATTCTGTCAAAACAATCACGTCAGGCATGCACTTCAATCTTGCTAATTCAACAATCAAATTATCGAAATTTTTATCAATACTTCTAATATTAATATGATATATGAATAGCCCTCGTTCTCCAGTAAAAAAGGATCCTTCATTCACCTCACTGCAATCTTCATAAATATTGGTTACTATACTATATGAATCATCCAATACATTAGAAAGTTCCAAAGCCATTTGTCGTGCACCACAGCTCACTCTGCAACTCCATCCATCGCCATCACAGTCGGTCCAAGTCAACAGCAGTAGATATTTTTATTGGGTTGGTTCCCTCTTCTTTGCGGCAAAGGATGTTAAAATTGCGCACCCAGACAAACTTATAATTTTTTTCCCTCGCTACCACCTTAGTTCTGCGGAGGAGTTCAGAACGAAGCAAAGTTAAATTCTCATTTATGTAAATCTTACTGTTGGGCCAATTCATCGACAGCTTCTGCGCCGTGAATTCTTTGCTTCGTTTACCAGCCAATATAAGCTTGTCTCTATCACTCTCCTTCGACAACTTCACTAGAATTTTCCGAGGGCGGTCCGCTTTTAATGGGCCTACTCTATTATGCTTGATTTATTTCCACTTCCTCTTTTAAATACTTTATTACATCACTAATCAATGCATCACAGTCTTCATTTCTCGATTCAGGCACCCCATGGATTTCCACGTATTGGCGCCGATTATTCTGGTCGAGTGTTTCAAATTTGTCTTCTAATATTTTTACGGTTTTTCGCAGCTCCTCATTTTCTTTCAACACCGACTGTACTTGCTCTTTCATATTCTTAACTTCTGCCACAAATCCATCAAACATGTTGCTCATATACTGAACCGAGTTCTTAAGGTCAGATAGATCCGTTTTCATACCTTTCAGTTCAGCCAAGTCTTCTTTCATACCTTTCATTTCGCCAATAGCCTGCAACACCGAATGGATATCGGACTTTGTAGCGGTCAACGATGCTTGGGATGACACATTCGGAGTTCCGGTTTTACATCCCACACACTTCCACTTTGAACGATAATCTGTATTCATCTTCTCATAGTTTGCCTCACTAACGGAACAACACTGATAGTGAAACGTACCTTTACATGGTCCATGACACTCCAACGCTTCCGACAACAACAGCTCGTCGCTACAAGCAACACAAGATAAAGGCATATCTAAAAACGATAAACGATATCAGAGACCAATAGAGATCCGCACTCTTCAAGAGCTGGACTGAGACTGAAAAATCAACTTCATTCTCGCCCTAAAAAAAACTTGGAAAACGATGCATCACAAGCTAATGTTCACTGAGACCGCAAAAACCGTCGGAAAACTCTATTTACACATATATCCCCCCCCCCCCCCCCACCACAACACCACTGGGTGTATTCCGATCCGGCTGCCGAACTTCGGGACAGAACTAGGACCCAAATGTATTCCCAAATGGGGGCGAAAACTGTGTGGGGAAGAACGACAATTTTAGACCGAAATTTAACGTAATATTTATGGTTGAAACTTCGTTAGAACCTCAATTTTCTAGTCTTTGGTCAAAATCGACTTCATATTCGGTATACTCGCCCTAAAAAACATGGAAAATGATACCTCACAAGCTCATGCTACAAAAACTCCAAAAACCCCATTTTTATCCCAATTGTTCACCCATACTACCTCTAAGTATATTCCGATCGCGCTGCAACGTTTCGGGACATAACTAGGGCCCAAATGGAGCCTTTGCGCGAAAGAACGAATTTTTTAGACCGAAATTAAAGTAGTTATGGATGATACGGCGGACGGAAACATCATTTTTGGAATCTACGCACCTTGAAACGTAAAAGAAAAAAAATTTGAGGGGATTTGTTGCTGAGCGAATACATACGTGTATTATTTACAGAACAATAAACCAAAATGCAATGTCCGTCCGCCGTACGCCGTATCATCCATATCTACTCGTACTTTAATTTCGGTCTAAAAAATTCGTTCTTTCGCATACAGGCTAAATTTGGTCCCTAGTTGTGTCCCGATTCTTTGCAGCCAGATCGGAATATACCCAAGGGTGTCATGGAAAAATGGGGTGTTGTAGTATCATGAGCTTGTGAAATCGTTTTCCATGTTTTTTAGGACCAGGAAACCAAACATGAAGTCGATTTTGACCAAAGAGTGGACAATTAGGTTCTAATGTTGTTTCAGCCTTAAATGTACGTTAAATTTTGGTAGAAATTGGTCGTTCTTCCGCACACAGTTTGGGTTCCCGTTTGGGAAAACATTTGCGTTCATGTTGTGCTCCGAAGCTCGGCAGCCCCATCGGAATGCACCCAGGGGTGTTACTGGTTTTTGAGGTTTTAGTGAACATGAGTGAAGAAAATGTCGAGGAAAGGTAAGAAACCGCGGTCTGACAGTTGAATTGCCCGAATGGACAGGGAGCGTTTTTTTTCGGTGAGAAGACCGAATAAATGTGATTTTGACCAATGAGTGAAGAATTGAGGTTATAACGAAGGATCAGCTCCCAAAATTCATTTTTTAGGAGTAAAAACCTGGGAAGTTGTCTGAAATCACATAAACTTGTATAATAACACTAGAAGTAGTATAAACAGGTGAAGCACGACAATTAAATGGCACTACCAATGAGCAAAGATGATTTGTCAAAAATGAATGAATGAAAGAGATATTATTCCGAAAAACATACAGCAATGCAAAAAACGCTGCAAATCCCTGCACAACGGTTTATTATTTTGTATAGAATACCCTTCTGTTACAGATCACTGGTCTATGTATAGCTATCCCGTCTATATAATATGAAATGTACTATTCTGCACATATATTGTAGATCGCAGACCCTCCGTAGGTTAGTACCTAACCCCGTACTCGTTACTAGGTACCTACCTAAATCACGAGTTAAAAATTTGCTAAAATAATTCTGCCGATGACAAACAGTACCTAACAAAAAGAAACACACATAATGAAGTTCTGAAAAGAAATTGTTGATGAGGAGTGAAAAAAGTTGCAAAAGTACCTACCAACAAGCTCCAGCCCCTTCTACGTAGATGGTATAATGAACCGTTGTGTAATAATTTACCGTTGAGTAATGATTCACCGTAGTAATAATTTACCCATCAATAATAGATACTTCAACGTTTGTTCAAGTTTCACTACCTACCAACAAACTCCAATAGACTCCATCACTTATCAAATGAAATAATATCACAGAACAACCAACTCGACTTCATACTCAGCCAATATAATCAGGTGATCCCTACCAATGATTTTATCTCCGCCAAATTTCCTATCGTGGGCGCGTCTCTGGTTACGAGATTTGGTTTGAATTGTATACAATTTCATTCACACTGGAGTCGAAAATGCCTGTCGGTGCAAACTTCGGGGCCTTACTGTGAACGAACGGCTGGACGTACGATGCTCCGGATGGTCTTAAAAAACTTGCAAGTTCAAGAACTATTTAAAACCGTAAAAATATTTACGTAAAAAAATGGTATAGGCGTTTTGAAAATTTCAACCCCTATTTTGAAGCCCTTAGAGATGACTCACAGTAACGTCGAGCTTCGAGGACCAACTAGACGCCGAACGGAACCTATAACCCGAATTTCATCAATTTTTTTTCATGGTAACTAAGAAAAGTGGCCCGTACGGCGTACGGCGGACAGACAGAAATATTTTTATTGCAGTTTTGGATTCTACATACCTACCTTGAAACGTAAACCATCAAATTTTGAGGGGGGGTAAGAATTTTTTTTTTCATGCTCGATTCCAATGGTTCATTATTGAAAATAATAAACCAAAAATAGGGGCATATTTCGTGTTTGTGGGGGCCAAAATTGGTGGAAACCATCAAAAATAGTTATTTCAGTTATTTCACATGAAAGAAACAGTAAATGAACAGTCAACATTTCTGCAGGTATGTCCAAAAAAATAATAAACCCATGTGCCAAGGACTGCAGTGTTTTTTTTAAATGAGAACCCGTATTTTTATTGCAGATTCGTATACGAGTTCCTCAAAGTTCATAAAATCCTTTATAGTTCATCAAATCCTTTATAGTTCATCAAATTGTTTATAGTAGGATCCAATACAAAAGTTCCAGTCCATTTGGTAACATCGGCAAAGCACCGCGGAGAGTCTACGGCGAAGAGACTACGGCAGAAAGTTGGGAGGTGGGTAGGTAAGTCTACAAAGGGATTTCCATCCTTTGGTAATGCTCTCTTTTTAATGTGTTCGCGGGAAAGCCCGAGCCCATTCCCCATTTTCTGGAAAAAGCATTTTCCCACACCGTGGCCTCGCGACGTGGAATGAGCGGAATGAAACATCGCTGTTGCCCTTTTTCACGACGTCGCGCAATCATGCACAACTGCCTTTACATAGGGGAAATTCCGGAGCAAAATGGGAGAAACGCGGGAAAAAAATGTCGAGGAAAGGTAAGAAACCGCGGTCTGACAGCTGAATTGCACGAATGGTCGGGGAGCGGGGAAATGAGGACGGAAAATTGAGAATGATTTCGTACCGACTTGAGGAATATTTCCGTGAAATCCGGATGGAAGGTGAATGCTTCTCGTGCTACGGTCGCCAGTGTGTTCGGGGACAAACTGCTCAAAGCAGGGCGAAATAAAGTAATGACTCAATTACCGGTACGCAGAATATCCAGGTGATGGAAACCAAGAAGTCACGTCAAACACTGAATATTATTTACCCTGAGTTAATCCTAAGTTGATTTCATTACCTGACCATTAGTGTTGATTTACTGAGTAATTCACTGGTTGATTTCATTACTCCCCGTCCATTCGTGCAATTCAACTGTCAGACCGTGTTCAATGGATTCATAAACATGTGTTCATTACCTTCATACAAAAGGCCTGACTTGCTGGCCAAGGGCCATATTCATGATCATTCAGGTTACCTTTCGGAAGAGCACCTTCAGTTGAAAGGACGGTAACCTCTATAGTGTGTGGAATTTAAAATATTGCAATAGGTACTAGAGTTACTTGTCAGTGTATACAAAAAATGCTGCGAATTATCACAGAACGGTTTATCATTTACCTGTATACATAGGTGCCCCTTTCGTAGATCAATATATTCTGTGATCAATACCTACACTCATACTCCTTCCAGGAAAACCCTAAACCGAGTATTGGATCCTGGAGGGAAATTACAGTTTCATAAATATGCGGTGGATTCAAGAATTCTACCTATAATATTGGTTTATTATTTTCAATGATGAACCATTGGAATCGAGCAAGAAAAAAAATCTTACCCCCCCACACCACTAAATTTGATGGTTTACGTTTCAAGGTATGCAGAATCCGAAAATGCAATAAAAATATTTCTGTCTGTCCGCCGTACGCCGTACTAGCCACTTTTCTTAGTTACCATGAAAAAAAATTGATGAAATTCGGGTTATAGGTTCCGTTCGGCGTCTAGTTGGTCCTCGAAGCTCGGCGTTACTGCCAGTCATCTCTAAGGGGTTCAAAATAGGGGTTGAAATTTTCAGAACGCAGTATCTCGAAAACTTCCGATTGAAGGATATGGTTTTTTTTTACGTTAATAAATTTGTATTGAGCTAAACAATTTTTTGAGACCACTCGGAGCATTGTACGTCCAGCCGTTCGTGTGCACCAAAAAGCTTCGTCAACACGATCGTGAATCAAACGGTATAAATCCGGCCGGGATAATAATCAGTACGGAGCACCTGATTATAATCAAGGATGGCTGTATGAAGTCGAGTTTGTTGTTCTACGATATTATTCCATTTGATAAGTGATGGACTATTGGATTATGTTGGTAGGTAATTGTCAAACTTGAACAAACGTTGAAGTATTATTGATGGGTAAATTATTACACAATGGTAAATTATCACAAAACGGCAAATTATCACACAACGGTAAATTATTACACAACGGTAAATTATTACATAACGGTAAATTGTTACACAACGGCAAATTATTACACAACGGTTTATCTACCAAAAAGGGGCTGGATTTTGTTGATCGTTACTTTTGCAACTTGAACAACCGTTGAAGTATTATTGATGGGCAAGTTATTACACAACGGATCACCATAGGTATTAACCACAGAAAACAGAAATCTACGCAGAAGGGGTATCTATTTCACTCCACATCAACAATTTTTCTTTAGAACTTCATTATTTGCGTTTCTTTTTGCCGTTTTAGTTAGGTACTTACCCACTGTTTGTCATAGGCTGCATTATTTTAGCAACATTTAACTCGTGATTTTGGTAGGTACCTAGTAACGAGTACGGGGTTAGGTACTAACCTACGGAGGGTCTGCGATTCACATAATTATTACACAACGGTAAATTATTACGCAACGGCAAATTATTACACAACGGTTCATCTATCAAAAAGGGGCTGGATTTTGTTGAGCGTTACTTTTGCAAGTTGAACAACCGTTGAAGTGTTATTGATGGGCAAGTTATTACACAACGGTTCATTATAGTTACTGACCACAGAAAACAGTGATCTATGCAGAAGGGGCATCTAACTCACTCCACATCAACAATAACTTTCCATTAGAACTTCATTATTTGCGTTTCTTTTCGCCGTTTTAGTTACGGTTTGTCATCAGCTGTATTATTTTAGCAACATTTAACTTGTGATTTAGGTAGGTACCTAGTAACGAGTACGGGGTTAGATACTAACCTACGGAGGGTCTGCGATTCACATAATATGTACAGAGAGCTGTGATCGTTAACAGAAAGGTATTCTGTACAAAATAATAAACCGTTGTGCAGGGATTTGCAGCGTTTTGTTGTGGTTATTCATTACATTTGATGAAGTTGAAAAAGCACATATCTTTGAAATCCAAAATAACAATAATTCTGCAAATGAAATAATATTTTTATTTATAGGACAGACTAGCGGGCCGTAACGGCCGATGGTGGACGAGGGACGAGGACTCCACTTACCTACGACTTCTCTCTCACTCACTCACTCGCTCTCTCTCGCTCACTCTCTCCCACTCGACTTACGCCTCCTCTCTCTCCTACCCTTCCTTGCATCTGCAGTGGTGGTAACCGCGGGATGCTCAATCTTCTCTAATACTCGCTTTGGTTGTAACGGCGGGGTAGTAGCACTCTATCCTCCTGCGTCTGCTGTGGTGATAACCGCGGGACGCCTATCTCTCTCTCTCTCTCTCACTCCTCTAGCACTCGCTGTGGTGATAACCGTGGGGGCCTCCTCTTCCACTAACGCCTGCTCTGGTGATATTCGCGGGGCAATAGCGACCTTCCATCCTACCCAAACCTACCCTACCTGACATACGACACCACCAACTGCTTTAAATTGATATTATGGCATTCTCATACTTGAGGGATACTTTTAGTAAATGGATAGGTGGGGTACCTACTTGTATTGCTGCATCTGTGAGGATGGATGAGTTGGGTTTTGATTTATTATTTTCAATAATGAACCTTTGGAATTGAGCACACAAAAAAATTGTTTAACCCCCCCATCAAAATTTGATGTTTTACGTTTCAAGGTATATGTAGAATCCGAAACTGCAATGAAAAAATTTTTGTCTGTACGCCGTAATCCGTACTTCGCGCTTTTCTTAGTTACCATGAATCAAAATTAATGAAATTTGGTTTGCAGGTCTAGTTGGTCCTCGAAGCTCGGCGTTAATGTCACTTTGCACCGAAAACCTTCGCCAACATGACCGTGAAACAAACGGTATAAATCCGGCCAGATATCATCGCTAGGGAGCACCTGGTTATAATCACAGAAGGCTGTATGAAGTCGAGTTGGCTGTTCTGTAATATTATTTCATTTGAAAAATGATGGATCTTTCGGATTTTGTTGTTAAACTTACTTCTGCAACTTGAACAAACGTTGAAGTATTGTTGGGTGAATTATTATGCAACGGTAAATTATTACACAATGGTAAATATTACACAATAATTGTTCATTATTTCTACGTAGAAGGGACCTATACTGGTGAATTATTACACACCGGTTTATTATTTGCCTTACGCTTCATGAATAACTGCAAATAATTAATGACGGAATTATTGAATCCCGCGCATTTGTATGAATCTTTTATTCCGGGGCAGGCTCCAGTAGTCGATTTAGGGCTTTCCTGGAGGGAGCTCCAGGGTATTTATTGACCACAAAAAACAGCGACCTACGCAGAAGGGGCATCTATGCAGGTAAAAAATAACCTTTGTATGATAATTTGCAGCGTTTTTTGCAATGCTAAAGGCGCGCACGAGTTGGTAGGCACCTAGCCAATCAAAAGTGTACCCACGTTCAATCATGGTGAGCGAATGGAAAAAAGGAGTTATGAAATATTTGAGAGATATTACACGAGAATTACCTCAAGTGAATGAATTCATTGAACAAAGTAGTAAGGTTATTCAACAATGAAGTTGCTCATTGCTTATATCCTTATATTTTACAGAAGCCGCCTAAAACAAGGCTGGCTCTAAATGAGGAGTCCGCAATATTCGGGTTCATTTTGCGTTCGGTCAAGTTCGGCTCCACTTCTCCCTATGGACCCTCCTTTTATTTATTCATTTATTTATTGGTATACACGGGATAACCAACTCGATTTTGGTACATGCGAGGTAAGGAGGACGGCATACGTCGGACGGACCGACATTTTTTAATTCAATTTTCAGAGTCTAGGTACCTTATACCTTGAAATGAAAACTATTACAATTCGAGGGATGGTAACAATTTTCTTTTTCATGCTCGGTTCATCGGTTCATTATTGAAAAAAAAAAAAAATTACCAACATCTGGCAACTACTATAATCCTAAATACTTATCACTATTTTAACCGTAGGTGATCTTAGTGCCACTAGCGGGTAGATGTCACTCCTTTCTGCGGCTGAGGAAGTTTTCTTGGCGGGTGAATTTTTACAACAGGGTTATTTTTGAGGGTCTCTACCTTCATTAATCACGTCCTGTGTATCGCACAGGTCGTCCAGTCAAGTGATTTACGTAACTGTTTTTTTGTTTTTGTTTTTTTCAACTTCATTATACCTTGATCGGAACTTTGAATTTACAGTACATAATTACTGTGATTGAAATTGTTGAAGAGTGGTAGTACCAAGAAACTTACGTCTCTAATCTACCAAAACCTCTACTACCATGATTCGGCGATATATTAAGGCTCATATTCCCCGCTCAAACCCCACCAACCTCTTGGGGTTGGTCTCTTCAACTTTATTTATTTTTCAATCATCTGTGAGCCCTGCGACGGCAACTTTCAAGTTACGCACATTATGTTATTGTAATTGGCACAGCTGGGCCGTTTAATTTAACAAATCTCTATATCGTCGGCTTACAAGTGAAATTCACTAAGTCAAATATTATAGTTTTGAGAAAATCAAATTTGAAAAATTCAGTTTTTGGTGAGACCCGTTTTGCTAGGAAGAAATTGGATTAGAGGGTTGAAATTTGGTGTGCAGCTGCTTAGTGATGTCTACTTACTTCCACGTGATCCCCAAGTGGTTAGCGCATTCACAACTAACTTAAAAATGTACTTTTCGTACGAAGGGACCTGACTTAGTGAATTTCACCTGACTATAGTGACTTAATGATTTTCACTTGTCGAAAAACTTCTGAGATGTGATGACTTAGGGATTCTTCTATCTATTTCTCCCTGAATTTTGATCGCATTAATGAGGGGGGTGAAGGATTTTAATAAGTATTTTTTTAAGGATTTTAAAAGTAATTTATTGTTTAAAATCTGAGTTTCGACTGCAATACAATTATTATTTGGAACTTTGTGGAAAAAAAGGAACTTTAAAATTCAAAATAATGCTCTCAATTCAGTTCAAAACTTCACTTCTCACAAAATTATTATTCTTCGTCAGAAGCGTCTGACAGTGCAGGTTCAGCAGCCCGGTCAACTATGGCGTTACTTGTCTGTAAACCATAGAACCACTGCTGCAAATTCTGCGGTATGACACCCTTACGGCAGAGAGTTGTTAGGTCTTTCTTTTTTGCCACTGAAATCGGGAGCTGATTCCGGTACAGTGGAGCTAAATATGTTTTAGTCATCCTCAAAGTGGAGGCCCGGCTTTTTCTGGCTGATGCCATTCTCAACGGAATCTTCCTGAATTCATCTTGATAACCGTACTTATATCCAATGGATTCTGGCTCATCCCTTCTGTACTGAAACACTTTTACTTTCAGCCAGTTAACCTTTTGACCCGCATCGTCCACGTTCTTGTTGAACACTGTTGTCTGAACAAGGTGTTTTAAGTTTAACATGTCCTGAAAGCAGAGCTCTTTAGTGTGGTATCCATCCTTACTTTTTCGTGCAATTCGAAAAATGTTTTCCCATTCATGAACACTAAAGACATCCACATTTTTCTTTGCTGTTTCGACTGCAGAATGCATTGAGTCGACCTCCATGTAAGAATGGCCGCTCTCCATAAACTTCTGTTCGATGATTTCTAAGCTGGGGTGATTGCGTACAGCGTACAACAACAGTGCCGATATTTGAATGTTACGGTTTTGACCCCCGCAAGTGTCCGAGAAGATAGTGAGGCGTTCTACTGTGTGAGGAACGTGGTCCATTATGAACTGCAGCAAACAGGACCCGATCTCACAACTCCCTCTTTTGCCATTTACTTCAGTCCAGAAAAAACAGTATCCGTTGTTCGGGGGTGCTGCCTCATACACAGTAAAGTTGTACACATTTATTTTTCTGAGGTAATACAGCAAACTTACACCAGAACTGGGGATCTGAAGCACGCTTTGAAGATCACAAGTTATCGACATGAAGCTTTTGTCATGAGTGGCTTTTTTTGTCCAAATCCTTTTCCTTCATGGCTGCATCTTTTCTGACACAGTGTTCTTTATATTCATTTATATCTCTTTATATTTATTTCATTAATAACTGTCTCGAGTCGAGGTAACTGATGCTGTGGGTAGGTGAATCGCGAAAATCCTTTCTGCCTAGTCGTATTTTTATCCCGGATCCACAAGAAATGATCAGAAATATGAATCCATTCAAGTGACTTAGTGAATTTCACTTCAACGGCAATAATTTATTGCCTTTGGAGAAATTCACTAAGTCTCGATAATCATCACGGTAAGGACTTAGTGAATTTCTCCTGACTAATTTTTTTAACATTCTGACTTAGTGAAAAACTATTTCGCATTTTCCGTGAGAACGGTTCCTAGGATCTCAAAATTGACGTCACCAATCGATCAGGCGTTGAAAAATACATAGGAGTAGCAAATAAACCGAAAATTGAAAAAATTGACTCAGTGAATTTCACTTGTAAGCCGACGATATATAAAAATGAATGTCTGTCTGTATGTATGTTCCCTATAGACTCCTAAACTACTCGACCGATCGGGATGAAACTTTGGGAATATGTTTTGGGAACACCGGGGATGGTTTCTGACTAGGCTGCATTCTCGGTGGAGACTTCCTTCAACGGTTTTCAGGCTATTCCTAGCAACCCCGATCTTGAAAAGTCGTTGTCAAGAAAAATGGGAAAAGCAGTTTCGTCGAGTTTTTCATATCGGGTCGTGAGTGGTGTCCTCGGCTAGGGCAAATTCCCCTCTTTCCGAAAAGTGGCGAACGATTTTTCTAGGACCACAACTTGACGAGTTATTTACATATTTACAATGTTCGCAGCAACTCGCCGAGTTATTTATTGGTACCTATCAACACGGCGTCAAATCTTTTTTCAAAGTTGTTTTCACAAGGAAAGTTCACTCCATTTTAGGACAACACGATTTAAATCAGATGTTCTACTGTGTATTTTTTCCTTCTTCGTGGTTGTGAACTACTTACCTACTTTTCATCTTGGATAAATTCATTCTTCGTGTTTGTCGTATTCCTTCTATTATTGATATTTCTACTTGCCGCTCCTAACGTTCATATTTTCTGCTTCAGTGTTCATATTTTCTGCTTCAGTGTTCATATTTTCTGCTTCAGTGTTCATATTTTCTGCTTCAATTTTCATATTTTCCTATTCTTGATTTTTCTTTTTCTTCATTTACCAGCTTCGTCGTCAATCATGCCTCCCAAAAAAACAGCCATGGACAACTCTATGTGGCCTGCTCACGCGTTGGAAAACCGTCTGATTTGTTCGTGAACGCACCAGAAGGGAAAACGAGGAACATAGTCTATCCACAGGCACTCGAATGACCTTCAACAACAGACAAAAATTGATACACTTATATACTTTAAATGTATAAATAATTCATTTTGAGAATACGTTGTGTGATCATTAGGGGCAGTTGGGGAGGGCTCACTAGGATGTTTTGAGGGGGGCCTCAGGGTTGGCACTTTGGGAATATGTTGCTTGAATATCGAGGATGTTTTCTAACCATGTGAGCTATCAGATCGTAAGGGGGAGGTGGGTTTCAGACATTTCAAAAATACTTGACTATTGGCAGGTACATGTTCGTAGATGGGCAGAATAGGGTCACTCTAAGGGGGAGTTTTGGGGAGTTTTAGGGGGGAAAATTACCCATAAATTCCCAAAATGAAACAGTCTGACAAGTGACACCTCATTTTAAAGGTTTTTGTACGCTGAACACGATGGTGAAATCAGAATTGCGATATCTCATTCCGTTCTCAAACTGGAGCACTTTGAAGATGAAGGAACGTGGTTATTTTACATAAAATCAGTTATTTCTTCGAAAATTCGCTCTTATAGCCATGCTGCATGACTGTGGTTTTTAAACTTGCATCAACACAACCCACCACGAGTACACAGTCGGTAATGGTGCGGGGGAGGGGGAACTTTACGTCCAGTTATTTACGCACCCCGACCGGGGCAACGCCCGGGTAATCCGCTAGTAAATAAATAAATAAATACATAAACCTAGTTGTTGCTTATCGCTTGGAGCTGTATGAGACCGGCCAGTTTCAATAACCAATAAAATAAATATCCATGGCGGGTACTTAATTCTATTGACAACACGGTTAGAATCATTTTGGTCACCCAAGTCCAACATCCGTCGAACGCTTTCGCTTTTGGATTGATAAACGTGTTGATAGGAGAACTTACCAGTACTTCTCATTATTGAGGGATGGGTTTCATTGACAAAGCACTTACCTGTAACGAAAAAAGACCAATTTAGGATTCATTATTGGTTTAGAGTTACAGATGGAATCAGGATAATATTGATAATGTATGTCACGTAGACAATATGAATGTTGATCCTCAAAGTAGACGATGGAGCCGTACGTTTCCTCCTGAACATGATGGAGAAATGCGGTGTTACGGGGGAACAATCGGTCATGGGTATCCGAATCAAATGGCTTTTGTTACAAATTTATTATATCCTTTAGTCAAAGTTGCAAGTGATGCGATCCACACATCATAATCAAGATTGTGATTCGGATATGCCTAACTGGTGTGTCATCCACGGTTGGGTAGTGAGTCGAACCGCCAGGGTGAGTCGAACATCTATCAATCACAGCGAAGGGTAATGTGTTCTTGCGGTCATACCTTCCACGTGCAGTGCTCAGTTTCAATTACGATGTGTACCACGAGTGGCCAGCAAATCTAGGATTTGTAAGGGCATCATGTTTCCAAAGTGATTCCAGATCAAACTCACCAACACTGCTATTCCTTCTTATCACCCTATGTGAAAGGGCAGGCGCCAGAAGAAATTTTAATCAATAGCAGAAAACTTGTAACAAATCAACACCTAAACTGTCACTTAAGTGTGACCCAACCTGTGATTAGCTCTTTATGAAACGGGCTCGGGAGCTGGGAGGTCATACTGTACAACTTGCAGCAGATTTTCGTAGGGAACTGGATTCACTGATAGGATGACCGATCGAGATATTTTCTTGCTCGTTTCACGAAAACCTTCACCTGGTAATTGGACATATTGCAACAAACCGCGTTTCAAGGTAGGACCGACTTTTTTGTATCGGCAGTCATCTTTGGACCATCCTCATTGTCCAATACGGTCGTTAGCGAGAAACGAAGGTCTGACCGAGTGTTAATCCCTTACTAATCCCCACGGTCGAAACAGGGGTTTTTGCCCAGGTCTCCAGTCTCTGAAAAAACCAGGAGGTTCACCCAACAAAGGGTCACCGAGATTGCTTTGGGATACGCACCGCCCCTTCGGCGTGACCCAAACCGATTTCATCTTCTTAACCTATAGCCACTGTAACTCTATTCCATCTCGGGTTTCCGCTCTCCATCCTCCAACTCCTTTTTTTCCTCGGTAATAATGTGAATTTATGAGCTGAAGCCCAGCAAGTCCTCCCTGAAACCCACTTTGGGTGCAGACTCTTTTACCTCTCTTTCCTGCACACCTCTTCCGGCGAATAAAGGTAGGAAATATCCTACTTATTTGAATTTATTCTTGGGGACGATATAAAAGGGAGTTCGAGGTTGTATAGGGTCACTCTTACCAAAGTGAATTCAGTTTAAGTCTCATGGGCGATCTTTCGCACCGACCCTTGTCTCCGCTCTTTCCACTTTATCCCTGAAAAATGACTCCTGCCTTTTCCGGAGCAAAAAGAAACGTTCAGAAAAAAAGGAGTGACAGTTCGAAAGGATCCTCGTATTTGACAACACTGAGGAAATGGGTAAAAAAATATATATGAAATTGGTTAATAAATTACAGTCATACCATTACAATGTTGAAAGAAGTGGTTTTTAAAATCGAACGTGGCGTTCTGTATATTGTTCGTGACTGTACAAAATAAAGGGAAGGCCTATGAAGGACTCATGAAGGATACTCATGAACACCATGACAGAAAGAGCTAACTCTGGTTGAGAATAGTAGGCAGTCATTACAGAACAGCTGGAGCCTGACCGTGAGTATAAATTGGATTTTACCGAATAAAACATTCCGTCAATCAATTTCTCATGTTGACTGTAGGGATGTCAATGGGACGGGGCGCCAGCACCATTATTCTACTGGTAAGTTGCCTATGAGAGGAGGTGAAATGAATGTAACTGTTCCCCACTCCGCTCGACAACATTCCATCGTACACTTGCGAAGCGGTTGGGTAGAGCCAAGGAAGGAAAGAGAGCAAGTGATTGATAGACCGCTTTTGTTTGGAAGGACAAACAGTGACAAAGGTGGATGAGGCCTTAGAAGCTTCGCTCCTCATAGTTTGTTCACCCGGGTGAAGGATAGCTCTTCGTCTCCCCTGTTCGGTTTGCTTTGACCTGTGTTGGTTGGAAACTGGCTGCTAGGAGGGCATTAACAGAGGAAGTTTTTGGGCGCCACATCGACTCCACTTTTGTTCGGGCTGTTGCTATAAAAGTCTTTTCTCACTACTTATATCCTCTAATCTATTGGTTAAATTATTTTCAATAGTGAACCTTTGGAATCGAGCATGGAAACAAAACAAAAAATTTAAGCCTCCTCAAAATTTGATGGTTTTCGTTTCAATGTACGTAAAATCCGAAAATGGAATTAAAAAAAAATGTGTGTCCGTCAGTCGTACGCCGTCCGCCGTCTACCGTACTTCGCACTTTCCTTAGTTACCATGAAAGAAAATTAATGAAATTTGGTATATGGGTGCCATTTGGGGTCTAAAGGGGAGAAAAAATGGGGTCGAATTTCCATATCTCGAATTTTTTGACGGGTTTTAATAGTCTTCGCACTTGGAAATTTTTCGAGACAACCTGTAGAAATGTACGTCGAGCCACTCAATCAGAGTGAAGCCTGAAGTTGCACCGAAAAGCTTCGTCAACACGATCGTGAATGAAACTGTATACATCCAGCCCATATATCATTGCTCAGGGACAGCTGATTGTCATCATGCATGGCTGTAGGAAATCGAGTTGGTTGTTTCGAGACATTATTCCATTTGTAGAAGGATGCATTCCAAGGAGCGCAATTCCATTTGAAGCTCTCAATGTATTTTTGCTCGATGTTTACTCGAATACTAAGTTCAGTGCGTCATTGGCGAGTTTGTATTTGCTTTAAGTGATACGCCATTGTTCCCCAACTAATTCCTAGTCTTTTTAAGTGTTGCAACCTATTTGGTCTCCAAATGCATTATTTGTATAACATTATAATATATCTTCTTTTTTTTTGCTACTCTTCATAATACTTCTTTGCTTGCCTCATGAGTCCCGGGCGCTCTTGGTTCCTGGACAAGTGCTTAGGCTATAGGAACTAATATGTTGACAATAACATTTTGTCATTCTACTATGTATTCTTCTTTTTTTGTCAATAAAATAAATTGAATTCAATTGAATTGAATTGTATGGCTCTTTGGATTTTGATAATAGGTACTTTTGCAACTTGAACAAACGTTAGGCTTCATGAATAACAACAAATGATTAATAATTGAATTATTCAATCCTGCGCATATTTATGAAACTGTAATTCCCGGGCCGGCTCCGGTACTAGATTTAGGGCTTTCCTAGAGGGAGCTCGAGGGTAGGATTCATCACTGAAAAATCTCCACAGACGTGGCATCTATACAGGTAAATAATAAACCGCTGTGTGATAATTTGCTGCGTTTTGACATGAGATCTATTGAAAATTAAAACTATTACCGAATGAATAAAATGGATTCGTCATTCCTTCAGCCCATTTTACACGGGGAGGTGCTTGGGCACATTTTATGGAGGTGCTTGGGCCCATTTTACAAATTTTGGGCTGGGCCCATCTTACACTCATTCAGAGGGACATGGGCCCAGCTTACAATCGGCCATGTGGAGCTTTATGACATATTAACAATGGATAGTGGTCTGAGGACAAAGAATGGATGACGCATCGGATGGAATGGATGAGGACTAGCATTTGAGACCATTAGACCCTAGGCATTTGAGGTCAGTACTGCATGGATAACGAGAGAGGTTCTAATGGTTGAGAGGGCCCTAAAAGCCGAAAAGGTATTAAATAAACAATTACGAACCTGCATAGTAGAAGACTACATTGGACCTACTCCTTTTTTGGCGAACAGAGTTTCAGAAGTTGACATGCTTCAGACCAGCTTTCTTCATACTGTGTGCGTTCATGCTGAAGCTGCGATGAGAGCAGCGATTTTACCGAAGCGTGTGTCTACACTCTCGATTGGCGTTAACGCTGAACCACCGAGAAGAGTAGCTATGAGAGTGGTGATTAGAGGAAGTCAAGCGATCGATACTAGCTCTGGTCCATTAATTACCGTTCATCGTTAAGTAAGGACAGAAGTTATCTCATCCTGTGAAATATTAAAAAATAACCCTCGCCTAAAAGCTAAGATTCCGAGAGCTGTCCCGTAAGAGTCACGCACAATGTTGAAACCGTTTATCGGAAAAGTTGAAAAGAGCCTTAGTAACACTAAGATTAATGTGACCTATACGATAATGAACGGCACTGGTACAAGCTATTCACCCATTATATTCAGCCGTACGTTGCTAGCTTCATAGAAACCGCGGGAGAGAATCTTCATAATATACAGGAAATCGATCCAAACCAATCAAAGAAACGGGTTCATCCGGCTCATTTTTCCTTTATATTTTTCACCTCGTGCATTCCTTGAGTTGTAAAGAGTGAGATAAATTTACATTTCCTACAGGGTTTAACCTTGACTTCGATAAGCGTAAGGCGCATTAAATAAGAGTTTACCACAACCACCGCATTTTTCACGAAAAGGAAATCAACCTCGTGAAATCTCGACTCGTCTCACCAGCGTTCCCAAGAAGCCCGAGGACGTTGGGACTCCCCCACAATTCGAAAACCCCTTGGGGTCCCAGCCTAACTGTGAAGCTGCTTTGAATTCATGAAATCCACTTCTTAGAGCCGCCAACCCGCCTTTGAAATAAAATTTATTTCTTTTTCTCAGGGATCTGAGGGTGCGGAGGAAAAAATTATTTGAGCCGTATCATAATCTAATCATCTAAATTCACGGCCCCAGTTGAGTC
This sequence comes from Leptopterna dolabrata, assembly GCA_954871275.1. Lineage (NCBI taxonomy): Eukaryota > Metazoa > Arthropoda > Insecta > Hemiptera > Miridae > Leptopterna > Leptopterna dolabrata. The sequence continues at coordinate 47,441,442 of OX940976.1, read as the reverse complement.
GGGGGTTAGAGGTATACATTAATCAAAAATACCATAAAGCTCGCATTCCATTACACGGATGGATGACAGAGGGCACGAGATTGATCCACCACTCTCGTCTTCTTGAAAAGAACATTGTAATTGAATTTTCTGTAGTTTGAAACAATGGAGGCAGAAATATTTAACTATAATTCTTCCTTTCCTCATATTCATATCCATATTTCATACACTCATATTTTCCGGATATTCATATTTTATTATCCTACGCAAGCATGACAATGACAATCAACAGATAGTTGTCGAACGTTAAGGAGGCTCAACCTTGGACCAGGGTCGAAGAATCCCCAGCATGGATGAGTTGATGCTCCGAATGGTTCCTGTACTGACAGTACCGCCAAGCTTCGCGGACAGAGAAATCCAAAATGGGATCTACGAGCCAAATTTCATCAATTTCGGTTCAAGCCTAACTAAAAAAAAAAATCAGTCATGCAGCATGACTTAATGAGCGAATTTTCAAAGAAATATTCGAATTAATGGCTATGGTTTTGAATAAAGGAAAACTTCGGTCTAAAATTTGGTTTTCTATGTATATTCTCTTCGTATTTATTTTAATTTGTACGTTTTGTCCATCCTGATTCTACCGTTTGTTTATTACGTAATTGTACTGAGTGCTTATTTATTTGATCGCTGTGGGTAAATTCAAGGAGTTGTACTAATCGTTTGCCTCCCCCTTTTTTGCTTCGAACTCTCGTCTTCAATTAATACTTCTCACATTTTTCAATCTGACCACTCTAAGGGGGTGGGGGTAAGAGTTTAAAGATTATCCTAGTTTTGGGTAATTTTTGCGCACTTTAAATGCTCTAATTTAAGAACGGATTTAGATATCTAAAATCCGATTTCACTATCGTGTTCAGCGTGCAAAAACCTTTAAAATGAGGGGTCACTTGTTAGAAAATAACATTTTGGGGATTTTTGGGTAATTTTTGCGCACTTTAAATGCTCTAATTTGAGAACGGATCAAGATATCTAAAATCCGATTCCACCATCGTGTTCAGCGTGCAAAAACCTTTAAAATGAGGGGTCACTTGTTGGAAAATAACATTTTGGGGATTTTTGGGTAATTTTTGCGCACTTTAAATGCTCTAATTTGAGAACGGATCAAGATATCTAAAATCCGATTCCACCATCGTGTTCAGCGTGCAAAAACCTTTAAAATGAGGGGTCACTTGTTAGAAAATAACATTTTGGGGATTTTTAGGTAATTTTTGCGCACTTTAAATGCTCTAATTTGAGAACGGATCAAGATATCTAAAATCCAATTCCACCATCGTGTTCAGCGTGCAAAAACCTTTAAAATGAGGGGTCACTTGTTGGAAAATAACATTTTGGGGATTTTTGGGTAATTTTTGCGCACTTTAAATGCGCCAAAACCCTCCTTAGAGTAGGCCAATTTCGCCCATCTTCGAACTTAGCCTTTCGATTGCCAAGATAGATTTTTTGTGCAAATTTGAGCTGTTTATCTCAATTCTATCGAGAGTTATCGTCTGGAGTGACACATATATAAATAAATATATATATATATATACATATAAAAAAGTGTTAAATTTCAGGAATCGTTTTAGAATGGTCTGAAACGGATTTCTATGAAGAAAATTTCCAAAAATTTATATTATTTAAATTTCGAAGCCATTGCAATAGCTTCATTTTCTTTGAAAATTCGCTAAAAATGTACGGATAGCACGATTCTTACACGATTATACGAACTCGTTTCACAGCTAATTACAACTCGAAATCATCAGCTGATCGATTTACCAGATGGGAATGAGACCGATGAGGCGGATAGTTATGTAATCTCTATCTCTACTATATTATAAAAAAAAACCACAGTCATGCAGCATGGCTATAAGAGCGAATTTTCGAAGTTTTCGGCATCTTCCTCCTCCGCCTAAAATTTTCTGAAAATTAATTTTCGGCCAATGTTTTCCCAACTTGATACCATACAAAATTAAAACAGGAGTAGTTTTACGCAAAGTAAAATTTGGGGTGGAAGGAGGGGGAGGGGGAAATCAAAAATGTTTTGAATATCAGAAGAGTAGGTATTGGATACGTAACAATTTTTTGTTCCATTTTTTGCCGAGTAACACCTCGGTTTGTAGATTTTCCAACGCTGAACACGATGGTGAAGTCAGAATTGCGATATCCCATTCCGTTATCAGATTAGAGCAGACGAACCAGGAAGAACATCTCAAGAAATAACCACGTTCCTTCATCTTCAAAGTGCTCCAGTTTGAGAATGGAATGAGATATCGCAATTCTGATTTCACCATCGTGTTCAGCGTACAAAAACCTTTAAAATGAGGTGTCACTTGTCAGACTTTTTCATTTTGGGAATTTATGGGTAATTTTCCCCCCCTAAAATTCCCCAAAACTCCCCCTTAGAGTGACCCGATTCTGCCCATCTTCGAACTTAGCCTGTCGATTGCCAAGACAGATTTTTCGTGCAAATTTGAACTTTTTATCTCAATTCTATCGAGAGTTATCGTCTGGAATGACACATACATATATAAATATATAAATATATAAATATATAAATATATAAATATATATATAAATATATATATAAATATATATATATATATACATATAATTTTTGGTGTCTTTCGGCAGTGAATTCAGGATGGTCTGAAACGGATTTTGGTATAAAAATCTTTCGGAAATTCGAGTTTTAAAAATTTTGGACCGAGAACAATAGCTTCCTTTTCTTCGACAATTCGCTAAAATATGCAAAGCACAGCGTACGGCGGCCGGGCAGAAATATTTCCATTCCTATTCTACATGGCTTGAAACGGAAACCATCAAATTTTGAGGGTTGGGGGGGGGGGTAAATTTTTGTTTGGTTTATTATTTTCAATAATGAATGTTAGCGCCAACATTTTCATTTGGTATTTTAGAAGTGGCTGGACTGCCACAGCTTCATGACCCCCCCCCCCCCCTCCATTCAAATAGGCTAAAGACGCACTTCCATTCAGTCTATCGTTCTCCGCTCCTCCCGTAGTTTCTCTATCTACCTAACCGTTATTCATTCACCCGCTTCCTTCAACTCATGAGGCTACCTATCTACAAAATCCCCCTGAAAGCTGTCTACCATCAGAGATCATCCACCACGGGGGCCCCTGTGGAATGCAGAGCGCTGCCAAAACGTGCGAGTCGAAAATTCATTAATACCTAATGCCTTCTCAATCCGTTTTGCTTCTGCCTACCAATTCATCATTCTCTCAGGATTATCTGAACCAGCCCTATAGATTCTCCTCAAAATACAGTCCACTTTAACCGCCCCATCAATGAACCTTTGGAATCGAGCGTGAACATATTTTTTGTTTTAACCCAAAACCTCAAAACTTGATGATTTCTGTTTCAAGGTTATGTACAATCCGAATTTGCAATAAAACCCGCTGCAAATTATTACACAACGGTTTATTACTTACCTGTATAGATGCCCCTTCTGCGTAGATCAGTGTTTTCTGTGGTCAGTACCCTCGAGCTCCCTCCAGGGTAGCCCTAAATGGAGTACTGGAGACGGCTTCAGAATTAACGTTTCATGAAACCGCGCGGGATTCAATAATTAAATCATTATTTATTTGTCGTTATTCATGAAGTATAAGATAAATAATAAACCGTTGTGTAATAATTTGCTATTGTGTAATAATTTACCGTTGTGTCGAAGCTCGGTGTTACTGTCAGCCATCTGTAAGGGGTTGAAATATTCAGAACGCCGTAGCTCGAAAACTTTCGATAGAAGGGTATGGTTTACTTTACGTTATTAAATTTTTCTTGAGCTAAACAATTTTTTGAGACCACCCGGAGTATTGTACGTCCAGCCGTTCGTGTGCACCAAAAAGCTTCGTCATCACGATCGTGAATCAAACGGTATAAATCCGGCTCGAATATCATCATTAGGGAGCACCTGATTATAATCAAGGATGGCTGTGAGAAGTCGAGTTGGTTGTTCTGTGATATTATTTCATTTGATAAGTGATGGACTATTGAATTTTGTTAGCAGGTACTTGTGAAACTTGAACAAACGTGTAAGTATTATTGATGGGTAAATTGTTACAGAATGGTAAATTATTACACATTTTCAAATTATTGCACAACGGTAAATTATTACACAACGGTTCATCTACCAAGAATGGGCTGGATTTTGTTGATCGGTACTTTTGGCACTTGAACAACCGTTTAAGTATTATTGATGGGCGAGTTATTACTCAACGGATCATTATATTGACCACGAGGGTAGGTATTGACCAAAGAAAACAGTGATCTATGCAGAAGGGCATCTATTTCTCTCCACATCAACAATCATTATTTGATCCTTATTTGCGGTTTCTTTTTGCCATTTTAGTTAGGTACTGTTTGTCATCGACAGGTTCATTTTAGCAACATTTAACTCGTGATGTAGGTAGGTACCTAGTAACGAGTATGGGGTTAGGTGCTAACCTATACGGAGGGTCTGCGATCTACATAATATGTGTGTAGAATATTACATATTATATTATATAGACGGGTTATCTATACAGAGAGCTGTGATCTGTAACAGAAGGGTATTCTGTACAAAATAATAAACCGTGATGCAGGGATTTGCAGCTTTTTTTATTGCACTTTTGGATACTACATACCTTGAAACGTAAACCATCACATTTTTAGTGGTTGTTTGTGGTGGGGGGGGGGGGGGGGTACAATTTTTTGTTCGTGCTCGATTCCAAAGGTTCAGTATTGAATGCAACAAGCCACAAGTTTCTGTCCGTCCGCCGTACGCCGCATTTCGCCCTTTCGTTACCATGAACCAAAATTAACGAAATTCGGTTTATCCGTCTCATTTGGTGTCTGGTTGGTCCTCGAAGCTTGGCGTTAATTTCAGTCATCTCTAACGGGTGAAAAATAGGGGTTGAAATCTCCAGGACTCCGACGCCTCAATTTTTTTATGGTTGTAGATAGTTCTTGACCTTGGGAGTTTTTTGAGCCCGCGGGGAGCACTGTACGTCCAGCCGTTCGTTCGCAGTAAGGCACCGAAGTTTGCACCGACAGGCTTCTTCAACTGGAGGGTGAATCAAATTGTACACGAGATCGACACAGCATCATTTTAGAATGCCATGTACGCTGAATGCAATCCGCACAGTTGTACAAAATGTTGGTTAGCATGCGAAGAAAGGCGATCATAATACGTTACGGTTCAAAGGCAATTGCATTCCTTCGCTTTTCCAGTGGAGCTCTCAAAGGGCCGACCTCCTAGCTGGGGAGGTGGCAGAATCGTTTAACCTCCCCACAGCTCAAGACGCTTCCCCGCGTTTCCCTCTCTATTTTTTTCTCACGTTTCCTTCTCTTTTTTCTATATTTTTTCGTCTTCCCTTCTCTCAGTGCCGTTAAGCTCCACTCCTCAAGTGAAGGGATAAAAGAAAGAAACCCCAAAGGGTGTGAGCAGGAGGTGCCGAAATGATCTTCGAGATCCCATCACCCCATCACCACACTCTGCCATTCTCCTGTCATTGGGTAACTTGGAACTGTGGCTCCTCTCCATTCTCGGGGCTCCGCATGAAAACCTCTCAATCGGATTCGCACAGTGTCATCTTTCCGATAACATTCGTCTATACAGAATGTACCGCTAGTCAATCATTCAGTGCCCCGCATGACTATACCTACCTAAGTTTGCTAGAATAATTGATGTGTCCGTGATTCGGGGGATCAAATCATACCGTGATTTGGGGTCGTATTCCACAATTATATGGCTCTATAATTATAAATCTGTATCTTGAGTGAAAGTGAGCGAATATAAACATTTGATCTGAATCAGGTTCACGCATGCGCAGATGAAGTCACAGTTATATTTTGACGTATTCGGTATGTACGATTCATGTGTCACGTGCACAAACAAGTTCACGTAAGAGCTGAAGAATTTTACGGTTGTTGGAGGTGAATAGTTATAATAACTGATAAACATTTTCGTTCCTCGCACCGAAAATAAATCAGCCTTGTATTCTTGCATGAACTGACGTCGTGAATACATGTGTCGTGAATATATTACTAACTAATATTTTATGTCTCTTGGACATTAACACATTAACAAATTCAAATCACTCGGAGTTTATTTTTATTATTTTTGTTGAAACTTCTTTTTCCTGGAATTATACTGAAATTGTAAGTTTATTTCGTCTCCACAGCTTCAATATCCAATTAATAATAGGATATAAATATATCCGATTAAGCTGATTCTCAGACCAAATAAACAATTCTATCTTGTTTTTGAACATTTAGTTTCGGCTTATTACTTTCAAATGAACCAGCGGAATCGAGAATGAAAAAAAATTTTACTCCTCTTTTGTTGGTTTTGGTTTCAAGGTACGTAGAATCCGAAAATTGAATGAATGAATCTCGGTCCGTCCCCGTATTTTGCACTTTTCTTACTTACCACGAACCAAAATTAATGAAATTTCGTTTGTAGGTCATTTGCGGTCTAGTGTGTATGCGAAGCATGGCGTTACTGTATGTTTATCTCTAGGGGTTTAAAAACGGGGGTTGAAATTTTCAGAAGGCCGTTGCTCGTAAACTGTCAAAACAAGGGTGTTCTTGATTTTCTGAGACCACCCGGAGCACTGTACGTCCAGCCCTCTGGTTACAGTAATACCCTGATTTCTGGCTACATTAACATGAGTGTTAATGAAAATAATGATGATACGGTAAACATCCAGCCCAGATACCATACGAACTATCCAGCTAGGGATCAGTTATAGTCAAGTACGACTGTAAGAAATCGAGTTGGTTGTTCATGATAATGATCATTTGAAAAATGATCTTTATTTTTGATTCTGTTGAATCTGTACTTTTATAACATGAAGAAACTTTATGCTTCATGAATGACAATAAATAATTATTATAGATAGAATTATTGAATCCAACGCATATTTAACAACCTGTCATTGACCGGCCGGCTCCAGAAGTCGATTTAGGACTTTCACAATGATCGACACAGAAGGGGCATCTATGCAGGGAAATAATAAACCGTTGTGTAATAATTTGCAGCGTTTTGAGTTGGCAGAAGTATACAGTAATTTGATCATTCCTACTCAACATTTAATTGGTCTCCGTTAGTTAACCCAAAAAAAAGTATAAGTACTTCATACTAGGACACATTAGAATTACTTCGTGAGGAGATAAACAACGTTCATTTATCCTTGTGTTGATAATAATTCCAGCTATTTAAATATCCACTTTGAGCGTCTAGCGGGATAAATAGAGCCGAGTTACTTACTTGAATTTTATCGTAGCAGCTATCGATGGTGATAGATATAATTTCTCACTCATCTGCAAGTACTCCTTTTGAAGGATCGACGGGGAGATATTTGTATCTTTAGAAGCGAGCGTCAGTGAGCATTCAGACCACTCAACCACGCGAAAGGATGAGTTAAACACCCTCAAGCCTATTATTCTCAACTTGGTAAACGAGTTTATTGTTTCCATGTATCCAACATTTGCTACAGTGAAGCGCATTTGACTTGGCCCCACTTCGCCCTCTTGACTCACCTCATCTCTGCCAGTGTAATGTAATGTGTAATGAATTACGCGTGCTGGGGAGAACCGGAGATGTTACAATTCCTCGTTACTAGCGAAATCTGGGTGGTCTGAAGTACTCCCCATGTGCCGCAGAAAACTACCAAGTCTTAAACTTTGCGTTACCCGTGGCTACACAGTTCAGTGCGTTTCTTCAAGCTAGAGAAACCTTCCAATTTACTGCGTTCCCCTTTATTAACAGCTCTCGGCGAGGGTATTTGGGAAGAGCGACAGGCGCTAATGAACTTCAAGATGGGTTTGTTTCAGCGTTGTTAGACTTCAGAGGAAAGTTACTGTAGGTTAGTTTTACCAGGTAAATCTGCGGGTTGCAAAACTCCGGTAGGGGGCTGGTTCTTATTAGGAGGAAGCCACAGGTGCTCCTCCACGTTAGGGCTTTTCGCCTTTTCTTGACACAGGTCATCTTTTAATTCCTACTCGTAAACAAGCACCTACCTCTTACATGAACAGGATAAGAAACAAAATGTTAAGACTGAGTTTGTGCTAACCCCCTCCATGGTTTAGACGGAAGAGAATAATAATAATTATGCCTCATTAATTTCCCGTCGCTCTACACTTGAAGCAAGTCTCAAAAGACAAGTGAAAAATTGCTTACGCGATACGATCCCACACATCCACTACCCCAGTCTGTCTGTTCCTTGAGCGTTAACTAATTGGTATAATGTAATAATTATATAAAGCTAATTTTTGCACGATCGATGCAGACTATCATAAGAAGTAAAAGTACCCGTCCACACCTCTGACCTTAACACCCACCCCCCCCCCCCCCCGCCCTCACCACACCCCAAAGTTGAGACTGCAGCCACTATTTCCAAAAACCGATAAATTCCAAACAAAAGGAGGTAGAGACCTCATTCTTACCCCAGAATGTTCCATTGGTAATATTATACATCATATTTCCACTGATCAGACGGCGGATACTAACAAGGTTACTATCCAACCTCGCCAACATTAGATCATTCTGAGTAGTCCATTCAAGTCAGAACTGATGCTAACATGAGTATAAATATTAATTGTGAAGAATAATGTTGAATAAAGATTTGTTTTGTGCCTTTCAAATTGGCGGAAGAACAGTATACTAGCATATTATACCGTCTATTCGATGAAGAATGAAGTACATAGTTACATTAATTTAGTAAAATTCCGAGTTGAGTGAAACGTTGATGTCGTGAGTCCCTCCCGGGAACACTCCACAGCAACTTTTAAGCTCTCACCAATATCCTTATGTCAAACTTACTTTCCGCTAATAAACATCTGAGTGGGGAGACACGCAACAGAATCCAGGGGACACAACCTGGAGCCCCACTACCAACTCCCAACAGGGAGTTGGAGGGAGAGGCCTCCAAGTCCTATATAACCCTGGATCCTGGAGCTTTAGCTTCATTCGACACTTCCTCTAACCAGCTCTCTCTTCTCTGTCTTACCTTATCCCTCTCAGATGATCGGTTGACTACAGCCGCCTGAGAATTTACCTCCTCTCCTCCTTGTCTAGATGATCGGTTGACTACAGCCGCCTAGACAAGGACCTCTCCTTACCTAGATGATCGGTTGACTACAGCCGCCTAGGTAAATTCACTCACCCACCTCTATCTCCTCCCAAAGTCGTAGATGATCGGTGGACTACCGCCGCCTGCGACTTTTTCTCCTTTCACGCCACCGTGATGAAAATTCTAAATTCATCACAGTGGTGAACCCGACGTTCATCCAACCTTCTATCCTCTTACCACCTCATGTGTCGCCCCAGTCTAGTTCGGTGTCCCCAATTTTAAATTCAAATTTAAACAGTCAGTGTAAATTCGCAATTCTTGGCCCAACCTCACCGCTCAACTCCAGCTCTCAACGCACCTCCGCTCCCGCCGATTGCGAATTTCAAATTCAAAACTACCTCATTTTTGAATTTTAGTTACAGCCATGGACCCGAACTCACCGACGCCGCCGCTCCTCCGGCCATCCCTGCTGCAGCCGCCGGCCGCTGCGACAACTGACGCAGCCGAAAACCCCTTCACTAGCCTCTCGCCACCCGGCTCCTCCGCATCCGCCGCCGCCGCTGCCGCCGCCGACGTCACGACGGCCTCGGCGTCATTCCCGCTGTCGCTACCCCCCTTCTACACGCACGACCCCGCGCTGTGGTTCTTTCAAGTCGACGCTGCGTTTTCGGCCGCCAACATCCGCAGCCAGCGGACCCGTTACTCCCGCATTATATCACTGCTCCCGTACGAGATCCTCCTACAGACGTCGGACATCTCTCCCGACGCCACGGCCGCATACGATGACCTCCGCACCCGCCTCGTCTCGCTGTACCAGCCGTCGAAGATCGCACGTGTCGCAGCGCTCTCCCAACCACAGCACCTAGGCGATCTGAAGCCCTCCCACCTCTACCGCCGTCTGCGTCATCAACTGCACGACGTGATGACGGCCGACATCGCACGGACGTTTTGGCTGCGGGCCCTACCACACCCCATGCAAATGGCGCTCGCCAGCCACCTCGACGGCCCAGACGAACCACTTCTGCGTCTAGCCGATACGGTCCACGACCTCACCGCAGCCGCCGGCGTCACGGAGGTCGGCGCACCCCGCACCCCCACCCCGCAGCGGGACCGGACGCCGTCACGAGAGCGCCGCCGGCCCCCCTCCCTCCACCGGCGCCGCTCCCTCTCCACCGAGCGCCGGCCAACCCCCTCCATCGACCACCGACGCCAGCGCTCGCCCGAACGCCGCAACACGTCCCCCCCTCGGCAACGCAGAGGACAATCTCCAGCCGCAGCGGCCCCCTCCACCTCCGTGCGCCCCACCAAGACCGCCTACCTCCCAGCGGACCCCCCCCACCGATGTTTCTATCATGTTAACTTCGGTGGGGAGGCCCGCAAATGCCAGCCCCCCTGCTCCTTCACCTCCAAGCAGGGAAACGTAAACCCGGCGGGCCCCCCTCCTCGCCAACACGGGGGGGACCATGACCAACCCCTCCCCGCCCGCATTCACACCACCACCACAAAGCCTCGCTACCCCCTCCTACGCCGCCGCCACGGCTGCCAACCTCCCGGCCGCGCCTGCCAGCGCCGCCAAAACCCTCACCCCACCGTCAACCGTTCCCCCACCTCGGAACGTCCCCTCCACGCCCGCCTCCAGGGCAGCCACCCTTCCGGCCGCCACTCACGCCGCCGCTACCATTCCCCCACCACGGAACGGCCCCTCCACGCCCGCCTCCAGGGCAAACCCCCCTCCGGCCGCCACTCACGCCGCCGCTACCGTTCCCCCACCCCGCAACGACCCATCCACGCCCGCCTCCAGGGCAGCCACCCTTCCGGCCGCCACTCACGCCGCCGCTACCGTTCCCCCACCACGGAACGGCCCCTCCACGCCCGCCTCCAGGGCAAAACCCCCTCCGGCCGCCACTCACGCCGCCGCTACCGTTCCCCCTCCCCGGAACGGAACCGCCCCACCTGCTACCAAGAGGACCAGCCCCCCAGCCGACGCCACCGTTCCCCCTCTCCGGAACGGCAAGAAACCGCCCCGCGTCTCCTTCGCAGGGGACCAACCGCCGCCAACACATACGCCCACCGCCGCCGCCATTTTACCGCACTCCACCCCGGCTCACCAGCGCCTTTTCTTAAAATGTTCAAAGACGAATGTCCCTTTCCTCGTCGACACAGGGGCGGCGCTCTCCATTTTCCCGAACAATATTCTCCGGCGACAGGCGCGTTGTTACCGGCAACTCCTCTACGCCGCCAACGGTACCACCATCCCCTCGTACGGGACGTACCGCTCATCCATCCACATGAGCGGGCTCGCGTACGAGTGGGAATTTACCGTGGCGGACGTAGAGAAGGCAATCCTGGGGGCCGACTTCCTCGCCTATTTCGGCCTCCAGGTTGACGTCCGGAACGCGCGCCTGCTCGACCCCTCCACCCAGAAGCCAATCCCCGGATTCATCCACACGGTCGATCGCCCCCCAACTCAATTCGAAACGCTCCTCCTCCAATATAAACCCCAGCGCCGCCCCTCAGCACATATCGCCCAAACACAACACTACATTGAGACCTCTGGACCCCCAATCTCAGCAAAAGCCCACCGCCTCCACCCCCTCCAACTGTCCCAAGCCCGGCGGCATTTCGATAAACTGATAGCAGATGGTATTATCCGCCCCTCCAAATCCCCGTGGGCTTCACCGTTACATATCGTACAGAAGCTCAACGGGGATATCCGCCCCTGCGGCGATTACCGCCGCCTGAACGCCAAGACCACTCCGGACCTCTACAACGTCCCCCACCTCCGAGACTTCTCCTCACACCTCCACAACACGACCATATTCTCAACCCTAGACATCTCCAGAGCCTTCCACCACATACATATCTACCCGCCCGACGTACCCAAAACCGCCATCATAACACCTTTCGGCCTTTTTGAGTACATACAAATGGGCTTCGGCCTCCGGAACGCTGCCCAGACGTGGCAGCGTTATATGGATAATATTCTGCGGGGACTACCATTCGTGTTTTGTTTCTTGGATGACGTATTGATCGCCTCCCGGGACCCACACGAACATCTGACACACTTCGCCGCCGAGGGCCTCACCATCAACTCTCAAAAATGCGTCCTCGCCCAGCCCTCCGTCCGCTGCCTCGGCCATCAAGTCTCGTCCGACGGGATCAAGCCTCTCCCGGACAAAGTACACGCTCTCACCGATTTTCCCCAACCCCGCACTGTCTCAGAACTTCGCCGTTTCCTGGGTATGTTGAACTTTTATCGTAGACACATCAAACACGCAGCACAACACCAACAACCACTCATACACGCTATCCCACAACCGGCCAAAAAGAACGATAACCGCCCCATTTCCTGGACCCCCGCCCTCACAACCGCCTTTCAAAATTGCAAAAAGGACCTAGTAGACGCCGCTCTATTAGCCCATACCGATCCCCATGCTCCCCTCTCCATCACGACCGATGCGTCTGACTGGGCCATCGGGGCAGTACTCCACCAACACACCGGCGCCACCCCCCAACCCCTCGGTTTCTTCTCAAAAACTCTGTCCCCAACTCAAAAAAATTACTCCACTTTTGACAGAGAACTCCTCGCCATCCACGAAGCCATCAAGCACTTCCGTGACTTCGTGGAGGGCAGGCAGTCCTCTGTCATCACTGATCATAAGCCCCTCACACATGCCCTCCTCCAAAATCGTAAATCCGCCTCCCCCCGTCGCCTCCGGCAACTCGAATTTATCGGACAGTTTACGTCCGATATTCGTTATTTGCCGGGGGCCGACAACTGCGTAGCAGACGCACTCTCCCGCCCCACCCCCACCCCCGCGCCGGTGGCGGAGTTACTGCCTTTCCCTTCCCCACAAACCCTAAAAACCCACCAAACACCAACTTCCGACCCCGCACTCTCCAACCTCATCTCCGCCTCCAAATTGGAACAACTGCCTCCCCTCGACCTCTGGTGCGACGTAACGGCCGATTCACCGCGCCCTTACGTCCCACCGGAGCTGAGGCGGCAGTTGTTCCTCCACTATCACTCCCTCCATCATCCCGGCATCCGGGCGAGCCGGGACCTGATCAAGACGCGGTACTTCTGGCCCCACATGAACACGGATATCCGTACCTGGGTTCTGGGGTGCCAGAAGTGCCAGCAATTTAAGGTCTCGGCTCACCCCCATGTACCTCCTCAACCCATTCCCGACTCCCTCCCGTGGGAACACGTCCATCTAGATCTGGTCGGCCCTCTTCCCCCCTCCGAGGGGAAGAGGTACTGCCTCACCATGATCGACCGTGCGACCAATTGGGTTGAGTGTATCCCACTCGCCCACATTACCGCGGACGCCGTCGCCGCGGCCTTCCTCAATCAGTGGATCAGCCGCTACGGCTGTCCGCGGACACTCACGGTCGATCAGGGGAGGAAGTTTGAATCAGCCCATTTTGCCGACCTGCTCCGTTCCCTCGGGATTCAAAAAATCCGCACCACTCCTTATCACCCCCAATCCAATGGGAAAATAGAGCGGTGGCACTTAAGCAAGCCATCTCCACTTCAGCCACGTCCCCCTCATGGACCAAAACCCTCCCCTACGTATTACTCAGCCTACGCACTTCCGCCCGTCCTTCAGACAACACAAGCCCCGCACAACACGCTTTCCGTGACCCTATTCGTTTACCGGCCGACTTTTTCCCTCCACACAACACCCCGTCCATTAACAGGGAACCGCTCCACACCTCAACACCGACAAACGACACCACTTACCCCAAACGCTTTTACACTTCCACTCACATGTACTTGAAAGAGCCGGGCATGCATAAAACCTTTCAGCCCCTTTATGCCGGGCCCTTTCAAGTCATCCGCACAACACCGACCACCGCGACACTGCTAATGGACGGGAAACCCCACACCGTACCTTTCGCCCGCTGCAAACCCGCCCCTGTTCTCCCTCAACCAACATCAGCCATCAGTCTCCCGCCGTCCGTTTGCCATGAACCATCTCTCCCAACCTCAACTATCACCCCCGTCGCCGTTTCCGGATTGCGATTCGGATCCGGAAATGGCGGCCATACTCCGGGACGTTTTCGTCCGGACCCGCTCTCCCCCCTACCCCCTTCGCCCGGGCCGACATCACCGCTTTTGTTTGTTCCGCCACGGATCTCCGGGTTACCTCCCCGGCCCCGGCGGTGGAAGTACCCCCAGTGGCGCATACTGCGCGAATTTCGCGCAGCACAAGCCACCGGGGTACACCCTCCCTACACCCCCACCGACCCTTTAATGTCCTCAATTCTGCACGAGTTCCGCCTCGCGGAACTCATGACCCCCCCACCCCCCGTTCAAATCAAAACCCCCCCTATCACTTCCAAACCCCCGCCTCCCGATCTTCAGCCCCAAATTTCCGCCCCCCAATTTTCAATTTTCGACCCCCCAATTTCGAATTCTCCCCCTCAAACACCCCAACCCACCAAACCCACAACACCCCCTCCCCCCCCACCACCGCTGGGGATATCCATAATAGATTCCGCCGGGACAAAACGGCCCGGGCGGCGAAACGGACGGAGGGAGCGTCCCCGCATTCCCCGCGTCCCGGCGGCCAAGTCCTCCGCCCCGCTCTGAGCAATCACGGCGGGGCCTTGAGATTTCGGGACAGTGCTTGTGTCTTATTAACCCACACGCACTGTACCGAACCTCACAGCCCCGCCGTGGCCGCCTCACCGCAGCAGCCACCACCCAAACCCACCCACACACTTCACTCACACACTTCACTCCACCCACACACTCACTACAATTCACCACACACTATCCACACCCAGGGAACGGCGGACTTCAACACCCCGTTCCAATCTGTCAACCCCACCCAAATTTGTACATACCAACCTTGTAAATACCAACTTTGTAAATACCAACCTTGTAAATACCAACCTTGTAAATACCAACCTTGTACATACCAACCTTGTAAATATTAGTCTATTATCTCATCATCATCATTGTCATCATGTCAGCTCGCCTACACCACTACTGTCTTCATTTTCAATATCATTCACCTACACCACTCCTGTACTTATCTTACTTATATTTCATATCACTTATCCTACTTACTATACTTACTATACTATGTTACTCCTATGTTACTCCTACTTACCAGTTACTACCTATGCTTACTCCTAGAATTAAGTCAAGACCTATCACGTTTCTGCCTTCAGCACACCGATTGTTTGCATCAGCCCTCAGCTTCTGTCACCTTGCGCCTTCAGCTCCACCTTTGTTTGCCGTTGCCCTCAGCCTCTGTCTCCGTGCGCCTTCAGCTCCCCTTTTGTTTGCCGCAGCCCTCAGCCCCTGTCACCTTGCGCCTTCAGCTTCTCAAACATTGGTTCGAACTGGGGGGACCTCTGTCGTGAGTCCCTCCCGGGAACACTCCACAGCAACTTTTAAGCTCTCACCAATATCCTTATGTCAAACTTACTTTCCGCTAATAAACATCTGAGTGGGGAGACAGGCAACAGAATCCAGGGGACACAACCTGGAGCCCCACTACCAACTCCCAACAGGGAGTTGGAGGGAGAGGCCTCCAAGTCCTATATAACCCTGGATCCTGGAGCTTTAGCTTCATTCGACACTTCCTCTAACCAGCTCTCTCTTCTCTCTCTTACCTTATCCCTCTCAGATGATCGGTTGACTACAGCCGCCTAGACAAGGACCTCTCCTTACCTAGATGATCGGTTGACTACAGCCGCCTAGGTAAATTCACTCACCCACCTCTATCTCCTCCCAAAGTCGTAGATGATCGGTGGACTACCGCCGCCTGCGACTTTTTCTCCTTTCACGCCACCGTGATGAAAATTCTAAATTCATCACAGTTGATATACCTAATCAAGGTTTGTATAGTATTAGCTGAGGCTTATTTGAATTTCAACAGACAGGGTTCGGGCTGGGAATGAGGAGATCATTGCAATGTTGAAAAAACGACTCAGGAACCCTACCCGGATGATTCCAATAGGCTAAAATTGAGGAGCACTGGACTAGGAGCGAGTATGCACCCAATACTAGGTACCTACCCTCTGCAACGCAATGCCTATGGGCATCTACTCAAATACTTTGAGTAATTAAATACCATAAGTATTCATGAGATCATTTATTATATTGTTTCCTCGTGTTTGAATAACGCTGAATCACATTACATTACTGGGGTATGATCGCTGCCCGCTGAAATTCAGAGGATATGTGCCGGTTGGTTGACAATCGGTCACATTTCATCAAGATCTGACCGTGAATTTCAACTGTTTGAGCAAGAACGTGTTCTGGTACATTATTTTCAATAATGGACCTTAGGAATCGAGCATGGAAAAATCAATGTAAACCCCCCCCCCCCCCCCAACCCTCAAAATTTGATAACGTTTCAAGGTATGCAGAATCCGAAAAGGCGATAAAAAAATCCCACCTTACACCGCGCCCGCCGTACTTCGAACTGTCCTTAGTTACCATGAACGAAAATGAATGAGGATTGGTACTTATGTAGGTTCTATTTGGGGTCTAGTTGGTTCACAAAGCTCCACGTCACTATCAGTCATCTCTAAGGGGTGAAAAAAGAGGCTAAATTTCCAGGGCACAGTTGTCAAATTTTTTTAATGTTTATAAATAGGTCTCGAACTGAGGAATTTTAGAGACCACCAGGAGCTTTCCCCGTCCAGCGGTTTGTTCAAAGTAAGGCCCTGAAGTTGCACCGAAAAGCTTCGTCAACATGATGTAAATCAAACGGTATAAATCCAGCACAGATATCACTGCTAGAGAACACCTGATTATAATCACGCATGGCTGCATAAAATCGAGTTGGTTGTTCCGCGATATTATTTCATTTGAAGAATGATGGCTCTTTTGGAATTTGTTGAGAGAAAACTGTTGCAACTTGAACAAGGAACGTTATGCTTCATGTACCTATAACGAGAAATCATGTATTAATTAATATATAGAATTCTTGAACCTACCGAATATTATCAATTCATCGAATTGATAATAAGCCATCTTGCAATGTGGAATAAAAAAAATTAAATAAACCTTTAGCTTTCCACTAATTTATGGTAAACTAAATTAGTGGTAAGCTAAAGGTTTATTGAATTTTTGTATTCCACACTACCGAATATTAGTTATGAAACCTTAATTCCCGGGCTGCCTCCTACTCGATTCAGGGAATTCTGGGGGGGGGGGGGGGGCACGAGGGTTGGTGCACTCCAATAGAAAACAGTGATCTACTGAGACGCAGCATCTATACGGTACAAGTTTTTGAGCAAAATATTCCAAAAATTCAAATTCTGGCAAGTTTTTTTTAGCCATAGACGGAGACAATACAGGCTCACGAAGAATTTTATACATTTTTATGGTTGACAGTGTTTCAGAGAGCAATGTTCCAATTGTGGACTACAACAGCTCGACATGCACCATTTCGAGTTCACCACATTCCGTCTCATCTTATACACGCGAACATAATGGGAATCTCAAGACGGTAGCAAGACGGGAAGTAGATCGAATGGGTCCGGACAACGTCAGTTCCTATCAACGGGCCCTATCAAACAAGACAAACTCGCTTATTCATGTAACATCGATAGTTGAGTTGAAGGAAGTCTAATGTGACTCCGAAATTTCTGTTGTCGTGAAGCTTTGGGAATAGGTAGTTTTGTGTTCCGTTGCAAGAGAATCTCTGCGAATTATTACACAACGGTTTATTATTTACCGCATAGATACCACTTCTGCGTTGACCGTTGTTTTCTGTGGTCATTACCTACCCGAAGACCTACCGGAAGAGCAAAAAAGACAAGAGTTAAAAGTCAAGAAGTGGAGGATGATGTTGAAGGAATGGAGCGAAAAGCTTCTTTTTATATTTATTTTATTTTTTATTCCGAGAAAGGTTACAGGACTGAGGCGAGGGGACGTATAAGGTTCGAAAAATGATGGCATTCCTGGCATCACCCCCCGGACCCAGTCTTCTCCGTCTTCACCCGAGTCCTGGATCCTCCATCAACCTGCCTCTCCTCCACCCGGCAACACATCTCCTCTAACCCCGATCCAGGACACCGTATAAAAAGCCACTTCCTCCCATCCCATCGCCTGGCCCGAGGGCGTCTTTTAGCCGCAACCGGAGGTATTGCGGCTCTTGTTTTTCTTTATGTAACATTTTCCTCCTTCTAATATCCGAGTAGATCGTTTCCCTTTTTCCTAAAGTATTCAAAAAGCTCCCGGGGCTTTCGGTTCCTTTCAGTTCTGTTTTCATCTAGTTGCCCATGGTATGCCGTATGCTTCTCATTGGTGAAAATGAATGATGCGTGGTACTGTAATTCATACTCCGATAATCAAAACAATATACCAATCAACGATTCCAACACTGCTTTCCCCAATTCAGCAATCCTAAATTCCTAACAGGTGTTTTAGTCATCTACGGGCGTGGAGGGTCCGAGAAACCGAGAAACTTGAAGCGATCAAGAACATTGTTTACACGACAGAACAAGTTTTTTTGAGGGGTTTTACCCTAAATATATACACAGTACATCGAAACATTCAGAACTAGGCACTGTTTGCATGGTAATCATCACCAGAAATAATAGGGAATTGGGATGAGTCGCAATTCTGTAATTTTGTAATTTTGACCACGAAATCGGACACAACCCCCTGGAAAACAAATTTTTCATGAGCCGATTTTCAAACCAAATTGAAGGCACGAGTGGAAGAAGGTGCTAAGTGACATTTTCACAAAAACTCGGGTTTTTGCATAAATGATGGTTTTGAAGCACTATCTATCTATGGTGGCAGTCTGGATACGCAATAACAACTCCCTGGAGAGATATAGAATGGAAGAAGGTGTCATGTAACTAGATTACTTCATTTTTTCAATGGAAGAAGGTGCTATAAGACCTTGTCACCTTATTTCAATAATACAAATGTTACCTCTAAATCGCTGCTTCATGGAAGAAGGTGCTATGAGCCCATGTCACCTTCTTCCAGTTATATAAATAATCTACCTGTAAAACGTTGTTTCATGGAAGAAGGTGCTATGTGAGGTACATAGCACCTTCATTCATCAGAGATGTCCAATTTTGGAAGCCAAAATTGGACATCTCTGATGAATGAAGGTGCTATGTATAGCCGTTTTCTTATCTACTGGTCGTCATTATGACTACTTAAAGAACAGTAGCTTAGTGTAGGAGTCCGAGGGGAAGGTATGCAGGAAGAAGATCACCAGTGGGGCGGCCCAGGGTTCTATATTGGGGCCTGATCTGTGGAATGCGAGGTTAGATGGGATCCTTCTGCTGGACATGCCGGAGGATATGTTCCTGGTGAGCTATGCCAATGATGTAGCAGTGGTGATAAAATACCGTACTTTGGACGGGCTCCAGTGGAAGCTCAACCGATCAGTGAGGTGATTCAAGCCTTGAATGGAGGAACATGGGTTGCAGCTTGCAGTTCACAAAACCGAAATGGTGCTGCTGACTAAGAGACACATTAACCGTGTCACCCAATTTCAGGTGGAGGACGAAACCATTGAATCATCTCATTCGGTACGGTACCTGGGAGTGACCCTCAACTGCAGTCAGACCTTCTGGGTGCACATCAAGCGAGAAGGAGAAAGGGCAGGGGCGGTGACAGCAAACCTGAGCAGGCTAATGGCAAACATTGGTGGACCATCACCCAAGAAATGGAAGATTCTCATGACCACAGCCGAAGCAATCTTTTTATATGGAGTGGAGGTGTGGGTTGAGGCCCTGCAAGTTAAAAAGTATCGAGACCACCATTAATCAGTGCAGAGGAGAGGAGCCTTGCAAATAGCAAACGCCTATCGTACCATCTCTTTCCCTGTCGTTGGGGTCATCCCAATCGACCTCCTAGCAAAGGAGAGGATGCGGATCTACCTCCTGTGATCCACAGAAGAGTCAAAATCCGATATCCCACAGGTGCGCCCATGGCTTGACAGGAGTACAGAGAAGTTGATTTGTACATTGTGCGGCGACACTGTCACCGGACTTGACTTGACGACCTCACTTGCGTGCTTATCTGAACCCATCCTTTGTATTTCAAAGGGGAGTGGCGAGACTGCGACCGGACCTGACTTGACTTGACTTGACTTGAGCCACCCACCGGACTCCGTTCTGATCCGGTCTGCATGGGTTGAGACCTGACTCCGGTCCCCCCTCTACTGCGATTTTCAACCCCTCGCACCCCCTCGAGCCATCCAAAGCAGCCCTCATTGCTCTCTTCTCATCCTAAAATAGTTTTGAAATTGAACATCGTTCAGTTTGACGAGTAGGGTGTGAAATTCACCGTATTGTGCTCGTTCGGAATCATACGGTGACATCCACGACTTATTCAAAGAACGAAAACTTGTCACTAGTTCTATTTCTTTATCAGAATCGGATTTTGGTTCTAAATCACAAAGAATGGCTTCCATTTCGGAGGACATACTCTTGTGACGTCTAAGAACAAACTGGACTGGTTGGAGTACCGTGACGCCGGTCAAGTCAAGTCCTGTGGCAGTGTCGCAACCCCTCTCCGGTCACCAGTCCGGTGGCTCCGGTCAAATCAAGTCAAGTCCGGTGGCAGTGTCGCCGCAGCTTTATGATGTTCCTGCCGAGCCATGGATACTTCCGGTCCTATATGCACAGAAGGGCGCTAGCAGACACGTCAGGGAAAGGGAGATTCTATAAGAACAGGAGGGTTAAATCACACCAACTAATGTGATCGGAAAGATGATCTCCAACCAGGGAACCAGGGAGAGGATTGCGTCCTACATAGTCCGAATCCTCAAGGCAAAAAAGCTGAACGTCCCGTTCCTCAGGTGAATAATAAACTGGAGACCTCAAGAAGACATCGGAAGAGGGCGTGACATCGCTCAGTGACCGAACCCACTCCGAAGTAATGCTGAGCAAGCGATTTTACGCTTGACGACTTTTGAACCAGTGTTCAAGATTTTTAAAATCCAGATATTTACGCGCTTTACGGATCTGCGCGTGGGCTCTGTGCAGGCGGAGGCTGGAGCACAGGCTGTATCACGACGATTACGCGCTTGACATCCGTAACTAGGGTTGTCCATGTGAATGGTTTGACGTTTTTACGCGCTTTACTCGAGCCTTTACGGCCTTTGCTTTTTACGTCATTACGTCATTGCTTTAAGTCGATTATGCGTCAATGTGAACCCAGCTTAATTCATCTGCAATAATAATCTTCAATGAAAATTTGAGGAAGAAATTTTTTTTTTACTGTTCATCCAAGGATGCAATACTATTTACACAGTATTTATAATCAGATTTAATATTCAATGTGTTTTTTATTCTATTTTTAACGTTACAACACCCCTCATTGATTAAATAAGGTTGAATCCCATTCATCACTCATAGTGGAAGAAGGTGCTATGTACACAATTCCTAGAATAACCATCCAACGCTTTAAAATCAAGCAAATTATCATCACTCGGTGGACATAGGGTACGATTAGCTACAATCTAAATACATAAAGTCGCAAAAATTATCAAACCAACAAAAATTACGACTTGAAAACTTTAAAGTCAAATTACTCGAAATCAGTTTTTTGTAACATAGCACCCTCTTCCACTCGTACCTTCAATTTGAACTACTTATGATCTCTACAAACCATACATTATAACATGTTGAGTACCTGCAGTTGATGCACCTAAGGGTTTAGTAAAATTAATTGGCTACAGTAGATCGTCAGTGATACCTATCTTTTGAGTCTTCATGGAATTGGCTGCGACAAGGTATCACTATTTTACGAGACTAATCGATTATGCTTTGTTTCCATAACTAATAGGTACCTGTCAACAGCGCGAAAGTAGCAGGAATATCAGAAAACAAGCCCTTCCTTTGTGCAAATAACAACGTTGTTGCGAATTGGTGTTCGGCTATTGATTCAAACAAAACTTTCATTGGAGATATTCCAAATACAGGTACACGAGGAGCTAAGTGTAAGTCGGTTCGAACCGTTCCTTGTTACTCTTCTTGATAAAAGATAAATATGTCGTACAGCCGAACCGCTCTCACGCAGTGCGGCAATATGGAAGAATACTTAGCGCGTAAATTAACTAAAAATTGGTGAGGGATAGAATGAGCTTATATTTCATCTTATTCAAGGTAGAAAAATGATTTACTGGTGTTTCCAATCCGTTTCTATCACATCAGAAACATGTATATATAACTACTTGACTCTCCATCGTTGAGAAAAGTGACTTCCGATAGATGGCTAGTGCAATTTAAAAAACGCTGCTTATTGTTCTAAAACGAACTATTATTCTCCCGGTAGCAACCCATTCACATAAATCTCGAACAAGTTCTACTGGTTTGACATAACCACTTTGTAACGACCTCACATAACCGAAACTGAAAAAAATAGTGGGAATAACGAAGACACTAAATGTAGAGAAAGCTCAGTTGTCCTAAGGTGAGTAGTGTAATCCTGTACCTTTTTTTTCGATCCATGACGTCACAGCTGCCAACGTGATTCATGAGGGAAAAAACTTTTGTACAGGAGGTTTTGGGCGAATATTCCAGCCTTTTTCTTTCTGTACCTTTCGCTTCGATCCCTGACGTCACAGCTAGTAGATAGAACCTGTACATTTTCACTTGGCACTTTTTACCCCCTCCACTACCACCTCGTCAGACTTTTTCACATGCGAAAAAAAGGGTACAGGAATGTAATGAACGGGTGGGCGGGGGGTGCGGGCGTGGGGTTTTTTCAGCACACTGACGTCAGTTGAACGTGTAGAAAAATTCACCGCCAAACATTCACCAACTGACGTCAGTGAAGGTGCAAAAAACCACTTCAACCCATTTAATACACGCCCACCCGTTTATTACATTCCTGTACCCTTTTTTTCGCATGTGAAAAAGTCTGACGAGGTGGTAGTGGAGGGGGTAAAAAGTGCCAAGTGAAAATGTACAGGTTCTATCTACTAGCTGTGACGTCAGGGATCGAAGCGAAAGGTACAGCCTGAAAAAGGCTGGAATATTCGCCCAAAACCTCCTGTACAAAAGTTTTATCCCTCATGAATCACGTTGGCAGCTGTGACGTCATGGATCGAAAAAAAGGTACAGGATTACACTACTAAGGTGAATTCGACTTGAAATACCTACAAGGTGAACTTCAGTAAACAATGTCATTTGAGCCCCATAGAGTTCAAAAATCTACGCAAGGTATTTTGGATAGCTGATGGATTGATAACAACGATTAAAGCTGTTTTTTTTAAATTCTAGCGAATTTTCAGAGAAAATGGCGCTATTACAATGGGTCCAAAATTTTCAGAACATGAATTTTTGACTTTTTTCATGGGAAAATCCGTTGGAGCATCCTGAATTCATTTCCAGATTTAAACAAAAATTTATATATATATATATATATATATATATATATATATATATATATATATATATATATATATATATATATATATATATGTAATTATATGCATTTATTTATTTAGGTACCACTCCAGACGATATGTCCATGGGTACATGATATAAATTCTAAATTTTGCTAAAACATTCGTATTGCCAAACAAAAGAAAGAGTTCGAAGATGAAGAATTTTGAAAAATTCTAAGGGGTTCAAATTCGCGTTTTCAGGGGCCAAAAATTGGTAAAAACGGCTAAAATTACGAACTCAATGAATGTGGTACGGAAGGGTGAGGAAAGAAGGAAAAATATAATGTAAGTTGTTTTTCATGCAGAATATGGTTCAAATTTGGATTTTTAGATGTAAAAAATTTGTATTTAAGGGTTAAAATCAATATTAATTCATCTGACGTTGTGCGGGATAGTGATTCACGACGGAAACTTTCTCAAAAAAGAGTGGGTCAAATTTGACTTGATAAGGGTCAAAATCGGTACAAAAGGCTAAAATCACGAAAAAATTATAAAAAGTGGTTTAAAAGTGGATTATAAAAACTTGATAAAAAGTGGTGTGGTTTCTCACTATATCATCTTTTTACGCAATAGGTAGCACGAATATGTCTTTGAAAATTCGTTCTTACCGCCATGCTTCGTGACTCCCTCCCCCCTCCCCTCAGTTTCTATGCAGCTCTTCTGAGATGGAAGCACCACTTCAAGATACACCTGGGAATTGACGTCACTTTGATATACGGCATTGTGATGAATTTAAATTTATCATCACGGTGGCGTGAAGGAGAGAAAAGTCGCAGGCGGCGGTATTCCACCGATCATCTACGACTTTGGGAGTAGATAGAGGTGAGTGAGGGAAATTCACCTAGGCGGCGGTAATCCACCGATGTAGGTGAGTGAGGGAATTTCACCTAGGCGGCGGTAATCCACCGATGTAGGTGAGGAGAGGTGCTTGTCTAGGCGGCGGTAGTCCACCGATCATCTAGACAAGAGGAAAAGGTAGGAGGTAAATTCCCAGGCGGCGGATTCCACCGAGCATCTGGGAGGAGGAAGGTAAGAGAGAGAGAAGAGAGAGCTGGTTAGAGGAAGTGTCGAAAGAAGCTAAAGCTCCAGGATCCAGGGTTATATAGGACTTGGAGGCCTCTCCCTCCAACTCCCTGTTGGGAGTTGGTAGTGGGGCTCCAGGTCGTGTCCCCTGGATTCTGTTGCCTGTCTCCCCACTCAGATGTTTATTAGCGGAAAGTAAGTTTTACATAAGGATATTGGTGAGAGCTTTAAGGTTGCTAGTGGAGTGTTCCCGGGAGGGACTCACGACAGAGGTCCCCCCAGTTCGAACCAATGTTTGAGATAGCTGAAGGCGCAAGGTGACAGGGGCTGAGGGCTGCGGAAAACAAAAGGGGAGCTGAAGGCGCAAGGTGACAGAAGCTGAAGGCTGATGCAAACAATTGGAGTGCTGAAGGCAGAAACGTGACAGGTCGTGACTTAATCCTAAGATTGACATATAGATAGCTGACATAGTTGGTAAGAGGTAAGTAGAAGTAACATAGGAGTAACATAGATTGACATATAGATAGCTGACATAGTTAGTAAGAGGCAAGTAGAAGTAACATAGGAGTAACATAGGAAGTAGTAAGACTGTTTAAGCTGCATTTGAATTTAAAATTGGGGACACCGAACTAGACTGGGGGCGACACATGAGGTGGTAAGAAGGTAGGAAGGGTAGAAGGTTGGATGAACGTCGGGTTCACCACTGTGATGAATTTAAATTTATCATCACGGTGGCGTGAAGGAGAGAAAAGTCGCAGGCGGCGGTAGTCCACCGATCATCTACGACTTTGGGAGTAGATAGAGGTGAGTGAGGGAAATTCACCTAGGCGGCGGTAATCCACCGATGTAGGTGAGTGAGGGAATTTCACCTAGGCGGCGGTAATCCACCGATGTAGGTGAGGAGAGGTGCTTGTCTAGGCGGCGGTAGTCCACCGATCATCTAGACAAGAGGAAAAGGTAGGAGGTAAATTCCCAGGCGGCGGATTCCACCGAGCATCTGGGAGGAGGAAGGTGAGAGAGAGAGAAGAGAGAGCTGGTTAGAGGAAGTGTCGAAAGAAGCTAAAGCTCCAGGATCCAGGGTTATATAGGACTTGGAGGCCTCTCCCTCCAACTCCCTGTTGGGAGTTGGTAGTGGGGCTCCAGGTTGTGTCCCCTGGATTCTGTTGCCTGTCTCCCCACTCAGATGTTTATTAGCGGAAAGTAAGTTTTACATAAGGATATTGGTGAGAGCTTTAAGGTTGCTAGTGGAGTGTTCCCGGGAGGGACTCACGACAGGCATATATCTTGCGTAGCAGTCTCTTGTAACGCATGGCAATTATTGTTTAGTACTCGCTCAAAACGCTGGATCTCCCAGGGCCCGTAATGGTATGGCCGTATCTCCTAGGTGTGGTGACATTTTGAATAGCATGGGAATATCCTAGACCATTCACCAAAAATCTCTTCCAGACTACACCGCACAAGGGCATCCTCTACGATAGAGGAGGAACAAAAACCTTGAGAGAGTCTCAGCCTCCGAGTACGGCAACTTAAGAATTGCCTTCCCGCATTGACGGTTTCAAGTTCTGCGCTCCGCATACTTGAATATAAATAATAGTCTCAGACAGTACCCAGAAAATGTCCGTGGGATTGAAACTTCACTGGAATACTATCGATTGCTCCCTGCAAATAGTTGAGGGTCTTTGATTCGAAGCAGGAGGCTCGACTGGAGGGATTCGCCAAACTTTTAAAAAAGTAATAGTAGTTGAATCTTTCGGGTGAGTTCAGCCGTTGCTTACTGGACCGCGTCATCAAATCACACACAACTCCGAGCTTCAACTTTGTTTATTCAAAGTGGCCTCCTGGATCCAACTCTGTAAAAAAAAAAGGTAAAAACGCATAGGGTTGAAAATACTTTTTTCATCCATTCAGCTAATCAGAATTGCCAGGTATGGGTTTACTTCCATCTGGCGAGTTGCAACAATCAACTGGGACGTATTTTTGTATGTCGTTTCACAGCACCCCCATCGGATCTCTCCTCTGAAATTACAATTTGAATGAAAACTTAGTTTTCAACTTCTGGAGCGCAACTCTACAAACGCTGCAAATCCCTGCACAACGGTTTATTATTTTGTACAGAATACCCTCCTGTTACAGATCACAGGTCTCCGTATAGATAACCCTTCTATATATGTACTATTCTACACATATTATGTAGATCTCGGACCCTCCGTAGGTCAGTACCTAACCCCGCACTCGTTACTAGGTACCTACCTAAACCGTTGTGTAATAAATTACCTGTATAGGTTCCCCTTCTACGGAGATAGGGTGATGAACCGTTGTGTAATAAT
This sequence comes from Leptopterna dolabrata, assembly GCA_954871275.1. Classification (NCBI taxonomy): domain Eukaryota; kingdom Metazoa; phylum Arthropoda; class Insecta; order Hemiptera; family Miridae; genus Leptopterna; species Leptopterna dolabrata. The sequence continues at coordinate 47,414,610 of OX940976.1, read as the reverse complement.
TTGCCCATCAATATTACTTTAACGGTTGTTCAAGTTGCAAAAGTACCTATCAACAAAATCCAGCCCCTTCTTGGTAGATGAGCCGTTGTGTAATAATTTACCGTGGTGTAACAATTTACCGTTGTGTAATAATTTACCGTTGCGTAATAATTTGCCGATGTTTAATAATTTGTCACTGTGTAATAATTTACCTATCAATAATACTTCAACGGTTGTTCAAGTTGCAAAAGTACCTATCAACAAAATCCAGCCCCTTCTGGGTAGATGAGCCGTTGTGTAATAATTTACAGGGGTGTAATAATTTACCGTTGTGTAATAATTTTCCGGTGTGTAATAATTTACCCATCAATAATACTTCAAAGTTTGTTCAAGTTTCACAAGTACCTACCAACTAAATCCAATAGTCCATCACTTATCAAATGAAATAATATCGCAGAACAACCAACTCGGCTTCATACAGCCATCCTTGATTATAATCAGGTGCTCCCTAGTGATGATATCCGGCCGGATTTATACCGTTTGATTCACGATCGTTTGACGAAGCTTTTTCGTGCACACGAACGGCTGGACTTACAATGCTCCGGGTGGTCTCAAAAAATTGTTTAGCTCAAGGCAAATTTAATAACGTAAAAAAACCATACTCTTCTATCGAAAGTTATCGAGCTACGGCGTTCTGAATATTTAAACCCCTATTTTGAACCCCTTAGAGATGACTGACAGTAACGCCGAGCTTCGAAGACCAACTAGACCCCGAACGGAACCTATAACCCGAATTTCATCAATTTTGTTTCATGGTAACTAAGAAAAGTGGCCCGTACGGCCCACGGCGGACAGACAGAAATATTTTTATTGCATTTTTGGATTCTACAGACCTTGAAACGTAAACCATCAAATTTTGAGGGGGGGGGGGGGGGCAAGATTTTTTTTTTCATGCTCAATTCCAATGGTTAATGAACCATTTCGCACAACATTAAAGGTGTATAATAATATATTCCATTCTACCCAGTCTTAAATACCTCCTTGTCATCATTCGTACTGAGTGAAATAAAGTATGATATATGCTACGTTCTGAAATTTTATGTGGTATTATGTTATGTTTCGGGTTAAGAGTTGTGTTTAAGGTTGATGTATAAGTGGGTTTGTGCTGTTCAAAAAAAGGACTGTATATTATGGATTTATTGGTATTGCTTGCATTATTCAATATCTTATCTTGCAATAATTTGAACTTTCAGCCATAAATATGCCTCAAACGTCATCAAGTGTTAAACTTAATAATAGGGTGAAAAGTCTAGACAGTAACACAGAAACTATTTGTTCTGCACCCAGTCCGTTCCAGGAATGAAAGCGCAGCTGCGTGTTCAGCTACGGGCTCAGGAAGCCGAGGATCTCCTTGACATCTTTTGATTAATTTGTAACGATAACACTTCAAAGCGCTTAGCTTCAACATCACTGAATACATTATTTCGGATGTCAAAAGGCTTTTATATCCTCAGCCGATACGATTTCTTTGTTCGCTTACACAAAAGACTCTTTTTCCCTGTCTCGTGATCTGTACCTACTCTCTTTGCTCACAAAGAAGGGATTCCGGTCTTTTTTCTGGTACTATTCATTTTTAAGGCTGGTATAGGCTTTCAATGCTGTTTAAGGTGGAAGTTGCTCACTCCTCGCGTTAGGGTGCGTGTTGCGTGATTCCCTAATTCACAGCTGACTTTGCTTCTGGAAGGGTTAATTAAAATACCTACGCACGAATTTAAGAGACACTAAGATACGATACTAAGCCATATGACTGGACACCATCACGCTGGCCAACTTTTTGAAACTCGAACTTATGAAATAGTGAGGTGTTAAAAAAAAATTTCTTCTTGATCATTCCAATCAAAAGTAGCTATCTTCATCGCCGGTCGAACTATCCAAAAACATTCAGGTTTCCGCCGAGACATTCCTGTTTAAGCCCCTATTCTGCCAGTATTTCGGAAGAAAAATAATAAAACGGATGATGCTCCAGTAGACGGTAACTAATGATGTAAACTTTGAATGGCGTGGCTGAATCGGCCCACTCTCCTGGCTCAGTGATTCCTTACAACGTCTCTCTTCCTCTTCTTACCTCGTGCTCTACTGGAGGTATTCAATCAAGTTGAATGAATGGTTACTCTTCCTTCAACCCCCCCATTCTACCACGCGACTAAGGATACCAGAAGCCCCTCGGAATCACCTGTCAATCGAAAACAGTTGATCTCAAGAGGAAATATGAGAAAACATTGAAGCAATGAAGAAACAGCGATACAACGGAGTTATAGGTTGGTGGCCCTAAAAACTGTTCTCGTCCGTAACACTAACATTCCAAATTTGGTTCATTATTTTAAACTAACGGTACCCATTGTACTAAAAAATACAACGGGCTCTAGAGCGGTAGGCATCGAACGGAACCACGAAAAATTCGCACTAATAATGACAGTTTCAGAAATTTCTCATAGATACCCGAAACGGTTTCATATGTCTCTGTATGATATGTATATATCATATTTATGTTCATTGGGAGAAATAATGAAAACTATGGGTCAGCTAATACATGCAGCGATTGGTCTGACGAAGAAAACTTGACTGCTTATAGGGCTGACCTTTTGAGGAGGACTAAGCAGAAGGCAGCCGAACGTGGAATTAAATATGTCTGGATTAAGAATTTTGCAATCCACACCCGCAAAAGTGAAGAGGAGCGGGCTGTTAAGGTCATACGCACTATGGATGATCTTCAGCGTATGTAATGTTGAGTGAATGTTCTGTTTTATGTTTTATCTATCTGGAGTGTTGCAATATATTTTCATAAATGGCTGATACTCTTTGTGATATTCTTGATTCGCATAATGTTGTGTGTACTGAGGTCTTTGAGTCCCTTGGGGACGTTGAACCAATGTTGTCTGGTCTCGGGGGTTTTAATATTTTATGTCAAAATATTAGAAGTTTGAAGAGAAACTTTGATGTTTTCGGGGGTCTTGTTGGCTCCATTAGATTTCCGAGTCATATTATAATATTAACGGAGACATGGAATACTGATAAGTTACATTTTGAACTACCTGGCTTCCGTGAGTTTATCAGCTCTGAGCATATCAATAAGGCTGAAGGTGTTTCACTTTATGTGAGGACTGATGTACAGGTTGATCACGTTGAATTTGATGTTGTTGGGCATTGTAATTCAATTAATGTCCTCTGTAGTTTCTACGGAGTGACATTTGCTGTAACTGCTATTTATAGATCACATGATAGGAATGTTACTGATTTCATTGGCTGTCTAGATCGTTACTTGAAATATGGACGTAGTTGCCAGTACCATGTCTTGTGTGGGGATATAAACATTGATATTATGGGTGGCTCTAGACTTTCTTCCGACTATTTAAATACCTTGGCACAGTTTGGATATGTTTCTCTTATCGAGGCTCATACTCGTGTAGTTGGTGATTCTGGATCATGTATAGACCATATTTTTGTTAAATCTAATACTGTCAGCCAGTGTAAAGGCCTTGTCTACAATAGTGACATTACTGATCACTGTATGGTGATGGCAAATTTGCCTTGTGCAGTATCTACGCTAGATGGGAATGGAGGTTCGAGGAGGGCGGCGAGAGGTGTTCAGCAGGTATATAAGGTAGTTAACTATGAGTTGCTGGAAAATATGTTGAAGATGGAAACATGGAATGCTCTATTCCAAGAGGTTGATGTTAATGAGGCGTTGGCATCTTTTGTTGGTATCCTGGAGAGGTATATATCCTTGTGCTCATATGAAAAAATAGTCGTAAATAGAAGAAAAAAGTTGAAACCATGGATAACATTGGGTATAATTACGTCTATTCGTAATAGGGATAAGATGGGTAAAAAGTTAAAAAAAGAGCCATATAATACTAACCTAAAAAGCCATTACACTAGGTACCGCAATATGTTGACGTCTGTTATTAGAAGGGCTAAGAGAGATTATTACTATCGTATTATTTTGGAGTCGGAGGGGAATGTAAGGGTTTTGTGGGATACGGTAAAGCGAGCTACTAATAGCCGGTCTAAAAAGGAGGGGTTTTCTGAAAGTATAATCATTGATGGGGACAAAGTACTGAGTGATGACTTGGAGATTGCGAATGGTTTTAATGCATATTTTTCAGGGGTGGGTTTTAAAATAGTGCAGAGTATCAATAAATCTAATAGTGTCCCTGAAGATTTAAAAAAAAAAATAAACTAACTAATGATCCTTCTCCAACGCAATCTATTTTTCTGGCCCCTGTCACGCCAGGGGAAGTAGCTGTACATGTAAAGGAACTTAAGAGTAATTGCTCATTCTCTGTCAGTGGGATAACTAATGAGTTGCTTAAGAAAATGGTCCAAGAAATCAGTGCTCCTTTGGCATTTATTTTCAATTTAGCCTTTTCTTCCGGTACTTTTCCAACGTTGCTGAAGTCTACTGTTGTGGTTCCCTTGTATAAAAGAGGCAATAGAAGTGATTTGCAGAACTATAGGCCTATCGCTCTTACTTTATCACTAGCGAAATTATTGGAAAAGTGCCTCAAATCGCGTTTGGTTTCCTTCTTGGATTTCTATGGGGTCTTTTCGACAAACCAATATGGTTTTCAGAAGGGGCTAGGGACCGCTCATGCTTTGTTTGATCTTAATAACTTGATATCTCAGCGGCTTGATGAGGGATATAATGTGATAGGCACCTTTCTTGATATAAAAAAGGCTTTTGACTCGGTTCAACATGTTTTTTTGTTTAATAAACTTTATAAGTATGGTATTAAAGGAGTAGCTCTGAAACTAATTCAATCCTTTTTATTGGACCGTACTCAGAAAACAAAAATTGGTGATGTTTTGAGTAATGAGATATTGGTGAATTGTGGTGTGCCTCAGGGGACTGTATTGGGACCTGTGCTGTTTTTGTTATATATAAATGAACTTCTGAATCTTGATGTAGAAGGTCAGATTTTTGGTTTTGCCGATGATACGGCTATTGTTTTCTGGGATATCAATTATGAGGCCCTTGTGGCTAAGGTCAACAGGACTCTGTGCATGATAAAGCATTGGTTAGATTGTAGTGCATTATGTTTAAATATCAATAAAACGTCGGTGGTTCGTTTTTCTCTGTCAAGCAGAGAAGTTGTGTGGACAGATAGCATTTATTTTCATCAGTATGAATGTTTTCTTAGCGCTACCCCTTGTTTGTGTACCCCCCTTACTCAAACGACAAAAGTTAAGTATCTGGGTGTTATTTTGGACCACCAACTCAAATTTGATTGCCACATATCGGCACTTATAGGTAAACTACGCAAACTTTTTTATATCTTTAAGGAACTCAGATATTTTTTGTCTAAATCCCAATTAAAACCAATATATTACGGACTGGCTTACTCCCTAATCAAATATGGATGTGTTGCTTGGGGAAGTGCTAACAAGACCCTAATTAGTAGGGTACAAGTGGTCCAAAATACGATCTTAAAAGTAATTTTGAAAAAGCATCCCAGGTATTCGACGGCTGCGCTATATAAGGAGTTTGATGTACTTGATGTCAAGCAAATTCTGATGCTAAACTGGTGCCTACATGTTCACAAAACAGGAGTAAAAAAGGAGAATTTTTGTAGTATTAGCCACAGTAGAACATGCAGCGAATCTAATTTGAAACTCTCCGTTTGTAGGACCGAATTTTTTAAGAGAAATCCATACAATAAAGCTATTAATTTTATGTTTAATAATAAACTCAATTTAAAGGATTTTCCAAACCCTGACTTGCTTAAAGAACATATTGTTGGAATTTTCAAATCATGAAGAGACTGTAAAGGATATTAATGTTGATGTATCTGTATACTTAACTCACTTTCTTTTTCGTTTTGTATAATGGCGCTGTTGATAATGATTAGTTGCTTATTTTTGTTACAACTCCACCGGCTATCTCAAGTTCATTTTGAACTTTTTTGTCGGTGGGCTTTGGTGCAGTACATTAAGGTATTTATGTTTGATTTTTTGCCAATAAATATTAAATATTAAATATTAATTATTAGAATCTCATCGCTACACAGGAACCCGTCGTGAAATTTTCAACTCCGCTTCCAACTCCAAGCCGATCCATTCTCACGTTCGGACACACATTTTCACGTACTTATTATGAACAACATTAGCGGTAAGAAACATGAGCGCAAACACAAATCTGCTACGCGATGATTCCGACGATGAAATCACGATCGTCAAATAAATCCTGAAAGGCGTCTCACAAAAATAGTTGTAGTAAGTACCTTTGAAACCGACGTGAAAATTTGTTTCTGACATGGGCTCGACTGTTTCGGCCAAAAGCACATTCAGATACTGTCGTTAGGGCCGGCGAGGAGTACAGTCATAGAGAAGGTCTGGAGGATCGAGCAATAGCCCTAAAACGTGGCCCGGAATTCGCTGATCACAATGATATCACCGTCTTGAAAATCCGTTCAATCGTTTGGTCCTGATGCCGCACACACCCACCCACCCGCCCAACCATCCACCCACCCAATCCACGTGTCCTCTCAAAATTTCAGCTCTGTAAGGCTATTTTTGCGTAGTTAGAAGCGTTACAAGGAAATGGCCAACATTTCATGTTCGCGTAACTGCAGAACAACGTTACAGTATGAGTCCAATGAAATTCATATAGAACTATCAAAGCATCATTTCTGATCGACCCTTCAAGTTTGAACTCATTTCAACGATATTGAAGGTAGTTAGGTCGTTTCAAGTATTTCACGTTTGCACAACGCGCACGTTGACGAAGGTTACAGCACTTCTTCGATGATTTTGCTATGGGACCATCTTGACCCAACCCGCACCTACCCTCCAAATTTCCGCCCATTTTGACCGTTATTTCGGGTAGTTATGGGCGATACAAGGAACTGACCACAGACGGACAACACAGGGACAGACAGACGGGCACGGAACCAAAAATGTTTTTTGATGTCTGAAGCTTGAAATGAGATCTGGTCTATAGCTCCGCTCCAATAGGTCGAAGTGGGTCTCAAGCCCCACCGGCAAGTGCATCCTTTGCGTCGGGCATAACCATGCAAAAGGTTCAGGGCAGCATTATGACTGGCGCACCTAGGTCACACCATAGACGGGCAGACCTGGAGGACGTGAGCAGCCGTTTCATTCATGTTGTGACTACCCATTTGGCAGTGATGGGTAGTTCCGCTACCCTGACCCCTTGAATGCCTCATCCTGGTGGCCAGAGAACCAGAGTGAACCTTCACCAAACCTAGGGATTTCCAGCCCTGCATTCTTGTTGACCGCTTCCTGATCCACGAAGTGCTGGCTCTGGTGTCCCGTGATCCCACCAATTCCGCTCCATCAGTCATGCTATGAAGCGTCTGTGATCTGGCAATCTGACGGTCGAATCGTGCTGGCCATTGCTGTGGCTCAATAGTTTCCTCAAAGAGCTGCGTGCAGACATTGCCTACCCTGTTTGACCTTATTGCAGGTATCTGGGTGAGCAGCTCCATCAAGCCCATGCCCCCATCTCCTACCGGCCCGTGGATATAAGCATTAGCAGAGTTGAATGGTAGTCGCAGCCACTTTCTGATGTGGCCTCTGATTGCCATATCCATTTTCTTCAGGGTAGCAAGCATTGTATTACCCAGTACCATTTGATGCGTTATTGATGGAATACCATGATGTCGCAAGATCACCAGCTTTTGTAGAGGCTTCAGAGGGGCTCTGTCAATTCTCTGAAGCGTGGACGTTACTTTGCTGGCTGTATTGCGACATACACCGTGGACTCCAAATGGAACCCCCAGATATGTCCATCAAACATTATGCGGAGAAGCCCTTAAGAAGCCCTTAAGTAAACCATCAACGTCAATGTTAAACCTTATATTGGCACCACTAGTCGGCCACCTCTTGGCATCAAGGGAAGGTACAGCGATTTCCTGAGATTGAGGTTTAGTCCCACCTGTTCCAAGGCACCATGAGTGCTGTTGCCTGGTCCTGTATTCCTGCCCTCGATCTAGCAATCAATAGAACATCATCAGCAAAGGTAAGTGAGGACCAAGGCCGACCTGCGTGGAAGTAACCCACTCTGGAGGAGAGGGCTAATAGGACATGATCCTTCACCAAAATGAATAGAGTGGATGAGAGGGGATCCCCTGCCTAATTCCCCTCGCATTCTTCAGCCACAGACCTGCCCCAATTCTCGTTGATCCATTTTTGTAGGCTGCTTCAATGATTTCACAAATTGCTTGGGCCATTGCCTGGCTTTTATTATGGTCATGATGGCAAAATGAGAGACTCTATCAATAGCCTTCTCAACATCAAACGTAGCTCCCTTCTCTTGCAGTTGGCTTCACCTAATATTGTATTACATGCTACCAAATTCATTGCCAGCCCGTCAACGCCCCTGCGGAGTCTTCTTTGTTGCTCTACATGGGTAACGGAGGACTCTAATATTTTTCCTAGGATCTTATGGAATTGGTGTACAACTACTGATGGGACTGTAATTGGGTGGTAGTCTGCCTCTGTTTGCGGCATATTTTTTTTTTTTTTTGTGTCATCGTGGTTCTGGCCTGCAAGAGTGTGGAAGGCATGACCCCCGGCGCATGATGATGTTGAAGAATAACACTCTCAGCCCATCAGGGTCGCATGCTGTCTTGGTCGGTTCAGAGTTATGTGTTTCGTCCTCTGTTATTGGCACCCATGCTTGGCGCATGGACTGGTCCTGAGGATGACGCCCCACCTCAGCAGTCCATTACCAGGACGGTAGTGACCATTGATCATGAGCTAGAAAAAATGATCATAAGCATGAATGGCAATTCAGCTCCCTGGATTGATGGGATATCTCTAAAAATAATAAAAAAATACTTCAACATATTAAAGAACGTCCTTGTACATATAATCAACCTGAGCCTGTCACAAGGAATTTTTCCGGACTCTCTGAAAACAGCTAGGGTGATACCTATCTACAAAAACGAAGATGCAACAGAGTACAATAACTATCGCCCGATTTCCCTGCTATGCTCTATATCCAAACTGATCGAGAAGTGGATCAAACAGCTCCTTTATGATCACCTTGAGTCGAAAAATTTGCTATCCGATAGACAATTTGGATTTAGAAAAGGCATTGGTGTCGAGGAGGCTCTTTACACGGTGACGAAAGATATTAATTCCCTGCTGGATCGTGGGAGAAGAGGGATACTTCTGACCCTGGACATGGCTAAGGCGTTTGACTCAATAGATCGAAACCTATTGATTAGAATGCTCCCAGATTATGGATTTGATGGCATAGAAATGCTGTGGGTCCAAAGCTATTTCTCGAACAGAAAACAAATTGTCACGATTGATGGAACGAACAGCAGTGAAACCTCAATTGATTTTGGTGTAATCCAAGGGGGAACCCTCGCTTCTATTGCTTCCGAGTCTGCGAAGCAGCGGAAGCCTTGTGTTCACTTTCGTGAGCCAAAAAATTTTTGTCTTCAGAAATCAAAATTTCCACTTGCATTTTGCGTTTCAAAGCCTACTGAACAAATTTGGTTCCGTGTCTGTCGGTCTGTGGGTCTGTGAGTCTGTGAGTCTGTGAGTCTGTGAGTCTGTGAATCTGTGAGTCTGTGAGTCTGTGAGTCTGTCCGCATTTCCTTGTTACAGCCATAACTTCCACGATTTTGAATTGATTCAGCTCAAATTTTGAGGGATGGTGCGGATAAGGCCCCTTGAGGTCCCATATAAATTTCAACATGATTGATCCAGCGGTACGCCCTGCGCATGCGCTAACGTTAAATTCAACAAACACGCATAACTTTCACAATTTTGATTCAATTTCGCTCAGATTTTCAAGAGTTGTTTGGACAAGGCCTAGTGAGTTCCAGTATGAATATTTCATCATGTTCGGACCCTCGGTGCGCTCTGCGCATGCGCTGGCGTGAAATAGATTCAATTTCCTTGTTACAGCCGTAGTAACCAAAGATTTCACCCAATTTCAATGTAATTCTCAGGGATTAAGCGGGTAGGGCCCATTGAGGTCCTATATAAATTTCAACATGATAGAGCCAGCGGTTCGCCCTGCGCATGCGCTAACGTGAAATTCTTCAAACACGCATAACTGTCGCAATTATGTATAATGGACGTAATGTATTATGGACGTAATGTTATGTAATATGTATATTTCATGTAATGTTATGTAATGTTATGTAATGTTATGTAATGTTATGTTATGTAATATGTATATTTCACGTTATGTAATGTAATGTAATGTATAATGGGTCACTCTGATTGTGACGAGGAAGCTCCTGTGTCATCACCTTGGCAGTGTATTGCTTCCGAGTCTGCGAAGCAGCGGAAGCCTTGTGTTCACTTTCGTGAGCCAAAAAATTTTTGTCTTCAGAAATCAAAATTTCCACTTGCATTTTGCGTTTCAAAGCCTACTGAACAAATTTGGTTCCGTGTCTGTCGGTCTGTGAGTCTGTGAGTCTGTGAGTCTGTGAGTCTGTGAGTCTGTGAATCTGTGAGTCTGTGAATCTGTGAGTCTGTGAGTCTGTCCGCATTTCCTTGTTACAGCCATAACTTCCACGATTTTGAATTGATTCAGCTCAAATTTTGAGGGATGGTGCGGATAAGGCCCCTTGAGGTCCCATACAAATTTCAACATGATTGATCCAGCGGTACGCCCTGCGCATGCGCTAACGTTAAATTCAACAAACACGCATAACTTTCACAATTTTGATTCAATTTCGCTCAAATTTTCAAGGGTTGTTTGGACAAGGCCTAGTGAGTTCCAGTATGAATTTCAGCATGATCGGACCCTCGGTGCGCTCTGCGCATGCGCTGGCGTGAAATAGATTCAATTTCCTTGTTACAGCCGTAGTAACCAAAGATTTCACCAAATTTCAATGTAATTCTCAGGGATTAAGCGGGTAGGGCCCATTGAGGTCCCATATAAATTTCAACATGATAGAGCCAGCGGTTCGCCCTGCGCATGCGCTCTGTCTGTCTGTCTGTCCTTCTATGCACGGCCAAACGGCTCGACGGATATCGACCAAATTTGGCACAAATATCTAGTAGGCTCCCAAGTTGTGCAACGTCGCATTTTCAATTCCCTGACCATAGCGGAACTATGGTCGACCATGGTCAACTCCTGAATGGCTTGACGGATATCGACCAAATTTGGCACGAATATCCAGTAGGCTCCCAAGTTGTGCAACGTCGCATTTTTAATTCCCTGACCATAGCGGAACTATGGTCGACCATGGTCAACTCCTGAATGGCTTGACGGATATCGACCAAATTTGGCACGAATATCCAGTAGGCTCCCAAGTTGTGCAACGTCGTATTTTTAATTCCCTGACCATAGCGGAACTATGTTCGACCATGGTCAACGTCGTTAATTGAAATGGTAACCCCTATTTTTTATCGCGTATTCGTAATCTACGTGAAATTCTATCTACGATCGACCCTTCGGACTACCCCCGCGGTCGACCATAGCGCATCCATGGGCCCCTCCATGGTCGAATCCCGAATTGCTCAACGGATATCTACCAAATTTGGCACGAATATCCAGTAGGCTCCCAAGTTGTGCAACGTCGCATTTTTAATTCCCTGACCATAGCGGAACTATGGTCGACCATGGTCAACTCCTGAATGGCTTGACGGATATCGACCAAATTTGGCACGAGTATCCAGTAGGCTCCCAAGTTGTGCAACGTCGCATTTTTAATTCCCTGACCATAGCGGAACTATGGTCGACCATGGTCAACTTCGTTAATTGAAATGGTAACCCCTATTTTTTATCGCGTATTCGTAATCTACGTGAAATTCTATCTGCGATCGACCATTCGGACTACCCCCGCGGTCGACCATAGCGCATCCATGGGCCCCTCCATGGTCGAATCCCGAATTGCTCAACGGATATCGACCAAATTTGGCACCAATATCCGGTAGCCTCCCAAGTTGAACGTAGGCGCATTTTTAATTCCCTGACCATAGCGGAAATATGGTCGACCATGGTCAACTCCTGAATGGCTTGACGGATTTTGATAAAATTGGGCACAAATACCCGGTAGGGTATGGGATTTTTCCGTCGTTTGTTGGTTCCACGATACTGCGTACAGCGAATCTCGGATAGCGAGCGAAGCGAGCGGTCAGGCTAGTTATGTATAATGGGCGTAATGTATTATGGAAGTCATGTTATGTATAATATGTATATTTCATGTAATGTTATGTTATGTAATGTAATGTTATGTAATATGTATATTTAACGTTATGCAATGTTATGTAATGTAATGTAATGTAATGTTATGTTATTTTGCTTCCGAGTCTGTTCTATTTTATAATGGGTCACTCTGATTGTGACGAGGAAGCTCCTGTGCCATCACCTTGGCAGTGTATTTTCTTCTTGATTTTTATAAATCAGATAGGTAGTCTTGACCTAAAAGGAATGTTATATATATTTGGTGATGACACTGCGTTACTCTGCGAGGGTCAGTCGTGGCATGAAGTGTTCAACTCGGCAAATTCCGATTTAAATAAAATTTATGAATGGATGTGCTTGAACGCTTTAAGCCTGAATATAAAGAAAACCAAATTTCTGGTATTCTCCAAGTCACTCACGAAAAGGCAACTATGCGACTTTTCAATTAAGATACACTCATGTGGCACTGACTTTTCAGCGATCAGCGGTAGTAATTGTTCCTGCCCGTCGATAGGACGCGTGTCCTCAGCGAAATACCTGGGAATCGTCATTGATGAGGAGTTGAAATGGGACAGTCAGATTTCGTCGGTCGTGAGTAAGCTCAGAAAGTTTGTACACCTTTTTTACAAATTGCGAGGCTGTCTCGGTCTGAAAACTCGGATTGCTATATATAAGGGTCTTGTGCAGAGTGTCCTGAGCTTTGGAATTTTAGCATGGGGCGGTGCAACTGAGACAACGATAAAACCCCTAGGTACTCTTCAAAAGTCAATCTTGAAAGTGATCGCCAAGAAACCCCGTAGATTTCCAACCAATGAGCTATTCGATTTAGTCCGGGTCTTCTCAATTCAGCAATAATTGTACTTGAAGTCTGCTCTCTTATTCCGTCATAAACACCCGCAGATGTTTGAATACCCTAGAAACAACCCCTATTTAATCCGCCTCACCTCTTCAGCTGTAATCCCTGCCCCTATAACGCGATTATGGAGCACGTCAAGACACATATATTTCAAAATGCCATATATATTATTAGATCACTACCTGAGGAGCTGAAATCACCTGGTAATCATTCTCGATCCGTGTATAAGAAGAAAGTTTTTGCCTGGTTGATTGAGCAGAATCGTTTGAATTGTACATATATTTTGTCTAGTATTTATGTAGTTTGAGTACCTCCCTACTTGGGGTTAGGTACCTAACTCCTGTGTTCTGGTAATTTATTTATTTGTTGTGTTAATTTAGTCATACGGAAACTCATACTGCATCCTATAACTGTTTTTTTTATGAGAGAACATAATTATTACATATTACATATTACATATATTATTGCTCCGAGAGAGAACATCTTATTTCATGAAAGGACATAATTATTGTATAAGAAGTACCTATAATACGTGTGCTTACCAAATCAACTCCCCCAAACCGCACAGGATTTTTCCTATGGTTTTGGGGTAATTCCAGTGACAAGATATGTATGTTTTTTTTATTATGTAAATATTTAGAATAAATCTCTCTTCATTCATTCATTCATTCATCAGCCCAATAGCGCCGCAATTCTCGGCCTGTATGCCTGGCCCCCCATCCAACAGCCTCTTGAACCTAGCAATCTATCTCTTTTCGTTTCTGGTGGTGTATAATATTACTCGGACGAGGTGCTGGAGCAGTGACGTGTGATAGCCAGAGGAGCAGATCGTCCCGGGGGCTGCGGTCTTTCACGACCATTCTCGCAGCGTTTATCAATGGCTGATGGCCTTGGTCTTGTTCTCCCGCCCGTCGAGCCAAGCCAGTACCCGTAAGTATTGCATTGTCGAACGAGTGCTAGGAAACCTCCTGTCGGGGTTCTCACGTAACTGTTCCAATATATCCTGGTAAGTAATGTGGTCTTGCTCGAACTCCTTCCATAGATTTGATTGTCCTATCAACCATCTTTGTGGCAAGAGAGAATATTGCACGAATACGAAAGTCCGTGCTTTTACTTTTGAAGATATATATAAATGATTCGGATAAAGATATATCCGAAAATCGAAGGTGAAAAATTCCACTGTGAGCTACCTACATCCCACTTACATTATACGTTCAGCCAGAAAGTTAATAGGTAACTATTATTCCGCATCTCAGCCATGACGCTTACAATTTTTATTTTGTTTCTCCTTCAGCTGCTTGTTCATTATTCCTCTTCAGCATGTTAAATATCATGTATAGAAGCCGTCATTAACGGAAGTTCTTCCCTGATTTTCTCAAGGAGCGGAATACACCTACCTATTATTTTGGAACCTATATTCCGATGACTCAAAATCCATTATGTAACTAAGGATCCACAAAAGCACTCCAATTATTGCAAACCGTCTGTGGAAGAGAAAAGAGGGGGCGTTTTCATTAAACCTTTGAGGCATTCCTTAATGAAGAGCGGAAAGTGCAAACAGCTCGGGAATCGCGGAATTTTCTTCATTCGAAAATGCCAGAAACGATGCAATCTTTTGATCTCTCCATTTCTTCCCGTTAGTCATTAAAAACGGTAATAACACTTGATTACATATTTAACGGGAAAAAGCTGTCTCCTTTTACGCTCAGCAAAAAAAATGATTACGACACCCCCACAATTTTTTTTATTTTGCGTTTAAGGTGCGTAGATTCGAAAAATGCAATGTCCGTCCACCGTACGCCGTACATCGCACTTTTATTAGTTACCATGAACCAAAATGAACCATATTTGGTGTGTAGGTCCCGTTTGGGGTCTAGTTGGTCCTCGAAGCTCGGCGTTAATGTCAGTCATCCCTAAGGGGTGAAAAATAGGGGTTTAAATCTCCAGGACGCCGTTATCTCGACTTTTTTTACTGATTTGAATAGTTCTCGAACTTGGGAGTTTTTTAAAACCACCCGGAGCATTGTACGTGCAGCCGTTAGTTCATAGTAAGGCCCAGAAGTTTGCACCGACAGGCATTTTCAACAGAATGGTGAATGAAATTGTGTACATTCAGCCCAAATATCATCACTAGGGATCCGCTAACAATCGGGAATTGGCCCGAGATCATCATTACTAGGGAGCACCTGATTATATTCACGGAGTATGAAGTCGAGTTGGTTGTTCTGTGATATTATTTCATTTGAAAAATGATGGCTCTTTTGGAGTTTGTTGATAATGTAGTGAAACTTGAACAAAAGTTGGAGTATTGATGGGTAAATTATAACACATCGGTAAATTACTAAACGACAGTTCATTATACCATCTAAGTAGAAGGGGCTGGAGTTTGTTGGTAGGTACTTTTGTAACTTGAACAACCGCTGTAAGTATTATTGATGGGCAAATTATTACACAACGGTACATTGTTGCACAACGGTTTATTATACTATCTGCCAGCCTGTCTCCTCGTTGCACCACGAGGGTCGTCTGCGCAGCCCCTTTCTCCTCCTTGACAGGGTTCTCTCCGCTGGGGAGCACTGTGTGGGTGAGCTCCACAGTATTCCCATCGGCTCTGTTGGTGGGGTGGAGGGGGGTCAGGTTCGAGCAAGTGGTCGACCATGGTCGACGAGAGCTCAGCCCTGTACCCCCTCTATCTTGCCTCTCTTGTGCTGTACCTGCTAAAGCTGTGGTCTTCTTCCAAGTTCATTCTATTCTCCCTTATTATAGCTGCAGTGATCACCGCGTGATCACTGGTGGTGCAGTAGTGGAGTTTCCAGTTCTCAGTTCGGGCCTGTATGTTTGTCGTGGTCAAGGTTAGATCGATGAAGGATTCCTCTCGGGGTCCGCTGAAAGTCGGGCCTGCACTGGTGTTGTTACCTTTATAAGGCGCCTGGCTTGTCCTGCTCGACATTCATCTGATATCTCTCGAACCAGAGCCTTCTCTCTCTCTTACCTTACCTCATCCTCATCAACTCGCCCTTCTCCAAAATCCTACGTTCTCAAAGAGGTGAAAACCGGACGAGAATTTCCTTCCCAGTACTCAACGTGATGAAAACCGGACGAGTGCTTTTCCAATATCCAACATGGTGAAAACCGGACATATATTTCCCTACCCTCTCTCTTTCCAATATCCAAGGAGGTGAAAACCGTGCGTACATTCCTTATCACAATATCCAACGTTGTGAAAACCGGACGGATATTTTCCTGTCCTACAGACGCATACAAGGCGGTGAAAACCGCGTGGATACGCTCTCGCACTCTTCTCTCACATCCTCATTCAGCCTCACCTTCTCAACCTCACCTTCTCAAACCTACCTCAAACCACGCATTCACCGCAATAGGTATACAGCCAGTCCAGATAATATTATTGCTATGGAATACCTTATTATAATCACGCATGGCTGTATGAAAAACCAGCCGTGATATTATTTCATTTGAAGAACGATAGTTATGTTGAATTCTGTTCCTAAGTATTTTTTTTAATTTGAACAAACGTTATGCATCATGAATAACAAGAAATAATTAGGTACCTAATGATATAGTTCTTGATTCCATCCGACATTTATGAAATGTGATTGCCCGGCTTGCTCTGCTACTCCATTTAGGGCTCTCTTGTGGGAAGCACGAGGGTAGGTACTGACTAGAGAAAACAATGATCTAAGCAGAAGGGGTAAATAATAAACCGTTGTGTAATAATTTGCAGCTTTTCTTCTCTCGATTTTGGTTCGCCCCAGCCAACCCTCTAAAAGATAGGTCACAGGGATTACTTAGTGATATTTTTGTAATTTAACGCTTGATAATCGTGATTCTTGGATCAATATTCAACTAAAAATTCGTATGCTGTTAATGTGAATATTCACCGTGAACTGTTTCCGTCTCAGTAAGGATACTTATGTTGTAGTGTTCCGGCATACCACAACCTTACCAAAAACAATACTGGTCACCGGCTACCAACACTCCGCTCAAGCGGAGAGCTTTATCAGTCATTTCAGTATCTAACCGCGTCCTGTTATATAAAAAAAGAACTTGATACCTCATTGGAACAATCCTCCTTGCCCTTTTGGTTTATTATTTTCAATAATGAACCATTGGAATCGAGCATGAAAAAAAAATTCCTACCCCCCCCCTCCTCAAAATTTGATGGTTTACGTTTCAAGGTATGTAGAATCCAAAACTGCAATAAAACGCTGCAAATCCCTGCACAACGGTTTATTATTTTGTATAGAATACCCTTCTGTTACAGATCACAGCTCTATGTATAGATAACCCGTCTATATAATATGATATGTACTATTCTATTATATGCATATTATGTAGATCGCAGACCCTCCGTAGGTTAGTACCTAACCCCGTACTCGTTACTAGGTACCTACCTAAATCACGAGTTAAATGTTGCTAAAATAATTCTGCCGATGACAAACAGTACCTAACAAAAAGAAACACACATAATGAAGTTCTGGAAAGAAATTGTTGATGAGGAGTGAAAAAAGGTGCAAAAGTACCTACCAACAAACTCCAGCCCCTTCTACGTAGATGGTATAATGAACCGTTGTGTAATAATTTACCGTTGAGTAATGATTTACCGTAGTAATAATTTACCCATCAATAATACTTTAACGTTTGTTCAAGTTTCACTACCTACCAACAAACTCCAATAGAGCCATCATTTTTCAAATTAAATAATATCACAGAACAACCAACTCGACTTCATACTCCGCCAATATAATCAGGTGATCCCTACCAATGATTGGCCGTATTCACAAATTCCTATTGTGGGCGCGTCTCTGGTTACGAGATTTGGTTTGGATTGTATACAATTTCATTCACACTGGCGTCAAAAATGCCTGTCGGTGCAAACTTCGGGGCCTTACTGTGAACGAACGGCTGGACGTACGATGCTCCGGATGGTCTTAAAAAACTCGCAAGTTCAAGAACTATTTAAAACCGTAAAAATATTTACGTAAAAAAATGGTATAGGCGTTTTGAAAATTTCAACCCCTATTTTGAACCCCTTAGAGATGACTCACAGTAACGTCGAGCTTCGAGGACCAACTAGACGCCGAACGGAACCTATAACCCGAATTTCATCAATTTTTTTTCATGGTAACTAAGAAAAGTGGCCCGTACGGCGTACGGCGTACGGCGTACGGCGTACGGCGTACGGTGTACGGCGTACGGCGTACGGCGTACGGCGGACAGACAGAAATATTTTTATTGCAGTTTTGGATTCTACATACCTTGAAACGTAAACCATCAAATTTTGAGGGGGGGTAAGAATTTTTTTTTTCATGCTCGATTCCAATGGTTCATTA
Source organism: Leptopterna dolabrata (assembly GCA_954871275.1). NCBI lineage: Eukaryota > Metazoa > Arthropoda > Insecta > Hemiptera > Miridae > Leptopterna > Leptopterna dolabrata. The sequence continues at coordinate 47,396,243 of OX940976.1, read as the reverse complement.
TTGAAAATAATAAACCAAAATATTTCTGTCTGTCCGCCGTACGCCGTACGCCGTACGGGCCACTTTTCTTAGTTACCATGAAAAAAAATTGATGAAATTCGGGATATAGGTTCCGTTCGGCGTCTAGTTGGTCCTCGAAGCTCGACGTTACTGTGAGTCATCTCTAAGGGGTTCAAAATAGGGGTTGAAATTTTCAAAACGCCTATACCATTTTTTTACGTAAATATTTTTACGGTTTTAAATAGTTCTTGAACTTGCGAGTTTTTTAAGACCATCCGGAGCATCGTACGTCCAGCCGTTCGTTCACAGTAAGGCCCCGAAGTTTGCACCGACAGGCATTTTCGACTCCAGTGTGAATGAAATTGTATACAATTCAAACCAAATCTCGTAACCAGAGACGCGCCCACGATAGGAAATTTGGCGGAGATAAAATCATTGGTAGGGATCACCTGATTATATTGGCGGAGTATGAAGTCGAGTTGGTTGTTCTGTGATATTATTTCATTTGAAAAATGATGGCTCGTTTGGAGTTTGTTGGTAGGTAGTGAAACTTGAACAAACGTTGATGTATTATTGATGGGTAAATTATTACTACGGTAAATCATTACTCAACGGTAAATTATTACACAACGGTTCATTATACCATCTACGTAGAAGGGGCTGGAGTTTTTTGGTAGGTACTTTTGCAACTTTTTTCACTCCTCATCAACATTTTCTTTTCAGAACTTCATTATGTGTGTTTCTTTTTGTTAGGTACTGTTTGTCATCGGCAGAATTATTTTAGCAACATTTAACTCGTGAGTTAGGTAGGTACCTAGGAACGAGTACGGGGTTAGGTACTAACCTACGGAGGGTCTGCGATCTACATAATATGTATAGAATAGTACATATATTATCATATTATATAGACGGGTTATCTATACATAGAGCTGCGATCTGTAACAGAAGGGTATTCTATACAAAATAATAAACCGTTGTGCAGGGATTTGCAGCGTTTTTTGAAAACCGAACCAAAATTAATTTTTATGGTCTTTAACACTTGTTAAATAATGTAGTCACCATGAAAACAGTTTTTCAATTTCGAACATTATTTCTCTCAGATTATGGTATAAATAGCTGTACATCTCCTTTGGGTGCTGTATTTATGATTCTTCAATGAGGATCATTCTGCATATTCTGCTTTGAGGGTGCGGGGCTGAAGGCTAATTCCGCCGGATTACTCTTAACTGTTCGTTCTACAACTGATATAACCAGTCATTTAAACATCTCCAAAAACCATAAATAAATCCTACCTTCTGTGTACTATCCTATGTGTGCCTGTGTGTACTATGGTTCATTGTAATAGCATTGCAAATTACAATTAGGGAATAAACATTTATGTATGCAATTTCATTCGGGAAAAAAAGAGTTTGATCACACGTTAGAACGTCTCAGTTTCTTTAGTTATAACGTATTAAACTTACACAATCAATCAGCGAATGATGGAATGGAAAATATTGGAATCAGTTAAACTGAAATTAATTATTATCATACAATTAAAAACATTGATGAGAGTTATTGTGAGATTCAATTGCTCTGCAAATTAAGTACTTATCTAGATAAGTACCTACGCTGGTAGATAGGTTTTTAAGACAGCAAGTTGACAATGTACGGGGTTGCGTGAACCTGATGTGCGTCGTTACTGCAAACCCGCCTCACGCGGTTCCTATACATTGAAGACACTGTTCTTCGAGTTCATTCTATCGGATGCCACTTCACACACGTTTGACGGGCTTCACAATTTCGTTAGACAGAACTTTTGTTGTGTGTATTTGCTATTTGTCTTTGTCAGAGCTTATCTCTTTGAATCCAGAACTTTTTTTTTTTTGATACCGCATTCATATTGGTTCAGCCATTTGGCTATGGTGATGGAACATACCTGCATAGCCAAATACCTATAACGGACTCAAAAACCTTAGATTAAATTATAAGGAGGCCGAAGTTTCCATGATTCCAGAACGTGAAGTGATGTACAGTAATACATTCTCCTTGTTTACATGGAAATATTGAGAACCTCGAGCCACTACGATTTTTCTTCCCGAGGGTGGTAACATGTACCTCATGCAGATGTCTGCAGGGGTCGTCCCATTTGGTCTCGAGCCAACATCTCGGGTCGGAAGGAAAAGGGGTAGAAAAGCCTATTGTGAGGACACCCCATGGTCCCTTTTATGGGCACCATTAACGGTCGCTATTGTTGTTTATCGGATTGGGACAAATGTGGGAATACTGTGAGGGTGAAAAATATACTCCTAGAGGGAGTGGGGAGGGTGAGAATATAAACACAAGGAAGAGTGAGTAATTTCAATTCCACGTTTCCAGTGTCACGTAACTGATTTGGCCGGACTGATGAATGATAGAACAAACTTCCTCTAGTAGCGCTCTACTAGCGTAGGGCAGTATTATTAATACCACCACCCACTGTGTACATGGTAATCACAAAATGGTTCAGCGCTCTTTTAATTCAAGAGTTTTATTTATGAGGTATGAATGATATTCCATGAATATATCCACACTACTGGTTCATCATTGGCAGTCCTTCGCATAAACACAAAACCATTACCTAATTATCTCAAGGGCAATCTACCCCACGGTCTGCAGAGGTTTTCCAAATGACCAATAAAGTTCCGGTGCGGAGATTGCCACACAATACTTCCATGTTCTTCATAATAGTATGGATACAAGTTTGGCGGCAGGGGCGACGACTGTCCGCCCATTTCGGCCTGACAGACGACCATTGCGGCATGACTAGCTGCTCATGTTGGCCTGTGCCGATCATGAGAATATACTATATTGAGCATGGAAATATAATATATACTTGCATAGAAACCTCACTTTCAACCACTTTCTGACATCACCCCAGTGTCATTAGCTAGTAAATCTAGAAATGTTGGACCCATTGAAATATTTTTTGCTGTCAGTTAGCGAAATCGAAAGCGATCGAGTTTAAAAACAATAGGCATGATCTTGGCATTCTAACGGACATTTTGGCACCAACTGCACCAATTTTGGACCATTTTTACGGCAGTTATCGTTGAAGATCGAAGAATTAGACAACCTTATTTTTCCATCTGGTAAGCTCGTTCTAATCTCAAACTGCAGAGTGTAACGAGCTGAACAAAATCCAAAAATCTGAAAAAGACCGTATTTTGAGGAAGTGATGACTATTTGATATCCAACATACATCTACATACGGAGCTACATCAAGCGGAAAACCGTCTAGAAACTCGTTTTGAGCGCTTCTGAACAAGATTCCACGGTTTTCTCGAAAACCTATATTTGACGGTATCACCGTACTCATATTCCTGTATTTAACAGGAACACGGAAGTAAAATATCAGCCTCTGCTTACCGTATACTTTATAAAACTTTTATAAAATGTATTGAGCATAGTTCTTGATGTGTCAGCTCCGCAGACTTTTGGCGCAGGATGCTTGGCAACAGAGGCGTGCGTCCCACTCATGTGACGGGATTAAAGTGAGACAGGGGAAGAAGAAAGAGTACAACACAACGTGAGTTATAAAGGTACGTGACGCTGTGCTGAAACCCTCGCCATTTATCACAACGAGTTTATAGTCTTCTAGGTCAAACTGACCGCCACTTTTTTGCGGAGAAGTTGTTTACCGCTCGTACTCGGATCAGACAAAGACCAACGCCACAGGCGTCGGAGAAAGATCGCTGTCAATTATTACACAACGGTATATTATTCACCTGCATAGATGCCCCTTCTGCGAAGCTCACTGTTTACCATGGTCACCCCCCCCCCCCCTCCCACCAACAACATGTAAGCCAGAAATCGAGTACTAGAGCAGGCCGAGGAATAACAGTTTCATAAATATGCGGTGGATTCAAGATGTCTATCATTTACTATTTGTTGATATTCATGAAGCGTAATAAGTATAACGTTCCTTGTTCAAGTATCAAAATACTTATCAACCAAATCCAAAACGCTGCAAATCCCTGCACAACGGTTTATTATTTTGTATAGAATACCCTTCTGTTACAGATCACAGCTCTATGTATAGATAACCCGTCTATATAATATGATATGCACTATTCTACACATATTATGTAGATCGCAGACCCTCCGTAGGTTAGTACCTAACCCCGTACTCGTTACTAGGTACCTACCTAAATCACGAGTTAAATGTTGCTAAAATAATTCTGCCGATGACAAACAGTACCTAACAAAAAGAAACACACATAATGAAGTTCTGAAAAGAAATTGTTGATGAGGAGTGAAAAAAGTTGCAAAAGTACCTACCAACAAACTCCAGCCCCTTCTACGTAGATGGTATAATGAACCGTTGTGTAATAATTTACCGTTGAGTAATGATTTACCGTAGTAATAATTTACCCATCAATAATACTTCAACGTTTGTTCAAGTTTCACTACCTACCAACAAACTCCAATAGAGCCATCATTTTTCAAATTAAATAATATCACAGAACAACCAACTCGACTTCATACTCCGCCAATATAATCAGGTGATCCCTACCAATGATTGGCCGTATTCACAAATTCCTATTGTGGGCGCGTCTCTGGTTACGAGATTTGGTTTGGATTGTATACAATTTCATTATACTGGAGTCGAAAATGCCTGTCGGTGCAAACTTCGGGGCCTTACTGTGAACGAACGGCTGGACGTACGATGCTCCGGATGGTCTTAAAAAACTCGCAAGTTCAAGAACTATTTAAAACCGTAAAAATATTTACGTAAAAAAATGGTATAGGCGTTTTGAAAATTTCAACCCCTATTTTGAACCCCTTAGAGATGACTCACAGTAACGTCGAGCTTCGAGGACCAACTAGACGCCGAACGGAACCTATAACCCGAATTTCATCAATTTTTTTTCATGGTAACTAAGAAAAGTGGCCCGTACGGCGTACGGCGTACGGCGTACGGCGTACGGCGGACAGACAGAAATATTTTTATTGCAGTTTTGGATTCTACATACCTTGAAACGTAAACCATCAAATTTTGAGGGGGGGTAAGAATTTTTTTTTTCATGCTCGATTCCAATGGTTCATTATTGAAAATAATAAACCAAAATAAACATCATTCTTAACCGATATCTTGGTACAACAAACTCGATTTCATACAGCCATGCGTGATTCTGATCAGCTGTTCCCTAGCAATGATATTACATTTCGGCTGACCGTATACCGTTTTATTCAAATCATGTTCACGAAGCTTTACGATGCAAGCGAACGGCTGGACGTACGATGCTCCGTGGGGGGGGGGGGGGGGGGTATAAAAAAACTCTCAAGTTCGCATTAGTTATCACTGTTCGTTCAATGATGGGTGATAAATTTGCAGTTTGGGTTCAAAGTTATTTGAAGGAGAGGTGTCAAAAGGTGAGGATAGGCTAGGTCTTGAGTGACATAGCTAGTACGTTATCTTTTCAATTCCGCAGGGCACAGTCCTTGGACCAGTTTTGTTTATTTGCTTTATGAGTATTTTGTTCAGCCTTCAACTTGATGGCGATATAATTACGTATGTTGATGATACAGCTATTGTTGTCTCGCAAAGGACTTGGAACGAATATTCGCACGCTGCTTCAGGCTGCCTAATGTTTCGTTAGGAGATGGCTTGGAAGTGTAGGATTAAAACTAAACTCCACCAAGTCGAATTTTATTGCCTTTTCGATATGCAATATTTCAATAACCGTTTTGGACAGTATTAAATGCCATGATTGTTCTTCGTGCTCCATAATGGACTGAAACTGCCCAAGTATCAGGCAGGTAAGACACACGAAGTATTTGGGGGTGGTAATTTATAAATGTCTGTCTTGGGAATGTCACAATGATAACATGTGTAACAGATTGCGCAAAATAATTCCTTTGTGCTTGGAAATCAGAAGTTTCATCAAAATGTTTTATAATGCGTTGGTATAATCCATAATTTCATATAGTATTCTTGTGTGGGGTTCTGCCTCTCAAACAAATTTGGAACCTCTGAGTATCGTTCAAAAGCGAATAATCAAAATGTTATTACATAATAAAGTGAGATGCCCTACCTCACAAGTTTTCAAATTATTTACTACTTTGGATTTTGGTAACATTTATAAGATAATATTGTGGATACATTAACAAAAACCAAAATCAGTGCGAAAGAGTTGGTGGCCACACTAGATTAGCTAATGATTATATTTTAAACTTCCGTTCCGTCTTACCGCTAAAGGTCAATATTTATTTTTATGTAATGAAGTAGAAATATTATTCAATAGCATTCCTAATGAATTTAGAATGATCATTACCACCAAACTTTAAAAAAAATATTAAAGAGTTCCTTTTAAGTGAATTCTTGGGGAGTTTTTAAAGGATAAATAATAAAAGAATTTCAGTCATCACATTTAAGTTCACATAACTCGTTCACAGAATTCTTTATTACAATTGAGCATATTTCTATTTAATTTAGACTTTTTAAAATTTGTATTAAACAGGCTACGGCGACTCCGCTCCTCAGCACAAGTTTAACTTAAAGAGGGGCGACCGCATTAAGTTTTTTGTATTTTGTTTTGTACACTCGTAGTTGTATTACTGTTTTTTTGTACACTTTATACTTTACTTGTCTATAATAAATGCGATTAATTTAAAAAATTAAATAAAATTAAAAATTAAAAAACCACTGCAATGGCATGGCATATCCGAGGAATCTACCTCGTCTGCTTACGAAACTGTCTGTGTCTGCGTAAAATTTAAAGTATTGATTGGAAGGGTTTGTACAGAAATTTCCTGAGTTGCAGTATTATTTATTTATTTGTTTAGTTGCATATATGAAAAAACATAATTATAATATTACATCTACATAAAAAACTCACCCTTATTATATACTTAACTGCTAGAAAAGATTATACCTCGCAACTTATTGTTGGGCTAAAAGCCACACGCCCTAAGTACCCAATAAGAATTGTCGTCAGCTTACAAGGGGGGGGGGGGGGGGCAAATAACCGGCAACTTTCCACAATGTCACGCTCGCGGACCCTTTGCGAGGAAAACCTTATCGGGCCGGTTGTCTTCCCCTCCTCTCAGGACCTAATTCTGATCGCCGAAACTGCCACGTGGCAAGCATGGGCAGCTGACGATGCAATCTTGCCGGTGTTGTTCCCTAGTGGTCCCTCATTTAACTTGTGCGGAATTTTTCCAAGAGTAAAATTCAAAATTTTTCATACATACGGTTACCTTACAGTGAGTTACGTCGCAAAACTGGTGAGAGTACTCGTTTCTCCTTTGTTGCCGTGTCCAGGGACAGATTTTCCTTTGGCTTTATTTTATTTTTTCTCCGCACTGGCGTGCAAGGATCCTTTATTTTATATTTTTGGGGCTGAGGTCACCCCGTTGCGATTTAACCTTCTTCCTTTGCCGAATGGGTAGGTAGGTCTAGAGAATTTAATAAAATCTTTTTCAAGCCCCAAAACAAAGCCGTGTACGGGTACATTTTTCTACCTACCTAAGACCTGCATTTTGCGGGTCTTTGCATTCAGCTTTCCCAATCTGAATAAAATTGGAAAACCTCTACCTAATATTTTAGGGATTCTAGAGGTTTATTCCCTTGCGGAGTCCGCATGGGGCGATAACAAATAAAGAGTTAGATGCTCGTGATAATGCCTTCACACATTTTTCGGGATCAGCATACCAGGCAAACATTTTCTTCTTATGAATTGGCCATGAAACATAAAATATAGGGTGGATTTCTAGTGGTGAGAGTAAGAGAAGGTTTAGGCATCACATAACTATACCCTCAACCTGAAGCGAGCTGGGTAATTATGAACCAAGAGGTCACTCACTATAGTTGGACTGCTACATTCCAATTACAATACTGCTACTTAAGGTGGGATCAAGGAGACGCTCGCGGCTAGAAGCCTGCCACTGCTTCAGTGTATTTTCAATAGAACCGGTTTTCTCGACGCGGCGCGGGCGCGGCGGAACGCGGGCTGAATCGGCTGGGCCATTGCTCGAGGGACCAGTCCCGTTATGCAAACCCGCTTAACTCCTCCCTATCCTCCCTCAACTCTGCGTACCGTGAATCACACTTGGGGTGGAAAAAAAGTGACACACACTTCGGTATTTCGTTCTTCGTGCCTTGATTTCACACTAACCATCTCTGAGTGGTCATTTCCCGTGAACAAAATGAGCAAGTTTACTGACACTGAGGACAGAATGTTGATAGTTGAGGAAAAAATGGAAAAATTCTTAACTTCGCTTTTTGAAAATGGGTGCATGCCCTCCCCTATCCAAGAACATGAATTCCTCTTCCTCATCCTCCTCCAAAAATAATGCAAGAGCAAGTTTACTCAACGACACTATGAACCAAGCTGGAAAAAAAACTGCTAAAACTACGAGACAGCCGCGCAGCCGTAAGGCGCGTCAAGCAAAATACTCCGGTCACTGCGGCGCACGTCCGTGGCTGGAGCTAGCACCGCGCGCGGCCATGAGACGCGTGAAGGAAATCCAACTTTATGAAAATGTTCATAGGTACTGCAGCCAGTACTGACAATTGGTTGTGAATACGTCTAAATAATGGGTACCCCATGCGTCCCGCGGAGTACCTAATAGGAGATTATTGACTATAGCCCATGCGTCCCGAGGGTGAACAGAGCACCTACCCGATGCGTCCCTGTGTTTTCGTTGACTGTGATCTGCGTTGAGGCTGAATTCTATTTTGCTGCTGCCTCACGGCCTTGCAATTATTTGCAATCCTCACAACAATACTGAAGAAAATAAATGAATCTCCACGTGAATGAACAAACGTCGGGGTATCTCTGTATTCGTCAGTTTCGTTTTCTCGGTGCCACTAGTAGTCGATTCAGTCATGTCCGAGGAAATGTCGGCCAGTATCAGCCGTTTCGGGAGAAAGTTGCTGGTGAAAAATGGTTATACCATTTTATACCAATGGTTATACCAATTTAAAAAAATCTTGAAAACCACCAATATGGCACGTTGCACGTGCAGTGTCAAGACCTGTTCCAGTTTCATGAAAACAGCACCTCAGTGTTTCATGAAACAAGTATCGCGGAAAGAAATGCGTCACTAAATTATCAGGAGTGACCGGGGAAAGGCCACAACATCCCCAGTTTTGACGGGTGGGCAAACTCGTAGGGGTGCGGTCCGGGTCGCCGCCTCGCGGCGCACCCTTGGTAACGCGAAACGAACTAGGACGGGTTGAGTATTTACTTTTCCCGACCCGGACGCATGAGGTATGATGAAGCTGCCGCGGGTCGCATGAAGTAAAATCCCCGTCTAAATATTCACAAGAAAGCTTTGTGCAGCACCTTGTTGGACGCTCTTTGTAATTTATAAGGGTGTTCCGGTGGAACCATGTAACTCGCTAACCTACGAGTTCTAATGGTAGTAAACTATTATCACCAAGATCACTTCAATTTATTTGTCGAAGTGATTCCTGGAAGCAAATGATTCCGTTCGGACCGAATTTCGTTTTCTTACGATGTGTTGAAGATCTGTCCAGCAACTCATTTACTACCGCTGCCATGTGGTTACATACATTAGCGGAGATAATATTATTAACAATCGAACCCCGTAACTACATAACTCCGAACTACAAGCGTTCATTTAGCTGCAATGGTAGCAATTTATTTTGAATACCGGATACCCTAAGAGGAAATTTGTTCAGAATCACTACACAACTTGTGATAGCTATGAGTAGCAGAAAATCAACTAAACAATGTGAGTTAAGCATATAGATATTCAAATCCACAACAAACGTGGTGTGATATGCTGTATTAGGGTTCACTGAGCCAAAGACTTTTTGCTGGGTACTTGGAAAATACTGTGTTCCAGATAAAAGTATAAAGGTGCCCACACACGTGCAGGATTTCCTCAAGGTTTGAACTGAACAGTCCAGGCCTTGAGGATTTCCTTCACGTGAGTGTCATGGCCTCGAGGCCACCGAACGGCCTGTACAGGCCAGAACGGACGAATCGAAAAACCATTCCGACGGCCTCTGAGGCCGGGACTGTACAGGCCGCTCCCTCACGTGTGTGTGCCGTTTCCTTCAGTCTGCTTGGAGTTTTTGAAGTGTTCGCGCGTCGGTCACATGTTTTTCTTGTTTCGATTATGTCGGATCGCGAGAATTTGGAACAGTTTCTAACTATATACGAAAATGAGCCTTGTTTATGGAAAGTGCAGAGTAAAGAATACCTTGAATGAACGAAGAGGCAAGCAGCTTATGCTCTATTGCTTTCAAAATTGAAAGAAACCGAGCTCAACTCTTTTCTTCTTTTTCGAAATGTAATTTTTTGCAATTAAGCAGCTCGTTACTGCCAACAACATATCGTTCTCCATTGCTGTCACGAATTGAACTGAAGGAAAAATTCCTCCCGTGTTCAGGCCAAACCCCAAGGCCTAGGCCTTGAGTCCTGTCCTCAAGGCTCGGCCTGTACGTGTGTGGCTACCTTAAGGATTACCTTGGTTGGAGCGACCTGGACTGAGGGAGCGAGAGACTTACGCGACTAACTAGGTAGGGGAGGCACGAGTATATATATATATACAACATGAGGCTGTTTTTTAGCCGAAGGTGTTTAATAAAACAACAGGAGAAATATCTGGGGCTGTCCGCTAAGGTATGAGACCTAATGAGGTCAACCCGTTTGGTATGGGACCTAATGCGTAATAAAAGTATATGACAGTGGTTATGAGATAAACTTGGATTAAACGGAGCATGATTTTATTACGAATTGTTGATAAAAAAGGAACGAAAAATGAGAGTACATGTACGTAAGTGTCTCACTTTCGTTCGCCTCATAACGAATGCGAAAAAAGTTTGAAAGCACCGCGCTTGTTACAGACTTTTAGATGCCTTCTGTTATCAAATATTCACAGATTTCCCCCGTTGGTGGAACCACTTTTCTCTTTTTCAAATGGCAAGTAATGGCAAGGAGAATGTTTCGATTCGGTCGTGTGTGCTGTTTGCTTTGAAAACTGAGCATCGACCCCCTCACGACGACCGATGTTTGAACTGAGAAGTGATTGGTGGATAGGGATGCGCTAGAATCAGGTCTAGACGTGCCCAAACCTCAAGTACATTGCTAACATATGGTCCACCCGCGGAGAGCTTTTCTTAAATCGAATTTTCTTACGAAATAAATTTGCTACTGCAATGTATTATTGGGAATGTTATTCGGGAAGTTTTCTCTGGCTTATCTGTTCTGGACCATTTAGAATAGAATCTTGAACTTTACCATTTTTTCATGCCTGTGTATAAAACGGCCAATCCGAGTAGGCAGTACAGATTTACATGAAAGTATAAAATGGTTGGGCAGTTTCAGCTCCCTACGACTATATTTCACGTAGTTAGAAGCGTAGTTAAAGGAATGGTCAACGTTTCATGTTCGCGCATTCGCAGACGAATGTTACAGTACGATTCCAATGAAATTCATACGGAACTATCAAAGTATTATTCCTGACCGACTCTTCAAGTTTGAACTCATTTCACTGACATTTAGGGTAGTTATGGGCGTTTCAAGTATTTTACGTTTGCGCAACGCGCACGTTGACGAGAGTTACTGTACTTTTCAAAGATTTTGGTATGGGACCATCTGTGACCCAACCCGCACCTACCCTCTAAATTTCACCCACTTCGACCATTCTTTCGAGTAGTTAAGGGCGTAACAAGGAATAGGCCAAAGACAGAGAGACACAGAACCAAAAATGTTTCTCGATGTCTGAAACGCAAAATGGCAGTGGAAATACTGATTTTGGAGGACATTTTTTTTCTTTACTCAATGACGAATCCAATGATTCCCTACCTTCCGATAGTGATGAAACAAAAATAAATTACAAAATTAAATAAAACTCGGCGCTGCGCGCCTCGCCAGGGGGCCAGCCCCCTGGACCCCCGGATGCTTACTGCTTAGAGCCTACGGCTAAAATTCAAGAAACATGGAACATGCTTTAGCCGCGTTCCGAGTTTTTTCAAACAAAAGATTGAAACATATTCATTTTGCTGAAAATGTTAACTTTAGAGTAGATAGAAACTTGTGAACGGATTTGTTCCATACAATCGTTAGAAGTTACGGCTGGAGGTATACTGATTACTTAAATGAGGACTCGTGGGTCAGGTTCTCGCAGAACTAGGTTTATAGCGCTAATGATGACTCACCACTACGTATCTATAACCAAGTGACTACCAAACAAGCGTCATTGTTTACTATCCATTTATAACATTCATAGTATGAAATTAGGAAATAAATACCAAGAACAAATACGAAATAAATTCGTGATAAATCAAGAGCTTTCCAACAAATGGAAAACGATTTTTGTCCGATGAAAATGAAAGAAGTTTCATTTCCCTAGCAACTACTCGGTTGTACGTGAAAATCATCGTTAAAATTTCGTTCCACTTCCGCGTCACCCATCCCGCGTAACGTTTTCCGGCTAGTTAGTCCAAGGCTAAAGCATGTTCCATGCTAAAACGCTGCAAATTCCTTGTCACATGGGTTTATTATTCTATTGGACATACCTACAGAAAGGTTGGCTGTTCACTTATTGTTTCTTTCATGTGCAATAATTGAAATAGTTATTTTTGATGGTTTCCACAGATTTTGGTCCCCAAAAAAACGAATAACGCTCTTAATTTTGACAAATTATCCTTGATAATTGATAGTGCAATTTAACTGCCCTAACTCACATGTTAATACTACTTCTAGTGTTATGATACAAATTTATGGTGATTTCAGATAATTTCCCAGGTTTTTGACGCCTTAGAAATGAACTTTGGGAGCTGAACCTTCGTTACAACCTCAATTCTTCACTCTTTGGTCAAAATGAACTTCATATACGGTCTTCTCGCCCTACACCTCACAAGCTCATGATACTAAAACATCATACAAAACGCCAACAAACCCTACTTTTACACCCATTTTTCAACAGTAACACCCCTGGCTGCCGACCTTCGGAGCACAACTAGGACCAAAAATGAAGCCTGGATGTGAAAGAACGACGATTTTATGCGAAAATTTAAGGTAAATTTAGGGCTGAAACTTTGTTAGATCCTCAATTTTTCACTCGTTGGCCAAAATCAACTTCATATGTATAAAACACAAAAAACCCTACTTTCACACCCAATTTCAACCGTAACACCCTTGGGTATGGTTTATTTACGTTTTTAAATTGATCACGAACTTGAGTTCTTTTTAGACTATTCGGAGCATTGTACGACCAGCCGTTCGTTTTTGGACTGACAAGCTTCGTCAGCATGATCGTGAATGAAACGGTATAAATCTGGCCCAGATATCATTGCTAGGGAACTGATTATGATCATGGATGGCTGAATGAAATCGAGTTGGTGGTTCTGTGGTATTATTCCTGATTTGGTACCCCTCACATGAAGCATACAACACTCAGATGTAACTTAAGATTTTACCAATAAACAAGGTGAAAGACGAGCTGTGCGCTCCTAACGGCCGTTAATGGCCATTGGTCGACGAGGGACGAGGTGGAGGCACCTTTATAAGGCGCCCGGCTCGCCCAGCTCTTCACTCGGCCAACCTCACCCTTACCTGTGACTTCTCTATCTCTCTCTCACCTTGCACTTCCTCTCTCGCCAACCCTTCCATCTCCCTTAGCGTCTGCTGTGGTGGTAACCGCGGGATGCTTCACCCTCCAACACTCGCTGTGGTAATAACCAAGGGGTGTTAGCATCCATCTCACTTAGCGTCTGCTGTGGTGGTAACTGCGGGATTCTTCACCCTCTAACACTCGCTGTGGTGATAACCGCAGGCTGTTAGCATCCATCTCCCTTAGCGTCTGCTGCGGTGTTAACCTCGGGACGCTTCTTCTCTAACGCTTGTTGCGGTGATAACCGCGGGGTGTTAGCTACCCACAAAGGACTCCCAAGGGGCACATCCTTCTCTCTCCTGCGACCTACGGAAGCCTACCCTATTTAGCGCTCACCACAATTCCATTTGAAGAATGATGGCTGTTCTGGATTTTGTTGATTGGTACTTCCGTAACTTGAACAAACGTTATGCTTCATGAATAATAGCAAATACCTAACTTTTTATTGAATTTTTTAATCCCGCGCATTTCTATGATAATTTAACTCCCGGGCCAGCACCAGTACCTACTCGATTTATGGCTTTCCTGGGGGGACCTCGAGGGTAGGCATTGACCACATAAAAGAGTGAACTACGCAAAAAGAGCATCTAAAACAGGTAAATAATAAACCATTGTGTAATACCTTGCAGCGTTTTTAACATACTTGCTGATCTGTACACGGTTGTTGTTCAAGGCCAAATGAATCATTCAAACTGGGTAAAATTAGGGAATGTATGGATGGTCCTACTTAGGTTCAGCGAACATCAGCATCTCAAACTTGACAGGTTAGAGGGGTTCTTGGGGCCAAAAATAGCGCGGAAATGAGCGCGGTGGAAAAATGCTTATTTAAGTAACCGCAATGGCCAAACGTGATAGAGCTTGTTTGATTATGGTCGCATTTTTGAAGTGTATGTTTGTGTATGCGTAGGTAGGTATACACCGCAAAAAAGTCAGCCTACTAATCAAGGGTCTTGCGCTTATAGGAATTCAGTGAGCTACGCAGGTGTAAGATGGCCAGAATAGACGCCATCTTGCTAGCCTCGTATCCTCCGCGATCGCCGTCGATCGATACCGACCGCAGAGACCATCGGCGCATGAGTCAACTGCGCAGCTTCCCCACGCCGCGAAGGGGTGAATCTGGGAGGAGAGGGGTAGGAGATATACCCGATTGCAGCCGCCATGTTGGCCATTCGAGACAGAGACTTCCCCCGAGACTAGACCTGCGACTTGTAGTGCTGAGTTAGAGCCTTGTGTAGAGATTGAGTTGTGTGTAAGCCTTCAGCGTTATTGAGATCCCGTTCGTGTACCCCGTTGATAAATCTGGACTTTTCTTACTGTTTTGCTACCGGAATGTTGAACGTAAAGTCGATTCGAGGCGGGAGAGGAATACCGCGACCACGAAGCACAGGGGTTCAACGTCTGTTGAAACCCACTGTTCTGCCGCGGACCAATTCCTGTTTCAGGCGATACCTGTTCGCCATTGGGGTGGACGCCGAAGCAGAGGACGCAGGAGCCCGCAGCCAGGAGGTTGCCCTAGACGAGGAACATCTACCAGGTTCCAGGACAGGTAGGACTTGCACCCTTACCCCGTATTATCCATTCTTGCAAGTTTCACGTAGCAGTGCCCCTCAGGCGTCCAATATTCATCCTATTTTGCAAGGAGTCACAGAGGGATTCTTCCGTTCTGTTACAGAACCCCTACGGTAGAATTCACTACCCCGAGCCTTGGCCTTACCTTGCACCCCTCTACCACGTGCAGGCGCACGCAGAACCCCTGACTTGCACCGATTGGATCTGAGTACCCGACTCCGGTACTAACGCCACACAACCACAACATTTTCTATAACACTCTAAGTGCAGTAAATTCCAGTATAACTAAATTCATCCCTTTGCATTGTGTCGAGCCCCGTATTCCGCGAACGTCAATTTCAATCATTCTAAAATCTGTTCTAACCTTTGCCGCAACTCGTGAACCCCTACGTTGTAATTTTGCTTTCGTTAATAAATTCTCTTGTTCGTAATTCTTGGTTCAATTTACCCGAAAATTCAGTTACTCGCTTGCCTAGCTGGGAGCACAATATTTTATTAGTCTTTCAGCGTAACGTCTCCTGAACTCGAGCCAGTACTGTGCAAAGCTGTCTCGGGGCCAACTGCCTCCTACAAACAGGTAATAGTGTACGTGGAGAATTCCACCAGTTTCCACTCTGCCATCCCTAGGAATTAGGAGTTCAACACGTTACACAGGTATGTACAAGAAAATAACATAGGTACCTATGATAAAGTTCGTAGTATCCTGGAAATGACTGGAAAGTAAAAATTATTATATCTCTGCGGGTAGTTAGGGACCTACGTTTTTTTATGAAGTTTCTCTCGCGTCCTTCCTCAATCAGCCCACATATCAGCATAGTAAAACGCAAGCAACGATCATTTAAGTGAATGATGTTCATCGCATTCGACATAGTGATCAAAAATCAACATGGATAAAACCACTGATTGGGGTGACTTGATTGGTCATCACCACTGATGGGGTTAAACATTATAACCACGATAGCATGTGAGGAGGGGGTAACTAGTAAGCTTCGGGAGTTAATCCAACAAAGGTTGGAAATCGCTAGTAAATTAAGGTAGAATAACTTGGCTGAAAAATGGGGAAACCCGAATTCAAGTCACGATCCCGTGTCCCATGTCCGTTGCTGCCTGGAAAATGCATTGTGAGCGGTAAGCTAAATGACGTTCTAGTATAGTTGTTCTAAAAGCTTCACTATGGAGTTCATGTACCAAGAAGACAAGTTAGCAGCAGACTGTTTGGGTTGCGGTAAAGGGGAGCGAGCAAGGGAGGACGAGGGGTGAGTTAGGGGCAGAATGAAAGTTTCGAGGTCCCAACAAGAGATTTATAGTTCGGATGTGCCTTCTCTTCACCCTTTGGCACGGGACCTAGAATAGTTCTTATCTTGCGAGAAAGATATCCGCTGCTAGGAAAAAATAAGGTTTTTACCACTGCCCCTCCAAGCCATCCGGGATCTCATTTTTACCTTCACCTTTTTTTATCCTTGGTCCCCCTCTCACATTATGTCCTTTTCTACAGGAATGTAGAAAAGAACGTTGTTGTTGTGAAAAGAAAGGAATGTTGTTTTCTCAAAGAACGTACATCGCATTTGGCTCAAATAACTACTTTAAATATAGCGTAGCTTTCGAAAAAAATGTATTCTTTTGGCCATCAGCAATATCGAGGTAATATCAATTGATAGGAAATACAAAGCCAACAAAATACAAATACTGAACTATCCTACTGGCCCAAACGTTACACAATAAAAAGCGTTCCAAAAATATATGGAAGTCTGCATGATTTATTCAAATCAGTATGTGTGTGGGGTGTGTGTATGTGTGCTAGGTTCCCGCTCTAGCATGTCTCTGGATATCAAAAGACTGCCCTGTCTAACTCTGATACGACTACTTTTACAGCCTGCAAGCGGGTTATGGGGGTCAGCAGCAAACATACATGTGTCCTGAAGATCCTAAAGAATATCAGAATCGAGGCCTCCAACATTACTAATCCACCTTCGGAATACAGCGCTACATAACGACAAGAAATTCAAGGAACGAACTCAACGTCTATCACTGATGTTGAGGACTCAAAAAATTATGTTCTATAAAAAAAGAACATGATTATGTACATAGCTATCAAATTCTAGTTTATCTACAGAGATGTAGGTACTTTATTTGTTTGTTTCATGTACTGTCATAAAAATCGATTTGAGAGGAAGCTAGGGGAAAAATTAATTAATGAATTACCTATTAACGTGGACAGGAAGAGAGTGAGCTAAATGAAAGCAATTTATGTGATAGAGTCTTGCAAGAGTTTTTAAATAATACTGTAGAATTAATTAAGATAAGTTGTAAACTTCATTGTGTGTGATATTACATAAATCACATTATACAAGTATATTATAAATACCTATAACTATCATAATATGAAGGGAAATAATTGACCTTACGTATGGGTTTGTTCGTCCCCTGTGAGTCCCATATAAAATTGATCAAAAAATACCAACGAAATTTAAATTTTGTTGGGGCATCTCTGCCAAATTATAGAAGGTAATTCTGAATTCCGCTCGTGTATTTTTTCATTTCCCATGTGGACCAGTTGAGAAGTTGTGGGCCAGTCAGGAATATACAGTGAACATGGAGCTTTTCTCAATAAGAGTTATGTACATGGCTGATTCCCTATTTCCTTGAAGTACGTGAATGTTTCACGCCACTACGCTAGTAACATTTTCTTTGATTGATAGCATTACGAAGACAATCATGAACAGATTCCAGAGATTATTATTTGTCCTAACTGTTCTTCAGATGATTTTAATAATCCTCCGGCAAATGAGAGCAGTCTTCATTGTATTTTTCGAATCTTCGTTGTCTTCCGTTGTTGAGCTTTGTACTGAACGACGTAGGTACAAGCACACCGTTTGTCATACAACAGTTCTGATTTAATTCCACGTCATGAATGGAGGTAATAAGTAAGATGTAAGTGGTTATGTGGTTATTTGTATTCAAAGCCAATCATTTTACGTACTACTTCGCAAGGACTACCTACGGGCTTCATCCATTGAACAACGTTATATTCGAGAGTGAGTTTCGACGAAAGCCGTAGTGAGAGTACCTGAATCATATCACATGGGCTGTAAAACCGATTAAAAGCGAATCAGGCAGTTGAGCGGCATTATTTGAGCCTGTCTCTAATGGACAAAGTCAGCATTTATATAGCCAGGGCTTACTCGAAAAGCGTTTTTTTTCTCTCCAAATTACGGGGTAGGGGGACCCTCACTCCTCACCACCCTCTCCGAGACTTGATGGAAATTCGTTGTACCACTTTCGAGAGAAGGTGGGATTCATACACCGAAATGTCGAACTGAAAGAACTGTAATCCACTCCACATTCATGCGATTAGCAAACGCCACAAGAATGATTATATGACTAACAAAATATGAATAGGCACCAAAAATGGCGTTAATTCCCTATGAATGAAACAAAAAATGCTAAATACATATTATTTAGATCAATAGGTATATATTAAAGTTGTATGACACAGATTGTTAGAAGTAGAATCTCTGTCCGTGTATTAGGACTGTGGATTAGGATGTCAGCGAAGCATATGGGGCGTGGCGACGGTGACTGACTGGTTGGAAACTCCTAAAGCGACGAGGGATCTAATACAGGTGGGGCAATCTTTCAGGGCTCAAAAATCCCTCAGCAAGATGACGTGATTTTATCCTTTAGTAATTTATGAACGTTAAAGATGTGTTACTGTAAACAGGAATAATAGCAAGGATCATAATTCCCATGCTAACCGAGTGCCACCCTTGGATCACCAAATCGAATGAACTGTAAAAAAAAAGTTATCATGATATTAATTTTAAACCCGAATCTTCCAATATTAATGACCACAAAGAAAATACGCGACAAAAATTACGTTCATGGTGTTGATGGGTTGACTGTAAAAATGAGCATACGAATAAGAAATAAAATATACTACCGTATCAAGCGCACGAAAACAGGTAATATTGCGTTTACAGCTATATATATTAGTCTCAGAGTCAAGTTACTACAACAATATGGCTTCATAAATACGTAGCCTATTTCTTCAAGGAAAGACCCGGTTGAAATCATGATAAATTACATTTTTCAGGTTATCCATAGAATGTACTAGGGTCAGGCGGGGGAAAACTTAATAAAGAGGAGCAACTGTAAATAACCAGCACCCCCACTGAATTAGCTTTGCGTGTAATATTTGACTAATGTCTTCCCAGCTGATAGATCTTCAAGAAAATCGAAAATCAAAACTTACATGCCAAGTTGTCTCTCCTGCTGTGGATGCTCAGGTGAAAGGTCAGGCTTTTGACCAGGTTTTTTTGGTCAGGTCTCTCAGGGGATTTTGATTTATTATTTTCAATAATGAACCTTTGGAATCGAGCGTGAAAAAAATTGTTTAACCCTCCCTCAAAACATGATGGATTACGTTTCAAGGTATGTAGATTCCGAAAATGCAATAAAAAAATTTCTGTCCGTCCGCCGCAAGCCGTACTTAGCACTTTAATCAGTTACCATGAGCCAAAATTGACGAAATTCGGTTTATAGGTCCCGTTCGGGGTCTAGTTGGTCCTCAAAGCTCGGCGTTACTGTAAGTCATCTCTGAGGGGTGATAAATAGGCCCCGCCGTTCCATCACAGTAAGGCCCCCAAGTTTGCACCAACAGGCTTGGTCAACAGGAGGGTGTATCAAATTGTACCTATACATTCAGGCCAAATATCATCACTAGGGAGCACCTGAATATAATCACGGGTGGCTGTGTGAAGTCGAGTTGGTTGTTCCGCGATATTATTCCATTTGAAAAATGAAGGCTGTTGTGGATTTTGTTGATAGGTACCTACCTTTGCAACTTGAACAAACGGTGGCGTATTGCTGATGGGTAAATTATTAGACAGTGGTAAATTATTACACAACGGTTCATTCTAGTATCTACGTAGAGGAGGCATCTATGCAGGTAAATTATTACACAACGGTTTATTATTTGCCTTATGCTTCATGAATAACTACAAATAATTAATGAGTGAATTATTGAATCCCGCGAATTTGTAGGAAACTTTAATTCAGGGGCCGGCTCCAGTACTCGATTTAGGGCTTTCCTGGGGGGAGCTCAAGGGTATTGACGCAGGATACAGTGATCTACGCCGAAGGGCCATCTATACATGTAAATAATAAACCTTTGTGTAATAATTTGCAGCGTTTTTGTTCTCGATTATCATCAGTAATGTATCAATCTAACAAAACAAAAATAATCACTGTAATTCGCATCTGAGTAGGTATTTCGCGTTCCTCATAGTTTGATCCTCACAATTACCCCTTGTTTGTTTAGTCCTGGGGTTGGTAATTGTAAATATAGTTTCACGCCATTTTAAAAAACGTTGAATGCTTTGTTTTGTGGTGACAGGGGTAGATCCTCGTCACAGGCTAGCTTTGCTATTTCTTATGTCAAACCTGCACAAATACTCAAGTGTTCTTGTCATGGCCTGAACAACTTGGTTCTTTGTTTTCAAATGTACCGTCAGTTCTGTTGAAACCTTTTTCTAGTCTGGAAAACCGATCATTCCAATCGTCTTTTTAGGTTCTTCCGCTAGAATCGTTCATTCAGTGGAACTGTATGTGGATTATGTTTCAGCCGTTTAGGAGAAGAATCCAGATGGCCAATGTCGAAGAAATCGTAAGAGGGGAATGTGTTTCACTTAGTACAGGGTAGATCCTAATTGAGAAAAATGAGCGGTAAATGGTGGAACACGTAGGTAATTGTATTAATTCGCGTTGTCGACTAGGGTGTGAATGAGGGTGAAAGCCCCAACCTACCGCTGTGTAAATTCAGAGGGTACAGCCTGTAAAAACGTAACACACATCCGATATTCACAAACTGCCGAATAATTATTGCAACAAAGGAACAGAAAAAAAACATTGGAATAACCACCCTACCTACTGTTGAAACTCCATAGTTCATGCTAAAATGGCTAGCTTATCCATAATAAAACAAAATCGTAGTTCTCCCTCGCAATTTTCTTTTCGAACGACATTCACATGCGGAGTGAACCACATAGATAATTGTTAAAAAACGCTGAAAATTAATACGACACGGTTTATCATTTACCGGTATAGACACCCCTTCTGCGTAGATCACTATTTTCTGCGGTCAGTACCCACGAGCTCCCCCCAGGAAAGCCCTAAATCGAGTACTGGAAACGGCCCGGAATTAAAGTCTCATAAAAATGCGAGGGATTCAATAATTTAGCCATTAATCATTTGTAGATATTCATGAAGCGTAAGGTAATTTAGTTCATGGTAACCAAGAAAAGTGCTAAGTACGGCGTACGGCGGACAGACAGAAATTTTTGGTTCATTATTTTCAATAACCTTTGGAACCGAGCATGGAAAAATAAACCCTCCCAACAAAGATTTGATGGTTTACGTTTCAAGGTATGCAGAATCCGAAAATGCAATGAAAAATTTCTGTCTGTCCGCCGTACTCCGTACTTAGCACATTTCTTAGTTACCATGAACCAAAATTAATAAAATTTGGTTTGTAGGTTCCGGTTGGGGTCTAGTTCGTCCTCGAAGCTCGGCGTTAGTGTCAGTCATCTCTACGGGGTGAAAAATAGGGGTTTCAACTTTCAGAACGCCGTCGCTCGAACATTTTAAATTGAAGGGTGTGGTTTTCTTACGTTTTTGAATTGATCTTGAAATAAAGAATTTTTTGAGACCACCCGGAACATTGTACGACCAGCCTTAAGTTTGCAGCGAAAAGCTTCATCAACATGATCGTAAATCAATCGGTATAAATCCGGCCCATATTATCATTGCTAGGGATCACCTGGTTATAATCATGGATGGCTGTATGAACTCGAGTTGGCTGTTATGTAATATTATTTTATTCAAAAAATGATGGATTTTGTTGACAGGTATTTTAGCAACTTGAACAAACGTTGAAGTATCATTCGGTAAATTATTACACAACGGGTTGTTATACTATCTAGCTAGAAACGGTTTATTATACTATCTATGATGAATTATAGAATCCCGCACATGTGTATGAAACTTTAATTCCGTAGCTGGCTCTCTTACTCCTGAGGGAGCTCCAGGGTACTGACCACAGAAAACAGTGATCTACGCAGAAGGGGCATATCTATACCTGTAAATAATAAACCGCTGTGCAGTAATTTGCAGCTTTTTTATGTTTATCTAAGTTGTTCATTCCGCAAGTGAATTTCTTTCGAAAAAAAAACCGCTGCAAATTATTAGACAAAGGATTATTATTCACCCCCCCCTTTAGCGTAGATCACTGTTTTTTTGTGGTCAATACCCTCGAGCTCCCCCAGGAAAACCCTAAATCTAGTACTGGAGCAAGCCCCGGAATTGAAGTTTTATACAAATGGGTGGGATTAAATAATTAAATCTTTAATTATTTGTAGTTATTCATGAAGCATGAATCGTTGTGTAATAATTTAACGTTGCGTAGTAATTTACCGTAATTTACCGTTGAGTATTAATTTACCAAAAAATACCTGAACGTTTGTTCAAGTTTGTGACGGTATATGGACACCCCGTCAATACTGGATCCGGGCTCTTCCCAAACTTTTGGGCATGCGGCTGATTGGGTAGTTGATTCGCGAAAACGAATCGTCAAGTCCCGGAGGTATTGCGTAATAATTGCGTAGGGGGCAGCTGTCACACAGCCTCCCTACCGTGGCGAGGGGGAAACTACGCTGTATGGACGGATAGTTCAACCCCTCACCCATTACCTACTACTTGCAAAAGTACTCACCTACCAAATCGAAAATATCCATCATTTTTCGAATGAAATTATATCGCAGAACAACCAACTCGACTTCATACAGCCATCCGTAATTACAGTCAGGTGCTCCCTAGCGTATATATATCTGGGCCGGATTTATACCGTTTAATTTACGATCATGTTGACGAAGCTTCTCGCTGCAAACTTAAGGCTGGTCGTACAATGTTCCGGGTGGTCTCAAAAAATTATTTAGTTCAAGATCAATTTAAAAACGTAAGAAAACCATACCCTTCAATTGAAAGTGTTCGAGCGACGGCGTTCTGAAAGTTGCAACCCCTATTTGTCACCCCCCAAAGAGATGACTGACACTAACGCCGAGGTTCGAGGACCAACTAGACCCCAGACGGGACCTACAAACCGAATTTCATTAATTTGGTTCATGATAACTAAGAAAAGTGCTAAGTACGGCGGCGTACGGCGGACACCCCCCCCCCCCCCCCCCCCACCCCCTTGACAACTAAATGTGATTGTTTCCGTTTCAAGGTCCGCCGTACTTACTTCGCACTTTTCTTAAATACCATGAACCGACATTAATGAAATTTGGTTTGTAGGTCCCGGTTGGGGTGTAGTTGGTCCGCGAAGCTCGGCGTTAGTGTCAGTCATTTCTAAGGGGTTAAGAATAGCGATTGGATCAATAGAAGGGTATGGCATTTTCTACATTTTCAAACTGATCTTGAATCAAATAATTTTTGAGAACACCCGCAGCATTGTACGTCCAGCCGTTCACTTGCAACGAAAAGTTTCGTCAACATGATCGTGAATTAAACGGTATAAATCCGGCCAAGATATCATTGCTAGGGATCACCTGATTATCATCATGGATGGCTGTATCACGTCGAGCTGGTTGTTCTGTGATAAAAGTTCGTAAAATGATGGCTCTTTCGAATGTACTGATAGATATGATAGATACTTTTCCAACTTCGAACGTTATGCTTCATGAATAGGGACTGGAATTATATACACAAAATTTGGCCAATATAATTATACACTCGAAATGGGCAAATATGCAAAATATGCACCCCAAGCAAAATTACGTTTAAAAATTTAGAACATTTCTAAAATGAAGTAAACTTTGCTGTGAGACGTACAAGTAAGCCTATACATTATGTTCCAGTTATTGCCGCGTCCTTAAAAAAATCATAGAAAAGGAGCAAGGATGAAAATGGAATGAAAATGTACACAGTATTTACATTTATTCAAAAAAGTCACTCGCTATCACAATTATAGCACTGGATCACAATTGATTTTTCCCAATTGCCAACCGTAAATCTCCTACGGTTGTCGCTGAGAAAAACTTTAAAGCAGAAAACGACCTCTTGACATCACAGGAGACGATGGGTAAAAATTTCAATGCTGAGAGTTCACCTGGGGTAAGGCCAGATGAGAGGTCAGAGCGCACCCCTCTCACAATTTTTGATACCTCCAGTAAAACGCTGCAAGTCCCTGCACAACGGTTTATCATTTTGTACAGAACGCCCTTCTGTTACATATCATAGCTCTCCGTATACATAACCCATCTATATAATATATGTACTATTCTATACATATTATGTAGTCGTTAATAGGTACCTATCTAAATCACGAGTTAAATGTTGCTAAAATAATTCTGTCGATGAAAACCAGTAACTAAAATGGCAAAAACAAACAAAAATAATGAAGTTCTGAAAGGAAATTGTTGATTTGGAATGCCTCGCCTGCTTCCCCTGGCCAGTTAGCGCTTTCCTCTTGTACCTTTTGAACTGCCTACCAGGTACGCTTATCAAACGGTGAATGGCCTAATACTATCTGTGACACCTTTTCAGAAATACATATCTCGGAGGATTTGGCGATTGGAATGTCAAAAAATAGGGAAATTCCCCAATTATCATTTAAAATGCAGAAATATACACAAAACGGCCAAAATATGCAAAAATCTACAGAATCGGAAAAAATATGCAAAATATGATATTTTAATTTCAAATTAACACACGCTAAACGCTTCAGATACCCCCAAAACGGAAAAGGAGAGCGATATGTACACGATAAAAAACACATATGCAAAATATGCTAATTCCAGTCCCTATTCATGACACACCCTAGTATCAACGCGAATTGATACAATTATTACGAGTTCGACCATTTCCCGGTCATTTTTCTCAATTAGGAACTACCCCGTACTAAGTGAAACGCATTCCCCTCTTACGATTTCTTCGACATTTCTTCTCCTAAACGACTGAAACATAATCCACATAAGTTCCACTGAAAGAACAATGCTAGCGGAAGAACCTAAAAAGACGATTGGAATGATCGATTGATTTTCTAGACTAGAAAAAGTTCCAACACAACTGACGGTACAGTTGAAACGAACGAACCAAGTTGTCTCCGGCCACGACAAGAACACTTGTGTATTTGTGCAGGATTGACATGCGAAACAGCGCAGCTAGCGTGTGACCAGGATGTGCCTCAGTCACCAGGCCGTATCCTCTTTGATTGTCCGCGCTTTGCGTCAAACAATAAGATTATTTGTAAGTTATATTAACCGGACCTATTCAGCCGCCTACTACGCCCCAGTCAATAACGGAATTCTGAAGTGAATTTCTTGAACTTATTAAGCGACAATGATTTTATAAGTGACATTGGTTTTACAAAGTCACCAGCTTGAGAGACACTCAGTATTGAGGGACACTCAGTGATTGTAATTATACATAGCGGAGTTTAAAGCTTCGGTTATCAGACTGAGGTCATCTGCTTTTGCAAAGTTGAGGTGAGCAGGTGGCCGATACCGTTAACACTCGAGAGAAGAAAAAGAAAAACGGAGTTATTGCAATTTGGCTATTCCCACTAATACAAGAAAAAACGCGAAAAATAAACTTTTATACCGGTTACGGTGATCGTTAGTAACAAACAATAACTGAAGGCACATTGGAGATGTGACCGTACCAAAAATGGTTGGAAAAATAGTAAGTCCAAAAATATCCTTAAACAAATTAATGTACAAACCAGGCTTTACAGAAACGAATCTACATGCGCCTAGATTGTCTTGTCTGCCAAAAATTTATAATGTAGGAGCACCAATGAGACCAGTTGTATCATACATTGGTGCGCCTGCTTATAACTTGGCGAAAAGTAAAATCGTTTGTTTAGAAGCAAAATTCAATTCCGTCCACAACATACTGTTCTGAATTCTTACGATTCGGTTAGTAAAATAATTAAGGATATTCAAGTGCCTCCAAATGCTAAACTTGCATCTCTTGACGCGGTCAGCATCTTTACCAACATTAATGTTGATAGAAGAAAAGATGTTGTCAATAGTTTGTTTCACGATTCTAATTTAAATTTGTTTGAAAAATATGAATTGTGTAATTTAATGTCTGTCTGTATGGATCAGAATTATTTCTTGTTTGATGGGAAATACTATGCTCAACCAGGGGATCTCCATTGTCTCCACTGCTTGCAGATATTCATATGGATTTTCTTGAAAAACAAATTTTTCAAAAATGTAAATCAGGTAGTCTCCTTTATTGGTATAGATACGGAGACGATATCATCATTCCTTGGAAAGGGACAACTTGGTTAATATCATACAAAAATTAATAACGTAGATCCATTCATTAACTTCATCTTAGAATTCGGATGAAATCACCTACATTTTCTTCATCTTTCCATTTCGTTGAATAATGGAAAACATGAGTTTTCCATATATAGGACAGATATTTATAGCGATATTACCGTTCATAGTACTTCAAATCATCCAGAAGTCCACAGACATGCTCCTTTCCATAGTATGATTAACAGAGCTTTATCTACACTAATGAGTGAACAGGATTTAGCTAAAGAAAAGTCAACTATTAAAAGTATAGCGGTGAGTAATGGCTATGAGGGAGATCTCATTGATACAATATGGAATAGGGTTCATGGGAAAAAGAATGGGGAAGGAGTTTCAAACCTAGTTAGGGAAGCTACGACTGAGGAGAAGATTTGGATCAGTATACCTTATTATGGAGAACAAAATTCCGATCAAACTGGTAAAATATTAACTTCTAGAGGGTTCTAAGATGGATATAAAACTAAAAATAATCTCAGAATTTCATTAAATTAAGTTAAGTGAAATAATTTCAAGATAAAAGTGGTGTTTATAACGTGTTCTTGTGGACTTAACTATTGTGGTCAAACTGGTAAGAAGTTTAGAGAATGGATAAAGGGACATGAAAAAAATTTCAGGGATAATAAGGTTGATTCGGCATTTGCACGTCACTTGAATGAATCCAGTCATGGCTTCAATTTTTGACACGGTTTGACCACCGAAACCGGTATAACAGTGTATTTTTCGAGTTTTTCGTGTATCAGTGGAAATCAACAATCTATCAATCAACCTTTCAATACCTCCGTTTTTCTTTGAAATGGGTTTCCACGACTTCATCGCGAGTGATTTAGTTCGCACTCGAGAGAAGAATATAGAATATCTTCCATTTATGAGAAAACTAAAGTAGATTTGAAGTAGGTACCTACCAAGACAAATTATGTAATTGTGGGTAGTCATCAAGGGAGCTTGTAGAAATGTAATTTAAAAAACGCTGCAAATCCCTGCACAACGGTTTATTATTTTGTACAGAATACCCTTCTGTTACAGATCACAGCTCTCTGTATAGATAATCCGTCTATATAATATAATATGTAATATTTCACACATATTAGGAAGATCGCGGACTCTCCGTAGGATAGTACCTAACCCCGTACTCGTTACTAGGTACCTACCTAAACCGTTGTGTAATAATTTACCTGTATAGGTTCCCTTTCTACGGAGATAGAATAATGAACCGTTGTGTAATAATTTGCCCATCAATAATACTTCAACGGTTGTTCAAGTTGCAAAAGTACCTACCAACAAAATCCAGCCCCTTCTTGGTAGATGAGCCGTTGTGTAATTATTTACCGTTGTGTAATAATTTACTGTGGTGTCATAATTTACCGTTGTGTAATAATTTACCGTTGTGTAATAATTTGCCGTTGTGTAATAATTTACCCATCAATAATACTTCAAAGTTTGTTCAAGTTTCACAAGTACCTACCAACAAAATCCAATAGTCCATCACTTATCAAATGAAATAATATCGCAGAACAACCAACTCGACTTTATACAGCCATCGTTGATTATAATCAGGTGCTCCGTAGTTATGATATCCGGGCCGGATTTATACCGTTTGACTCATGATCGTGTTGACGAAGCTTTTGGGTGCACACGAACGGCTGGACGTACAGTGCTCCGGGTGGTCTTAAAAAATTGTTTAGCTCAAGACATATTTAATAACGTAAAAAAACCATACCCTTCGATCTAAAGTTTTTGAGATACGGCGTTCTGAAAATTTCAACCCCTATTTTGAACCCCTTAGAGATGACTGACAGTAACGTCGAGCATCGAGGACCAACTAGACCCCGAACGGTACCTATAACCCGAATTTCATCAATTTTCTTTCATGGTAACTAAGAAAAGTGGCCCGTACGGCGTACGGCGTACGGCTGACAGACAGAAATATTTTTATTGCAGTTTCGGATTCTACATACCTTGAAACGTAAACCATCAAATTTTGAGGGGGGGTAAGAATTTGTTTTTTCTTGCTCGACTCCAATGGTTCATTATTGAAAATAATAAACCAAAAAAAATTAAAAATCCAAAAACCTGAAGTGTTGACGCTAATATTGAGGAAGATAGGTGTGATTGAAAGTATGAGGTTACATTCAAGGATTTAATGTTGCGCAGTAGGTACCCAACACTTCTGCGACGGGATATTTATGCTAGTGATAGGCTTCACCGTCATCGTGTGTAAAAATCGTGGTGATGATTATGCTTTCGAACCTATCGAGGTACCTACTGTATATTCCTTGAGACGTTGAATTTTGGTGGGGATCATCTGTAAGATGATCTGCAAAGAAACACGCACTAATTAATTGTCATAATGAGATCTCATATATTATAAACTCCCTTCCGGCTGGGACAACGGAAAATCGGTTATCCGCGAATCAGCGAGGTTAGATGAAGCAACAAAGCATGAGTAGAACAGGTTGCCAAGATAAATGTGAATAAAATAATAACTGTTCCCATATTCAGGTGTTATGACCCATAAATCAATGTGGATAAGAGGAAATCGAATTTACTCAATTACTCCATTATTTATTCCAAACCAGAGAACATAGAAAATAAATAAGGTCGTTTCTAATCGGTGACGGTATTGATTTTCACAATAAAAGGCAAATTTAATTTTAAATGAAAAATATCACTGTTAAGATTCACTAATGATCCAGTTTTATTTGTCATAATTATTATTTGAAATATGTTCGCTGCGTAAAACCGTTTTTCGTTGGTTTTAGTTAATTTGCATTGGAAACCATCCCCTCCCCCTCCCACCTCAGTACACCATGAACCCCCTGCAAATAGACATCCCCGGATCCATAAAGGCAGGTTTCCACCAAAATTGGTTTTTCTTTCATCAATGAAACAGGTTCATTGACCGACATCCACCGATAACTTCACGGCCTCAAAACAAGCACGGGGTCGGTACTTCCAACCATTCCATTCATTATTTCTACGCCGCCTTTCAAACCTTTCAAACGGCCTGATCGAGTTTGAGGAAACGGGACCGGAATAATGAATTTAATCAAAACGGACTCGGAAAAAATGCCTCTGCGAGGGATCGAACGTTAGTTTTTTTTTTAATCTCATGTTCCAGTCTAAGTTCAAGTCAGCTCTTTGTGACTAGAGGGTTAATGGTTAGTTCCAGCTGTATCTGACGGATAAAGAAAATCGTATGGAAAATGGGCTAAACAGAACAAATAGGTAGGCATGATTCGATGAAAAACATGAAATGACTGAAAGAGTATTGGAATATAAGACGTCCACTATTAAACTCAATTCACAAAGTCGAGTCAACCCATCCCGTCAGCATTATCAGTCGGAGAAGTCAGTCTGCTCACTCGCCCAAAAAAGGTCTAACCACCTCATGATGATCAATTCTCCCTTTTCATACATAGCCCCTGTCTCTACAGCCATGGAGCACTTCCGAAGTTCACCCCTCCGCGTGACAGTCTAGCAATGGTCAATTTCCTTAGAAATAATCATGGGCGAGACTAAAATAAAGGAGTGAAATGGTAAGTGTTCTCGCTCTCCGTTTTTCACTACTTCTTACGCACTTCTTGTTGCCTTCTAGCCGTCATGGCCACGATGAGGAACACTGCGAGACGCGAGAAAAGGGTTCATTTTGGGTTAACCCTTACACATTCTCATAAAGCCCTTACATGGAACATCCACTCCTCCATCCACGATGGCTTCATCATCAAGGCCAAACGGCTGAACGTATTCAAATGGCAACATATTCAAAACATTAGTATAAAATCTTCAAAAGTGGTATAGAGCTACGACTTGTAACATGGAAAGGCTTTATTATTACATACAGAATTTTTTCGCGTCTTAAAGTGCCTCAATTCCGAGTTTTTGTTGATCGAAAATTGCTGCTTTAAAAACAAAACCAAAAACTGGAATTATTACGCAACGTTTATTATTTGACTGTATAGATCACTGTTTTCTGTGCACAGCGCTATGATCTAGGAGTGGCCCCAGCATAGTTTTATGATCGCTATTTCACTAACGCACACATCAAAACTCTATTCAATTCAAATTTTAAATCAAGGTTATTAACGTATAATAAAATTATTGCTGATGTCTTTAATAATTGGAAAAAATACAAACTCAGAAGGAACATAAGTTTGAGAATAGATCACACGGGATAAAAATAATTTTCAACTCATTTTACAACAACTTCAGACGAGTTAGGGACGGAACGAGAAGATGACCTGAAGAACTGGGGGCAAGCACCTATAAGTTCTCGTTAGTTTTGTTTCGTTTTTCGGCTCCTGAAAAATCCATGTTGAATCCTGGCCAGCATGGATAGGGATTTGTGGGAGCGAACAGAGGGAGAGAGAGAGAGAGAATTGAGCGTCTGGACCTGATGATTTGCCTGCACACTTTTATCGAACAACTTACCTGAGTATGCAGACCGGCCTTTAGTTATATGAAATGAAATGAAATGAATTTATTTCCACAAAATAAAAATAAATATACACAATGTAACTTAGATGGTAACGGAAATATTATCCCCCAATAAGAGCATGTTGCCCGCGGTAGGGGGAAGAGTCGGCTAAACATTTTGCTTTATTTTTATTTTTGGTTTATTATTCTGTGAATAATACACCTATGTATTCGCTCAGCAAAAAATTTTTATAACACCCCCTCAAAATTTTTTCTTTTCCGTTTCAAGGTGCGTAGATTCAAAAAATGCAATGTCCGTCCGCCGTACGCCGTCCGCCGTATCACGTGTACAGGCTTCATTTTTGGTCTAAAAAAATCGTTCTTTCGCACACATGCTCCATTTGGGCCCTAGTTGTGTCCCGAAACTTTTCAGCCCGATCGGAATATACCCAGGGGTGTTATGAGTGAAAATGTGTTTAAAAATAGGTACTTTTTTGCGTTTTAGCAACATGTTAGTAAAATGAGCTTTTGAGGTATCGTTTTTATGTTTGTGGGGACGAGAAGACCGAATATGAAGTCGATTTTGACCAACGAGTGGAAAATTGAGGTTGTACCAGATGTTCAGCTCCCAAAATTGATTTTTATAAGTCAAAAACCTGGAAAATCGTCTGAAATCACCATCAATTTGTAGAATAACACTAGAAAGAGTATCAAGAGGTGGATCAAGACGATTAAATGGCACTATCAATGATCAAAGATAATTTGAAAAAAAAAAAAAAAAAAGGAGCGTACCTGATTCGTGTTTTGGGGGCCAAAATTGGTGGAAACCATCAGAAATAGCTATTTAAATTATTTTATATGAATGAAGCAATAAATGAACAGCCAACGTTTCTGTAGGTATGTCCAATAGAATAATAAACCCATGTGACAAGGACTTTGCAGCGTTTTTTTAAATGTACCAACTTGCAACATTAATCAAGCACTCATTGGTAACATGTAAATTATATTATTTTATGGTGTATAATTGTATTTATAATTATTGACATATAACACAATTAATAAACCTATTGCTCAATACAGCTTGAGTAAGTTTACATTTGAAAACTAGTGGTAGAGATAATGTGAAACGACAGAAAAATCAATTACCTACATGAGAACTAATTAAATTGTATAAATCTAAGCATGCTAATTTGTTAAGAAGTGTTTCTTCAAAATAGAACAAGAATTTATTGGTGAGTCTAGCAGTTTAGTTTTTAATAAAGTAGGCAATTTATTAAAAGATAAAATTCCTTTGTAACAGTAAGAGTTTTGGGCTGCCGTCGTTTGGAAGGGGGGACACAGATAAATTTATTAGTATTATATCTAGTAGTAATTTCTTGTTGAGGATGAATGAACAGTTTCTCTTTTAATATCTGTTTTATGTTATTCATTTGCAATAAATTATCAAAATTCAAAATTCCTAACGTTGTAAAAACTGGTTCGGTATGCGCTGTCCATTTACTTCCACTAATAATTCTTATCAACATTTTTTGTGCTATGATTACAGGTTTCAGAGTAGAGATGTATGACCCACCCCAAGTTGGAAGTCCATACCATAGAACTGATTGCACTAATGCGTGGTAGAGCAACTTCATTAGTTTCAAGTTTAATATTCTTTTCAGGCGTGAAAAAACGAAGATATGTTTACGGAGTCGTCTAGTAACATAGCTTATGTTGGTAGACCATTTCATATTACTGTCCATATGGATACTTAGGTATTTCGTTTTTTCAGATCTAGTCACAGGCGGACAATCCAAACAAGTATAAATGTCACACTTTGGTCCATGTAAGTTCAATTTTAAGCTTAACGGAGGACTAGATGCCGATGCTAAAGCAAACGGGAGCCATACGGTTTTATTTAAATTTAACGTTAATTAATTTTCAATTAACCATGAGTTAATAATTTGGAACCCCCTTTCAGCAAGTTCAACGGTACTGGTCCAGCTGCCTGAGGAAAAATATAATACTGAATCATCAGCAAACAATATCGTCTTACCCCCAGCAGCTAGGAACCCGATTTCGTTTATGTACAAGATGAAAAAAATCGGTCCAAGTACGGTGCCTTGTGGGATCCCGAACTCACCTAAAGTATTGAACGAACCCTGAACTCCATTTAACTTCACACATTGAGTTCTATTGAATAAGTAACTCCTGACCCACTCTAGAGGTGTAGAGTTGATTCCTAAATTTTCCATTTTTTTCAGCAATTTGTCGTGGGGGATACCCGAAGAAGTATCAATTTCAAATGTGCATGACCAGTGTTGATATAACACCTCACCATATTATGTATATAATATTGACAGTTGCAAAATAAAATTACTTTTGATGCGTACTTGAACCATCGACTAATTCGCTGAACAAAACTATTAAATGCAATAATTTATTTACAGGATGATGTAGCTTGAGAAGTGCATCAATTCCATTGTGTGCCTAATCATACAACGCATAATTTCATGAAAGAAAGCTCCTATCAGTGTTGTAGGTAAACGTCATCTGGATCGCCAGGGGCGTACTCTATCGTACTTGCGTCACGAACAGCTGATACCCATAATTCCTAAATTCCGCCATCAGTTTTTGTATTCTTTCAGCCAAGACAGTCAACCTCGCCCCTGGTCGCTTCTTTCATTCGTCCCTCATCACCCTCAGTACAACAGAATCCAAAAAGATCAATCATTTTGTTCTCACTTCCCTCCTCGAGCCTTTGTAGCTCTGGCATCAACCTTCTTTCATCACCCCTTCGTGTCATACGTGTCAAGGGGGATTTCCTCGGAAAATAGGCTTACGTCAATCATTTATCCTCATTCCTCCTTAGGGTGTAGATCGTTAAAATTGCTGTGGTGTTGGAGTATACGAATCAATACTAAGGCTAGAGAGATCATTACCACATTGCTATTTTCGACATCCGCCAATAGTTAGATCTTTATTATGCAATATATCAACGTATTAACAATAAAGAAAAGCGATAAGTTTTGCAATCTAAATTCCTGATGATAATGATTCAATTAATCAGTGGTAATCATTGTAGGATTATTAGCCACTTCACTCAGTGACATGTTATTAAGGAGTTTTGCTGGTATTATGATTTCGCGAAGGTTTCAAATTTTCACTGCAGGTATGCTCGTTTTCCGATGATTAAGCCCATGTAATGTAGCAAACCATGGGACAGCATTGCACTGACGATTAGGTAAGGGACGAGACTTTTTGACCTCGCACTGATGGTTCCATTCAAGACGGAACGTTTTTCAGTAGTTTTACTTGGAGCGTCAAAACTAAAGTATTAGTGATGGAAACTAAACTCAAATAATCATGAGTTCAGGGCGTCATGCCCTACTCGTTATCAAAGTAAATTTGCGGGAGACTACATTACCCCGAACCGTCCTGAGGGAACCTTCGCACTCACCAGGATGGCAAGGGACAATCTGACCGTGTCATAAATAATTGGTGGCTTCACTATCGAGAAAGAGGAACTGGATGTTTACCGTGCTCCTCAGTGGCCTCCAGTAGGTATTTGAACAGATGGAAATAGTTTTTTGACCAAATTAAGTTTTTGGTACATTATTTTTAGAACAATGAACATTATGAACAATAACGATCATCAGGAAACTACTGTGGAAATTAATGGTTAACGCCCCCTCAAAATTTGATTGTTTCCGTTCAAAGGTACCTACGTAGAATCCGAAAACGGAATGAAAAAATTTCTGCCCGTGCGCTGTACGTCGCACTTTTCTTAGTTACCATGAACCAAATTAATTAAATTTGGTTTGCAGATCCCTTTCGGGGACTAGTTGGTCCTCGAAGCTCGTCGCTACTGTCAGTCATATCTAAGAGTTGAAGAATAGGGGTCAAAATTTCCAGAAAGCCGAAACTCAAAAACTCTCGACAGAACGGTATGGTTTTTTTCACGTTTTTGAATTGATCGTGAACTAAAGAATTCTATGAGACCAACCGGAGCACTGTACGACCAGCCGTTCGTATTCACCGAAAAGCTTCGTGAACATGATCGTGAATCAAACGGTATAAATCTGGCCCAGATATCATCGCTAGAGAGCACCTGATTATAATCACGGATGGCTGTATGAAGACGAGTTGGTTGTTCTGCGAAATAATTTCATTCGAAAAATGATGGATCTTTTGGATTTTGTAGATAGGTAGGTACCTACTTTTGCAACTTCAACAAGCGTTGAAATATTATTGGGTAAATTATTATACAACGGTTTATTATACTAGCTACGCTGAAGGGACATCTATAGAGGTAATATATTATACAACGGTTTATTATTTACCGTATAATTCATGAATAACTATAAATAATTAACGATTGAATTATTGAATCCAGCGCATTTGTATGGAACTTTAATTCCCGGGCTTCAGTACTCCATTTAGGGCATTACTGGGGGAAGCTCGAGGGTATTGAACACAGAAAACAGTGATCTACGCAGAAGGAGCATCTATTCGGATAAATAATAAACCGTTGTGTAATAATTTACAGCGTTTTTTATTACATTTTCGGATTCGGCATAGTTGGAAATGTAAACCATCAAATTTGGGGAGGGGGTTAAACTTTTTTTTTCCTAAGGTTCATTATTAACAATAATAAACCAAACATTTCTTTCCGTTCGCCGTACGCGTACTTCGCACTTTTTTAGTTACCATGAACCAAAATTAATTAAATTTGGTTTGTAGGTCACGTTTGGGGTCTATTTTGTCCTCGAAGCTCGGCGTTGCTGTCAGTCATCTCTAAGGGGTGAAAAA
The DNA here is from genome assembly GCA_954871275.1 of Leptopterna dolabrata. NCBI lineage: Eukaryota > Metazoa > Arthropoda > Insecta > Hemiptera > Miridae > Leptopterna > Leptopterna dolabrata. The sequence goes on along the minus strand of OX940976.1, from coordinate 47,360,472 downwards.
TAGGGGTTGACATTTTCAGAACGCCATAGCTCAAAAACTTTCATTAAAAGGTGTCGTGGTACCCCTCTATCCACTCATATGTAATGTACAAGTTTATAACTAATAAATAGAAGGAGAATGACGAGCTGTGGGACACCTCAGTAGAAGCCCGAAGGGCTCTCCCTCCACTCACTCCCAGCGACTCCTAACAGTCAGTAAGGGCTATTGGTAGAAGGGGGACGATGCGGAGGCACCATTATAAGGCCCCGCTTGCCCAGTTCTTCACTCTTCCATTCTCACTCCATCAGCGACTTCTCTCTCATGCGCCTCATGCCTCCTTGCTTTCACCTATCCCTCGCATATTCATTGTGGTGGTAACAACCTGGGACGTGCTTCCAAAAAGATCTAGCGGTCATTGTGGGGGTAATAACCTGGGATGCTAGCTTTCATCTCCTCTAGTGTGGTGGTAACAACCTGGGACGCTACCCTTCATCCTCTAGCAGTCATTGTGGTGGTAACAACCTGAGGTGCTAGCTTCACCTAAAAGATCCCTCCTGGGCACATCCTACACCCATGCTATCCATCTCCCATCCACACCTACCCTCTCTCTCGCGATCACCACAAAAGGGTATGGTTTTTTGAAGTTTTTAAATTGATCGTGAACTAAAGCATTTTTCAGACCACCCGGAGCATTGTACGACCAGCCGTTCGTTTGCAAGGAAAAGCTTCGTCAACATGACTGTGAATGAAAGGGTATGAATCCGGCCCAGATATCATCGCTAGGAAGCACCTGTTTATGATAACGGATGGCTGTATGAAGTCGAGTAGCAGGTTGTTCTCTGATATTATTTCATTTGAAAAACGCTGGAAATCCCTGCACAACGGTTTATTATATTGTACAGAATACCCTTCTGTTACAGATCACGGCTCTCCGCATAGATAACCCTTTATATCATATAATAATATATGTGCTATTCTCTACATATTCGCAGAACCTCCGTAGGTTAGTACTTAACCCCGTACTTGTTACTAGGTGCCTACCTAAATCACGAGTTAAATGTTGCTAAAATAATTCTGTTGATGACAAACAGTACCTAAAATGGCAGAAAGAAACGCAAATAATGAAGTTCTGAAGTGAAATTGTTGATGTAGAGTGAAAAAAGTTGCAAACGTACCTACCAACAACCTCCAAAAGAGCCATCATTTTCCAAATGAAATAATATCACAGAACAGCCAACTCGACTTCATACTCTGTGAATATAACCAGGTGATCCCTAGCAGTGACCAATTCCCGATTGTTCGCGCGTCCCTGGTGATGGCATTTGGCTAAATGTATACAATTCATTCACCCTGCTGTTGAAATACTCGTTACTGTATGTACCTACGTAAATCACGAGTTAAATGTTGCTAAAATAATTCTGTCCATGACAAACAATAACTAAAATGGCAAAAAGAATCGCAAATAATGATGTTCTGAAGGAAAATTGTTGATGCGCAGTGAAATAGATGCCCCTTCTGCGAAGATCACTGTTTTCTGTGGTCAATACCTACATTCGTGGTCAAGTATAATGAACCGTTGTGTAATAACTTGCCCATCAATAATACTTCAACGGTTGTTGGAGTTGCAAGAGTAGGTACCTATCACCAAATCCAGCTCCTTCTTGGTAGATGAACCGTTGTGTAATAATTTACCGTTGTGTAATAATTTACCGTTGTTTAATAATATACCGTTGTGTAATAATTTACTGTTGTGTAATAATTTACGGTTTTGTAATAATTTACCGTTGTGTGATAATTTATCCAACAATAATACGTCAACGTTTGTTCAAGTTTCAGAAGTACCTACTAACAAAATCCAATAGTCCATCACTTATCGAATGAAATAATATCGCAGAACAACCAACTCGACTTCATACAGCCATCCTTGATTGTAATCCCTAGTGATGATATCCCGGCCGGATTTATACCGTTTGATTCAAGATCGGGTTGACGAAGCTTTTTGGTGCACACGAACGGCTGGACGTACAATGCTCCGGGTGGTCTCAAAAAATTGTTTAGCTCAAGACAAATTTATTAACGTCAAAAAAACCATACCCTTTTATCGAAAGTTTCCGAACTACGGCGTTCTGAAAATGTCAACCCTTATTTTGAACCTCTTAGAGATGACTGACTGTAACGCCGAGCTTTGAGGTCCGACTAGACCCCGAACGGAACCTATAACCCGAATTTCATCAATTTTGTTTCATGGTAACTAAGAAAAGTGGCCCGTACGGCGTACGGTGGTTAGACAGAAATATTTGTATTGCATTTTCGGATTCTACATACCTTGAAACGTAAACCATCAAATTTTGAGGGGGGGTTAGAATTTTTTTTTTTTTTTTTCATGCTCGATTCCAATGGTTCATTATTGAAAATAATAAACCAAAATTATGGATCTTTTGGATTTTGTTGGTAGGTACTCTTGCAACTTGAACAAACGTTGAAGCATTCGGGTAAATTATTACACAACGTCTTATAATAATATCTACGCATAAGGAGATTCGGTAGCCATACAGGTAAATTATTACACAGAGGTTTCTTTCACAACGGTTTCTTACACGACGTTTTCTTGCACAATGGTGTATTACGCAACGGTATATAATTTACCTTATGCTTCATGAATAACAATAAATAATTATTATGATTGACGTTTTGAATCCCGCCCGTTCTTCTGGAACTGTAATTCCTGGGGCGGCTCCAGTACTCGATTTAGAGCTTTCCTGGGGACAGCTCGAGGGTATGTATTGACCAAAGCAAACAGTGATCTACGCAGAATGGGCATCTATCCAGTTATATAATAAACCGTTGTGTAATAACTCTCAGCGTGTTTTATGGAACTTTTAGATTTTGAGCTTCCCGAAACCCCAATAAATGTTATTAGCATCAACTGAGTACTGAAAATAGAGGCGTCTGAGTCAACCACTCTTAATCTCATAACATGGCAAAAAGGAAATGTGATTAAGTACCGCATGTAAATAACAAGACTGCGAACTTGTTGTCCGACTTGTGGAGCCTTTGAGGTTAAGATGATTCGCTGATACATCATCATTATAGGGGTCCTTCCAACTTGGAATCAGTTAGAGAGAAACGATGGGAATTAAACTGTAGAAACGTTTTGTGGCTCAATTCGATGCAAAGGGCTCGCTCTCGCGTGGTTCAGCCTTCGGAAGCCAATGGTCGGATAAGGGAAACCCTCCGTATGCAAAACGAATGGAGCGTGAACTAATCCGTTCAGCTTCTCGGATAGCTATTTGTGGCAGATTCATGGTCAAGTCAACTATCTACATCACGAATGGGATTCAAAAGATCGATGCCAGGCTCGGATGACATTCGGATTAACGGAAGATAACGGTGGGAAACATTATCAGAAATCGATGTATAAGAGTGGGGGGGGGGGGGGTAGTGGAGGAAGGTTAGTAAGTCAATCGCGTGAATTCTAATGCGCTCTTCGAAGGTGTCAATAAATGGAATAAGTAAGTATCGCTATCGTTTGTTGCTTATTGGCCGTCATACCACCTAAATTATGTTCTATACTATAATTTAGTATAATATTTATACTATAGGTAATATTAATCGATCATACTTACATCTAATTTTTTCAGTTTATTATTTTTAATAATGAACCTTTGGAATTGAGCATGAAAAAATAAAAATTTTAAGCCTCCCTCAAATTTTGAAGGTTTCCGTTTCAAGGTACGTAGAATCCGAAAATTCAACAAAAACGATGCAAATTATTAGGTACCTGTATAGATGCCCCTTCTGCGTAGATCACTGTTTTCTGTGGTCAATACCCTCGGGGTGAAAAATAGGGTTGGAGTTTCCAGGACGCCGTTATCTCGAATTTTCTTACGTTTTTAAATAGTTCTCAAACTTGGGAGTTTTTTGAGACCACCCGGAGCATTGTACGTCCAGCCGTTCGTTCACAGTAACCACGGAAAATTGCACCGACAGGCTTCTTCAACAGCAGGGTGAATGAAATTGTATTCATTCAGCCCAGATATCATTGCTGAGGTCGCCACGACAATTTGGAATTGGCCCGAGATAATCATTGCTAGGGAGCAACCTGATTATATTCAAGGAGTATGAAGTCGAGTTGGTTGTTGTGTGATATTATTTCATTTGAAAAATGATGGCTCATTTGGATACTCGATTTAGGGCATCTTCTATACAGGCAAATTATTTCACAACAGTTATTATTTACAAATAATTACTCAACGGTTTATTATTGTGTAAATTACTACACAACGGTGCGTTTTTAAACAACGGTAAATTATTGCACAACTGTTTATTATACTATTTACGCAGAAGAGGAATCTATACAGGTAAATAATTATCACACAACGTTTTATTATTTACCTTAGGTATACTTCATGAATAACTGCAAAACATGATGAATGATGAATGATTGAATTACTGAATCCCGCTGAACTTTAATTCCCGGGACGGCTTCAGTACTCGATTTAGGGCTTTCCTGAGGGAGCTCGAGGGTACTGAACAGAAAACAGTGGAGTTTCAGAAAACAGTGATCTACGCAGAAGGAGCATCATCTATACAGGTAACTTATAAACCGTTGTGTAATAATTTGCAGAACACATGGAACATGGAATATGTTTTTAAGGGAGTAAAACGGGCTGGAAAACGTCCGTGTCCAGTCCTGTAAACTCGGCTCCCCTCCCCGTCGCCCGCACAGTTCTCCCTCTACCCCACTCCTGCCACCCCACCCACCTCCTCCCCTACCACACGTGGTGCCTTATCCGAGGAGAGAAGGGCCAGACCCCACTCCGCTGAAAACTGCTGAGGGGGTTCCGCCGTTTCTGGCTGTAGCAGCTGACGGCGTGTATTACATTACCTTGCGTTAGGTCGCTAGTCCGAGACTTGGAAATACCACGAAGTTTTTTTGCTTCCTCACTACCAAAGGTAGGGAAGCCTTGGATTTGGATGATGTTGTATTGATTGCTACATCGAGGGCAGGAATACGGGCCCAGGTAACAGCACTCAATGGTGCCTTGGAACAAGTGGGACTAAACCTCAATCTCAGAAAATCGCTGTACCTTCCCCTGGTGCCAAGAGGTGGCCGACTAGTGGTGCCAATGGAAGGTTTAGCCATTGACGTTGATGGTGAATACTTAAGAGCTTCTCCACATAATGTTCAATGGACATATCTGGGGGTCCCATTTGGAGCCCAGGGCGTATGTCGCAATACAGCCAGCAAAGTGGCGTCCATGCTTGAGAGAATTGACAGAGCCCCCCTGAAGCCTCTACAAAAGCTGGTGATCTTGCGGGATCACGGAATTCCATCAATGACGCATCAACTGGTACTGAGGAATACATTGCTTGTTACCCCGAAGCAAATGGATGTGGCAATCAGAGGCCACATCAGAAAATGGCTGAGACTACCATTCGACTCTGCTAATGCTTATATCCACGGACCGGTAGGTGATGGGAGGACACTAGTGAGCAACAGCAATGGTCAGCACGACTAGACCGTCGGATTGCCAGGGCACAGCGGCTGCATAGAACCACTGATGGAGCAGAATTGGTGAGATCAGGGGACACCAGATCCAGTACTGCATGGATCAGGAACCCGTCAGCAAGAATGCACGGCTGGAAATCCCTAGGTCTGGTGAAGGTTCACTCTGGTTCCCTGCCCACCAGGATGAGGCGCTCAAGGGGTCAGAGTGCCGGAACTACCCATCACTGTCGAATGGGTTGTCACAACATAAATGAAACGGCTGCTCATGTCCTCCAGGTCTGCCCCTCCATGGTGCGACCTAGGTGCGCCCGTCATAATGCTGCCCTGGACCTGTTGCATGTTTATGCACGATGCAAACTATTGCCGGTGTGGCTTGAGCCCCACTTGAACCTGGTGGAGCGGAGCTATTGGCCAGATGTCTTGGTGGTGACACCGAGAGGGGCCTTCAACATTGACGCTTCTGTGGTTTCTGGATCCCGATCCCTCACTGACGTCAATACTGCCAAGATACGTAAGTACCAGGTGGATGAGCTGCTACAAGCAGCAGCAGGATTGGCAGACATCCAGCCTGGCCAGATAAAGGTGATTGGCGCAACCATCACCTGGCTCGGTGTGTGGCATAGTGGGTCAGGAGCAGACCTCAAAAGAGGGGGCTACCCAGAGTTCATACTTGAATGGATGACCACGCGAGTCCTAACAGGAGGAGCGTGCATATGGTTGGTCTACATTCAGGAGAACGGCTGCTCAGCCTGTGGCTGGCCGACCATGGGGGCGCCGTGGGGCCCGGACCTGAACTCAAACCTACAATGGGGAGGAGGGAAGCCGCCTGACGGCACAGCCAGAAGGGCCAGAAGGGGTCTCCATCAACTGGGCGGCAAGTCAACTGAAGACCTGCCGCCCTCCTCATTGTCCGGGGTCGGATCTCGGACCACAGTTGCCGCTGCTGCTAGATGGATTCAACAGCACGATCCTCAAAGCGTGATGAAATGACTAGTGGTGACGTTATATTCTTATTACAATACCATCGTTGTAATGTTGATAACTATTATCCAAATAAAACATGTTAAATGATTGATTAAAAAAAAATGCATGTCCTCCAAAAAATAAAATTTTCACTACCATTTTCCGTTTCAGACATTGAGGAACATTTTTGGTTCCGAGTCAGTCTGCGTGTCTGTCTGTGGTAATTCCTTGCAACACCCATAACTACCCGAAATAATGGTCAGAGTGGGCTGAAACTTAGAGGGTACGTGCGGATTGAGTCACAGATGGACCCATACCAAAATCACTGAAAAAGCACTGAAACTTTCGTCTGCGCATGCGCAAACGGGAAATACTTGGAGTGCCCATAACTACCTTAATTATCGTTGAAATGAGTTCACATTTGGAGGGTCGATCAGTATAATACTTTGATGGTTCCATATGAACTTCATTGGAGTCTCACTGTAATTTCCCTCTCCGCATGCGCAATCATGAAATGTTGACCGTTTCCTTACAACATTTCTAACTACGCGCAAAATAGTCGTAGAGAGATGAAGTTTTGAGGGCACACGCGGGTTGGATCGCAGATGGTCCCGTATCATCCGTTCATGTGATTCAAGTGAGGAAGCTATAGTGCCTACGAATTGGCAGACGTTTTTCTACATACCTCCATATCCTCTGTTATCATGTACCTATTCGAAAAACATGCTCCATGTTTCCTTGCTTTGATCCTTGATCTAAACTGTTATAATCCGGGGGTCTGGGGGTGTCCCCCCGATTTCATTCGAAAATAAACGTACCGTCATGAACACAAACCACTGGCGGCTAGACCCTACGGCAACCCTTTTTTTTAACTGCTAATTTTCTCAACACCGTTTGGTGTTTTACGTAATGCCATTTATGGTTTATTACTTTCAATAATGAACCTTTCGAATCGAGGATGAAAAAAAAAAAAAAAAAAACTTTGCTTAGCTACCATGAACCAAGTTGATGAAATTTGGTTTGCCGGTCCCGTTCGGGGTCTAGTTGGTCCTCGAAGCTCGGCGTTACCGTCAGCCATCTCTAAGGGGTGAAAAAGAGGGGTTGAAATGTTCAGAACGCCGTAGCTCGAAAACGTTCGATGGAAGGGTCTTGTTTTTTTCACGTTTTTAAATTGATCTTGAACTGAAGAATTGTTTGAGACCATCCGGAGCATTGTACGAACAGCCGTTCGTTTGCCCCAAAAAGCTTCGTTAACATGATTGTGAGTCAAACGGTATGAATTGTGACGGTATATGGGAATCCCGTCCATCTTGGATGCGGGCTCTTCCCGATCTTTTTGACACGCGGCTGAAGGGGCGGTCGATTCGCGGAAACGAATCAACTCCTGAAGGCATTGCGTTATAATCAAACCATTGTCTCCGGGGGCAGCTGTCACACTGCCTCCCCACCTTTCTAGAGGATGGAGAGGGGGAAACTACGCTGTATGGGCGGCGTAGTTAAATCCCTCATCCATTACAGAACACGGCCCAGATAATATATCACCGCTAAGGAGCACCTGGTTATAATCAAGGATGGCTGTATGAAGTAGAGCTGGTTGTTCTGTGATATTATTTCATTTGAAAAATTATGGATCTTATGGATTTTGTTCATAGGTACTTTTGCAACTTGAACAAACATTGAAGGATTATTGATGAGTAAATTATTATATAGTGGTAAATTATTACACAACGATAAATTATTTCACAACAGTAAATTAGTAGAAGGGGCACCTTTACAGGTGAGTTATTAGGTACGTAACGGTTTATTATTTGCCTTATGATTCATGAATAACTACTGCTGGAAATGAGTATTCAAAATAAGACCGCCATGGATCCTTGTATGGATCATAAATAATATTATCATGGATCCACGTATGGATCGTATATAGTCGCTCTTGTATGAACTATAACGATGCGTAGTAGTGGTAACACTGTACTTGTTCTATCTTGTTTTATAGTAGTGGCATCACTGTTTCTATCGTCCATCTCTCGCGACTTATTCTCGGCTCTCGCCATCTTGTCTTATGCTCTCGAGCCGCTTACGTTCTTTCTCTCGTTACGACAGCTATCCTGTACTTATACCAAACTAGTAAAAGTGTTACTTCAGTTTAATATAAACTCTTCTAGTGAACGTGTTGTGCGTATTTGTTCTAGAACCATATAGGCATTTTGTCTCCAAAAGCCAGCTTGAACCGGTGAGTAATCCTCATAATATACGTAAGGTTTTCTAGCGTCACCTTCCCAGTTTCTATATCATTGAAACCTTATTCGGATACGATATCGTTTATTCAAGCTTGATTGAATACGGTTGTAATGATTTGGATTTGAATTATTCAAATTTACCTTCATGATTCGCAACTTGGCTAAAAGCCCATAAACATTGAAGCGAATGATCTGATTGAATGAGCTTGGGAAACGGATTGCCTTTCGAAACTGTCGCGTCATTCCCCTTGTCCCCTTTGTTGTTGGAACCTGGAACATGGCCGCCGGCAGCGTCTGTTGATTTTCGTCTCACTCTTCAAATTCCACTTTTTGATTTCCCTGGGCTAGATGTCGGTTTCTCTTCATCGAAGATCACCGTCTTATTAGTTTTTCCAACTTCTGGGTTGTTTCGCTCCACCAATTCCTGCTTGTTAGGGTCCCATAGTGACACCAGTGCGAGTGCTTACGGCCGAGCGCACTCATCTTGTACTTCGATGTGATGCGATCGCATCGAAGTAGTTCGCACTCATATTTGCAAACTGATGTGAAAGCATTGCTTACCCGTCCTCAGCGCAAGTGCGTATGTCTGTTCGGATTATCCCACAATCCGTTCAGGCGACTGAGTACGCGAGGGTACGTTCTATATTTTAAATATCGAACGTTTGACCTTCCGAGTCAGACGAAGACTGATTATGAAGTGCACAAATTCTTGATTCACCTTGACCTTAATCAGTGTGCACGAACTTGCTTGTCCCGTCTGGCGATATATAGGGTTTTCCCAGTTCACTCGAGTTTCGAACTATAAAGGGCCGTACTCAAATAAAGAGGTATTTGATTCGGGCATGACCTCTGAGGTTAAAGTACTAAGTTAATTGAATCTCGATTCAATTCACGAACGGTGTGTCTCAGTCTCGACTAAACGAGGCTCGTCGCGGGAAGCTGCATATATAGAAAAGGGTCACTGAAAGGGTATCCCGAACCCAAGCTCAAATCTTGAAACTTGCATCCTTTGTATCTCAATCAACGTGGGAGCGGGCCCCGTGGACCACTCACCTCCATGAATTTTTCACTGGGTCGGAGGGAGGTGACTTGAATTGCTTGATTGTTTGATCATAATTTGTTCTTGTCATCCACGGGTGTCTGAGATCATTCTTTCATACAGTCAAGTAGAACTACGAGAAGAGGTATTTGAATTGGGTTTCAAGTATGTGCACAAATTTTGTCTAACCCTTCTTGACTTCTAGCTTCTTTGCTCACCAGACCTAGTAACAAGATTTGTTTTTACCTTTATGTATGCATGAATTGTGATCTTGTATAAATTTTGACCTTGTATAAATCCGGATCTTGTATATATTTTGATCTCGTATAAATTTTGATCTTGCATAAATTTTGACTTTGCATAAATCTTGATCCTGCATACATTTCGATCCAACACAAATTTTGAGCCTGCATAAATTTTGATTTTGCTTGATTTACTACCTTCTTACGCACTTATAAAGACACTTAACTTAAAGAAATCTAGAAAATTCACTCGACTCTCGATTCTTGATTCTATTTGCCGCATGCTGTTGTATTTTGAATGTTCAGTTCGTAATGCCAATTGAATTTTGCAGACTGTGACTGATATCCTTGTCCCCCCCCCCCAAAAATTGTGAGGATGAGTGACACGGACTCAATTTTGGATCTGGAGGAAGGTGGGCTACTTGAGTCGCCCCCACACCCGCAGAAGGCATCCTCTGATGGTGGTGAAAGCAGCCTTGAACGCTTGCGATTGGAGGCCGCTAAAACGTCTGAGGATGTCCTCTCCAGGTTTCTGGAAAATGTTAAGCAGCAGATGGAGGTAAGCCTTGGACAAATAAACTCTCGACTCTCCCAGCTGGATCAAAAATGCTCAGAACTAGACCAGCGCCTAACTGTCCTGCCACTCCAAGCTCCTCCTAAGGTTCCTGTTCCCTATCCTGATCCCACCTCTTTGGTTGAGGACTCAGCCATGGATGTGGATAAACTTGTACTTCCTGGTGGGTCTCCGCATTCGGATACTTTGGCTGTTCCTCCCTCCTACCGAGTCAGAAAAATCGACGCGGTTCGATTTCGACCCCTTGACTGTCGGTTGGAGAGCGAGGAGCAGTTCAAGTATTGGAAGAGGAGCATTGTCGGACAGGTAGAGACACAGGAGTGTCTCTTCCTACTTGACTCGTCTGAGCCCACTCCAGCTTGCTTTTCCCAAAGTGAAATCCTTGTAGCCAAAAGGAAGGTCAGGTATTTTATATTTGAATCTCTTGGTACTTATTACCAAGACTTGGTCCATGACTTGAACGACCCCAAAGCCATCATGGAAAAACTCCAGGCTACTTGCGACCCCTCCTCCACGTTTCAATTGAAACGTCTTGTTCACGAATTCAATTCAATTCGTTTTGACCCAGGAGCGGAGAAAGCCGTTGAGTTTCTAGGGAGATTCGACGATCTCCAGAAGAGACTCACAACTATAGTCCCCAACATGCTGACCCCAGAGTACATAAAAACCATCTTTGAGCTGGCTATCGAGGGGTCGGTCACATACCAGAAGGCGGAGCTTCACGGCTTCAAATTCGACATTCCGGTCTTGCGTGACATGCTCCTTGAGGAACAGCTACGTGCTAACCAGGCATCGGGGTCTAGCATGTCCTTGTTTCGGGCTAGAGTTGCGTCTACTAGGGGCCGTGGTGGCTTTTCGCGTGCCAAAGGGGGCATTCCTGGCAAACCTGACCTTCCTGGCAAGTCCCAACCACATAAACAACCCCCATCCGCTGGCGCCGCTTCAAAAACCATAAAGAGGTTAAAATTTTGTATCTACTGCCGCCGTCGCGGTCATACTAGGGATATTTGTTTCCGGGCAAACAAGATTTGTTTCAAATGTGGTGTATCCAAATCCCACTCTGCCGCAAATTGTCCGAATCCCTCTCCCATGTTTGTTCAGCGAGGTGCTCAGTCGGCTCAAAATAGGCTGCAGCCAAAGCAAAAGCCGAAACCAATGCCTAAACCAGTGGGCTCATTCGCTACTGACAAACCCTCTCTTGTCAAAATGCCCTTGGGTCAGGCAAAAGTACTGGTCCAAGAGTTCAACAAATATCCGGATTCTGTGTTTGCCATCCTGGGGCCTCAGACTGGTTCCGACACTGATGAGGTTTGGGTGTCTATGGGTGGCGAAGAGGAGCAACACATTGCCACACTGAACTACATGCAGGAACGCCAAGGCTCTGGAAAAGCCTTTACCATTTCAGAAGGTAAAAATTGTTTTCTTGCTATTGTTGATACTGGTTGTACCGAACATCTTACTTCCTCCGGAGAATACTTGGTTAATTTTAGACGCCTTCCTAAAGAACGTGTCTTTAAATGCGCTAATCGGGATGAATCCGCAGACTTGAATGTGAATTTCTGTGGGGACTTAAATTTTGTAAACAATGGTCAAATCTCAACCTTGAAAGATGTTCTGTACACACCAGGTTTGTCCACTAATTTGTTTTCTGTCAGGAAAATCGCTCAGGCCGGAATTAATGCCTTCTTTACACAGGATAAGGTTGACTTCATTCAGGCCTCCACTGGTAATATAATTAAGTCGGGCTATTTCCGAGACGGGTTATGGTGGATTGAGCTGCCGATCGCTCCTGCTCGATTTGTTTCTGGGATCCCTGGGACAAATTCTGATCTCAAGCGGCGCAAACTTGATACCATCTTCACCACCTCACTTGTACAGTCTGGTAGCCCTTCATCTATGACGCCCTGTAGTCTTTTGGGAGGGAGGTCTCCTGACTTTCAAGTCTTGGGAGGGAGGTCTGATCATTCGTCATCTGAAGTCTCTGCCATCCTGGGAGGGAGGGTTCCTGAGGTTGGTGGTTGTCCTAGGGTGCCTGAGGTCGCTACTTATGATCCTAATCTTGATCCTATACAACAAAAACTCTCCGATTTTGATAGGCAAAATTTAGATGCGCCTACTTCTCCTGGGGTGGATTTCTTGTGGCACTTGCGTCTTAATCATACCTCAAGGCAATACTTGCAGGCCGCCAAGAAGTTCCTACCTGAACTCAAATTTGTTACATTCACGGATCAAATCTTGAATTGTGAGGACTGTCATCAGGCTAATACGATCCGAAAATCCCACACTCAGGTGAGGCACAGAGCTGATAAACCTTTTGCCTTGCTTCATACGGATCTCATGGGTCCTATTAGTCCCCCAAATTTTCGAACCAGTGACTGTTATGTTGCGATCTTTGTATGTGATTTTTCTCGATATGTTTTTGCTCACACTCTCAAAAATAAGAAAGAGGTACACTTGGCGCTCAGGAAATGTCTGACTGAGATCGCGTCCATCACATCCCGATCCAAGAGCGTGTTCAGGCTCCGGTCTGATCGAGGCCTTGAGTTTCAGACACGGGAGATGAAGGAGTTGATGGACCGAGAGGGCATTCTTTGGGATCCTAGTCAACCTCACGTCCCACAACAAAATGGTTGTGCGGAGAGAGTTAATCAAGAGCTGAAACATAAAATCAGAGTAAACTTGCTGTCGGCTAAAATGCCTTACTCGTTCTGGGGACACTCCTTGAATTATACTGTATTTGTTTACAACAGAATGCCTCATTCTTCAAATATGTTTATTAGTCCATTTGAAAAGGTGAAAGGATATGCACCATCCTTAAAGTTTCACAAACGCTTTGGATGTCTTGCACACTATGTAGACACGAAAAATAAATCTAAATTTGCGCCAAATGCGAAAAAGGGTTACTTGCTGGAGTGCAACGATACTGGATATGTAATTTTCTCAGAAGCACACCAAACCCTTGTTAATTCTTGTGATGCTAAATTTATTGAGTCTATAGTGTACGGCGACAGAATCAAAGACTATCCTAAGCCCCTTGCCACAATTCTTGACATGAATGACAACTTGAATCTAAATAACTCCTTATCGGAAAAACCTACAGAAATTGTAGCCTTGCAACGAGATAGACAGGTAGACTTGTTGGAGCCTTCCTCCTACAAAGAAGCAATGGAATCCCCTGAGAGGGAATTTTGGGAAGATGCTATACGTGACGAACTTGACTCTCTGGAGGAAATGAGTACTTGGGAACTTGTCCCCAGATCAGATCTTGCCCCTCGAACCAAAATTATAAAATCTCGATGGGTTCACAAGAGGAAACTTGAATCTGATGGCTCCACCAAATACAAAAGTCGTTTGGTGATTAAAGGTTTTGCTGACACAAACGATTATCTTGTTTCAGAAATATTTGCGCCTGTGGCTAGATTAGGTGATGTTCGCGTTTTCTTGTCTATCGTGAACAAACTGAACCTACACCTTTATCAACTAGATGTAACCACTGCATTTTTGCATGGTAACTTGGAAAAACCTGTACATATGTACATTCCTGAAGGCCTGATTGAACTAAAAGACTACCCACCGAACTTGAAGGAGTCTCATGTGTGTTGTCTTAAAAGGTCCTTGTACGGATTAAAGGTTTCTCCGAACTTGTGGTACAAAAAGTTCAGCAGTATTCTTCTTGCCATGGGTTTTGAAATATACCCCTTCCAAACTTGTATTTTCAAATGGCAGGACGATATAAAATACGCGCTGATCATTATCTATGTTGATGATTGCCTCCTAGCTTCAAACGATGACAAGAAAGCCCTGGAAGTTATCCAAAAATTGAAGCTTGAGGTAAAAATCAAAAATCTTGGCACACCAACTAAATTCTTAGGGTTTGAAATCAAGAGAAATAAGTCCAAAAGGCTGATGTTCCTCCATCAGAAACCCGCCATTGAAAACTTGCTGGACAAATTTCTCTCCCCAGAGGATAAGGTGTGTACAACCCCTATGTCTGCAACAGAGTGTACGTTAACTGCACAGTTGAGATTGACTGAGGACTTAGAATCATCCCCGAATGTTCCATATCGCGAAGTAATTGGCTCTCTCTTGTATATTCAAAATTGTACTAGACCTGATATTTCGTTCGCGGTCAATTTCATGAGCAGGAAACAAGTTGGGTACACACTCTCTGACTGGAAGTGTGTTCTGCGGATACTGCGGTACCTAAAGGGAACCTTGGATTACGGAATCTTGTTTTCCGGTGAAACTGAGGACTTGATAGCTTACTCGGATTCATCCCTTGGTACCAGTTCTCTTAGCGGCCGATCAACCACTGGGTTCTCGATTAAGTCCTTTGGGGATTTAGTGTCGTGGAAATCGAAAAAGCAAACCCATGTGGCGCTATCGGTCTGTGAAGCGGAATACATTGCTATGTCTGAGGCATGTAAGGAGCTTACAAGTATTCGAAGCCTGTGTAAATTCCTTACTGGATCAGACATGCTTCCCATCTTGAAGTGCGATTGTGCTCCGGCAATTTCGGTTGCTATGACAAACGACTCTCGCACCTTGAAGCATATTGTCAAATTGTCTATGCACTTCGTACATGAAATGTTCAAAAATGGAAATGTCTCTATATTTTGGGTCTCCACCAATGAGCAGATAGCGGATACATTCACCAAGGCTTTGCCTTATGATAAATTTGTGTACTTTCGGAATTTCTTGTTGACCAAATTTAACACTATTTTGTAACTTTCCCCAGGAAATGCGGAGCCTTGGAGTTGAGCACCAGAACCCTCACACTTGTTCTCCACTTGACTCATCTGTCTACATGATCTCGACCTCGAAGACATCTTGACATCTGTCTGCACGATCTCGACCTCGAAGACATCTTGCCATCCGTCTGCACGATCTCGACCTCAAAGACCTCTTGCCATCCGTCTGCACGATCTCGACTTCGAAGACAACTTGCCATCCGCGAAACTTCTTGCCTCGTTATGCATCGCGTGATTTCCATTTTTTTTAACCTTCTCTTGTTTTATGTAAAATTCTTTGCGGTCAACTACATGCTCTCTTGATTTAATCTCAGTCTTCCTCAAACTTTGATTCAAATTGAAATTTATGATACTTGAAAATTCAAATTTGCAACTTGCTCTCAATTTCATATTTCATGCTTCAAATTGAAATTTATGATATATGTAAATTCAAATTTGCAACTTGATCTCAATTTCACTCTCTCATTACATGTGACCAGTACGTAACTCTTACTCTGCTGTCGCAGGTTATCTTGTGTCAATCTTTTTGTTTGGATTTCGGTTTCTATAACCACAGTAGTGCTTCTTGAATAGTAATCGTACTTAATCTTGTCTTATCTTTGAATAGGAGGGAGTGCTGGAAATGAGTATTCAAAATAAGACCGCCATGGATCCTTGTATGGATCATAAATAATATTATCATGGATCCACGTATGGATCGTATATAGTCGCTCTTGTATGAACTATAACGATGCGTAGTAGTGGTAACACTGTACTTGTTCTATCTTGTTTTATAGTAGTGGCATCACTGTTTCTATCGTCCATCTCTCGCGACTTATTCTCGGCTCTCGCCATCTTGTCTTATGCTCTCGAGCCGCTTACGTTCTTTCTCTCGTTACGACAGCTATCCTGTACTTATACCAAACTAGTAAAAGTGTTACTTCAGTTTAATATAAACTCTTCTAGTGAACGTGTTGTGCGTATTTGTTCTAGAACCATATAGGCATTTTGTCTCCAAAAGCCAGCTTGAACCGGTGAGTAATCCTCATAATATACGTAAGGTTTTCTAGCGTCACCTTCCCAGTTTCTATATCATTGAAACCTTATTCGGATAACTACAAATAGTGTTAATGACTGAATTATTGAATACCACGCATTTGTAGGAAACTAATTCCTGGACCGGCTGTAGTACTCGATTTAGGGCTTTAGTGGGGGGAGCTCGAAGGAATTGACCACAGAAAACAGTGATCTACGCAAAAGAGGTATCTATACAGGTAAATAATAATCCTTTGTATAATCATTTGTAGCGTTTTTTTAATTTCACTGCTCCTCATTTCACTATATTGAGCAGAGCACGCATCACGGGTCCTCTAGAATCATAATTACACTCTGTTTTTGCGTTTCAAACCATTCAGAACTAATTGGGTTTCGTGTCCGAAATCCTCTGTCCGTCATCCTGTCTGTTCTTCCGTCTGTGTTCATAATGCCTTACCATGTGTCTAACTTTACTAATTAATGACCGTAATGAGCTCAAATTTGGTGGGTAATGCGGTTACACCTGAATTCCAACAAGATCAGACTGTATCGTACTGTTCGTATGCTCATGCACAAACGCGTAATCCGTTAAAAGCTGATAATTATCGGTCGTATGATTATTCTAACAACAAAATTATCATTGAAGATATTTGTAAAAATCCATGTCATTCTGGAGAGGACACCATGTTGAGACAGACTAACCAATTCGATTATTTCCTATTAGTTAACGAGCTATGATAAAACATTAGCTGGTGGCAGAGGTAGTGCTTTCGGATTCCAGTAGCTCCTTGTTCGGACTCACGGCCTTGAGCAAGATGATCGAAACACATTTTGATCCTCCTGAAAGGACTTCAGTGACAACGGCAAAGTATTCCATTTGGTTTGTGGACTCTACTAGCGTTTATGTTACGTGAATACCAAGATACATAAATATACTTTTGTTCCTATCTAAATTCAAGTCAAGGAATGTAAAAAGCGAAGAATAGTTTTTCAAGCGAACGCACCCCTAGAACATCGGAAGGACTGGAGTGGAATCAGCCCTACCACATTACCAATGGGGCGTTTGTGAGGCAGCCCAAAATTGGAGAGCGGAAACATCGGTGGATAACTCTAAAAGGGAAGAACGTATACAAGTGGAAGGTGATGCACTAAATTCTATGCTTAGAAACACACGAGGATTATTGGAGCGCATGCTTTTCCCGCGGAAATTAAGACCGTGAGTCTATATGCAGAATAGAAACCCGGCCACGTCAAATCCGTGTCAACACCGGCCAGGGACAGGGTGTCGAACTACACCCGAGGAGTAATGAGATATTATTGCAATCACCCTGAAGAAAAAAATTATTACACAACGGTTTATTACTTTCAAATATAGATGTCCCTTCTGCGTATACCACTGTTTTCTGTGGTCATTATGTACCCCCGTGCTTCCCTTAGGAAAGCAGTAAATCGAATACTGGAGCCTGACGGGTCATTACAGTTTCATAAAAATGGTATGCGGTGGATTGAAAAAATTCCAGAATTAATCATTATTATGCAGACATTTGTTGTTATTCGAGAAGCATAGCGTCTAATCAACTTGAAAAATTACCTATAGACAAAATCCAAAATAACCATCATTCTTGAAATTATATCACGGAACAACCAACTCTTCCATTCAACCATGCGTGATTAGAATCAGGTGCTCCCTAGCAATGATTATCATCATTATTTTTCATTGAACTCGAAGGTAGGTATCGAACCGGCGCTACTTCCCCCGCTGTCGCTAGAGTGCAGTGGAGTGGCGTTGTTCACTCCTGAGCAACAAGCTCTGATGTGACCAAAAAATCCATTGGCAGATATCTGCCACCTTAGCTCAATTGGATGAGGAATGTACTTGCAGTGAAGATCGTGGGTTCAGTTCCACTCATGGACGATCATTTTTAGATTCAAATTTGTAATTTTCGGTTGATCTGTTGATGAGGGTTGGTTAGGTTTTATACGTGGGGGGGGGGGGGGGGGTCAATGGTTTTTACGATTTGATAGATATTAGGAAAATATTATTAGTGGTGTCATGAAACCTGGACATACAAATTAATATGTTGGCTATTCATTTATTGTTTCTTCCATGTGTAATGATTGGAATAGGTAGCTACTTTTGACGGTTTTCACGAATTCTGTACCCATTTTTGCTCCTAATACCCCTGGATGTTTTCTGATCGGGCTGCCGAGCTAAGGCACATAACTAAAGCCCAAATGGAGCCGGTGTGCGAAAGAACGATTTTTTTTTTAAAGACCAGAAATTAAGGCAGATACCTACCGATGACAACTCTACACACCTCTCAACGTAAAATAATTTTCCTATTAAACCAAAATACCAAGGAGATTAGGTTATTCATCGGGTAGGTACTTCGCTTTCTCTTCTCTAATCATACAAAACAATGTAGGTAAACTTTAAAGACTAGGTAGGTACACACCTAGAAATATTGGCGAGTACTCACCGATCAGCAGAGTTATTCAGTAGACAGGTACCTAGTTCAATGAAATCTTGAAGGTCATTCCGAATAGGCAATCTTCGACAAAATAACTAGTTGAATAAAAAACTGGTACCTAACTTACTGGGTAAGTACCTAAATACCTCATTTATTTATTTTTCCACTTTTTAGTCGTACTTAAACTTGATTTTAGATAGAAATAACGGTTTCATTACAAAATAATTTACAGGTAGCTCTGTAAATATATATATATACCTATATAAAATATAACAATCACGTTTTAATCATAGTATGGACATGTTAAGTAGTAAGTAAAACACAACTATGTAGGAAACAAACATTGAAGTATCACATTCATGCTATCACAGTAGGTAAGATTTTTCAACTTTTTCATTTACCTACTCATTATCAAATATCATGAAAACAGACTTAATTTAAAAAACAGCAAATTTTTCATAATCTTAAAAGTAACATCAAATACGGTACTCATTATGGAACAACAAAATCACAAATTATTATCACAGAAGAAGTGTGTCGACTTATTGAGGGAACTTGCAGGTAAGTTGCTTCATTTCAAAGGATCGTTATTGAAAATAACCAGAAGACCAGATATGCCAAACTTGAACGAAACAGAATTGAATAAAACAATTGACAAACAACAATGTGATTACGCGACTCCACTAGTTTTGGTTGCTCAGTGACCACTTTAGCGACAGCGCGGGAAGTAGCGCCGGTTTGATACCCACCGTCGAGTTTTCATTGACAGTCATGTAGACGAATTTTTCAGAGCAAACTTCAGGGCCTTACTGTGAAACAATGGCTGGAAGTACAATGCTCCGGGTTCACTCGAAATAGCGGCGCCCTAGACATTTCAAACCCTAGACTGACAATAATGCTGACAATATTGTTGAGCTTCGCGGACTATCTAGACCAGTGGTTTGCAAATTGGGGGGCGCGCCCCCCTGGGGGGAATCTGATGTTAACTCAAATGAGCCGGTACCATCCATCACATTAGTTTTCGTACGTCTGTCGTCCTTAGTTTGTGAAATAAATTCAGAAGTTAATTTTTATTAATAATTTTGTTTGTATATATAAGATGAAATTCAGTAAAAACTATATAAAATGCTAGGCAACGATGTATTCTCTTATTTGGTAACACAAATACCTTGGTTTGGGAATTTTGGAGGAGGAATGATGGAAGGGGGGGGGGCGCCAAGATGCCTCGATACTCGCAAGGGGGGCGCGGCCCAAAACAGTTAGAAAACCACCGAACAAGACCAATTGGCACCCACAAACCAAATCATCAATCAATTCAATTTTGGTTCATGGTAACTAATGAAAAAACGCTGCACAACGGTTTATTATTTACTGTATAGATGCTCATTCTGCGTAGATCACTGTTTTCTGTGGTCAGTACCATCGAGCTACCCCCAGGAAAGCCCTGAATTGAGTACTGGAGCCGGTCGGGGAATCAAAGTTTCATACAAATGCACGGGATTAAATTATTCAGTCATTAGGTATTTGTAGTCATTCATGGAACACAAGGTAAATAATAAACCGTTGTGTAATAATTTACCTCTATAGATGCCCCTTCTGCGTAGATAGTGTAAAAAACCGTTGTGTAATAATTTATCGTTGCGTGATAATTTACTCAATAATACTTCAACTTTTGTTCAAGTTGCAAAAGTACATTTCAACAAAATCCAAATGATCCATCATTTTTGAAATGAAATTGTCACAGAACAAGCAACTCGACTTCAAACAGCCATCCCTGATTACAAACAGGAGCTCCCTAGCGATGATATCTGGACCGGATTTATATCGTTTGATTCACTATCATGTTGAAGAAGCATTTCGGTGCAAGCGAACGGCTGGTCGTACAATGCCCCGGGTGGTCTCAAAAAATTCTTTAGTTCAAGATCAATTTAAAACTTAAAAACCCCATTCCCTTCTATTGAAAGTTTTTGAGCTACGGTGTTCTGAATACTTCGACCCCTATTTTTCACCCCTTAGAGAGGACCCTTGGTCCTAGAAGCCGAGCTTCGATGACCAACTAGACCCCAAATCACAACCTACAAACCTACAAACCAAACCGAATTTCACTAATTTTGGTTCACGGTAACGAAGAAAAGTGCTAATTACGGTGTACGGCGGACAAACAGAAGTTTTTTATTGCATTTTCGGATTCTACATACCTTGATACTAAACCATCAAATTTTGAAGGGGGGGGGGGGGGTGGTTATCATTGTTTTCTTCATACTTGATTCCAAAGTTTTGTTATTGAAAATAATAAACTAAAATGAAGTGTGGCGTACAGTGGGCGGACTGAAAGGTTTTTATTCCATTTTCACATTCTAACGGAAACCATCAAATTTGGGTGGGGGGGGGGGAAGATTTTTAACATGGAACATGTTTTTACGGGAGTAAACTAGGCTCGAAAACGTCCGCGTCCAGTCCAGTCCAGTTCCCTCCTTCCCTCCACGCCCCGTCACCCGCACAGTTCTCCCTCTACCCCACTCCTGCCACCAAACTCCGAGGAGAGTATGGCGAGACCCCACTCCGCCGTAAACTGCCGAGGGGGTTTTACCTACCCGAAAAACGCCAAAAGCCGCTGAGGACGTGTATTACATGACATTGCGTTAGGTCGTTGGTCCGAGGTTTGGACATCCCAAGACGTTTTTTTGCTTCCTCACTACCGAAGGCAGGGAACCCTTGGATTCGTGATTGAGTAGAAAATAGTTCGTGTCCTCCTAAATGAAAATTTCCAAATACCATTTTCCGTTTCAGACATCGAGGAACATATTTGGTCCCGCGTCTGTCTGTCTGTCTGTGGTAATTCCTTGCAACAACCATAACTACCCGAAATAATGGTCGAAGTGGGCTGAAATTTCGAGGGTAGGTGCGGGTTGAGTCACGGATGGTCCCATACCAAAATCATTGATAATGTACCGTAGCTTTCGTCTGCGCATGCGCAAACGTCAAATAACTGGAACACCCATAACTACCCTAAATATCGTTGAAATCAATTCAAACTTGGAGGGTCGGTTAGGAATAATACTTTGGTAGTTCCAAATCAATTTCATTGGAATGGTAATGTAACTTTGATCTACGCATGCGCGAACATGAAATGTTGACCATTTCCTTGTAACGTTTCTAACTACGCGATAAATAGTCGGAAATTCTGAGGGTATACGTGGGTTGGATCACAGATTGTCCCGTTCCAAAATCATGAAAATCGTTTAGTCTGCGCATGCGCAAACGTGTAATACTTGGAGTGCCCATAACTACCTTAATTACCTATCATTGAAATGAGTTCACATTTGGAGGGTCGATCAGTATAATAAATCGATGGTTCCGTATGAACTTCATTGGAATCTTACTGTAATTTCCCTCTCCGCATGCGCTAATATGAAATGTTGACCGTTTCCTTATAACGCTTCCAACTACGCGAAAAATAGTCGTAGAGAGCTGAAATTTTGAGGGTATACGCGGGTTCGGTCGCAGGTGGTCCCGTATCATAACGAACCTACGCAACTAGTCTATACGTTCATGTGATTCAAGTGAGGAAGAATAAAGCCTACTCTGTATTGGCAGACGTTTTTCTACATATCTCCATATCCTCTGTTATCATGTACCTATTCGAAAATAATTGATGAAATTCGGGTTATAGGTTCCGTTCGGGTTCTAGTTGGTCCTCGAAGCTCGGCGTTACTGTCAGTCATCTCTAGGGGTTCAAAATGTAACACATAGAAAGATTTATGAAATGAAATTTATTTATGTTTAAGAACCAAAAATTGCAACCATGTATCATGTTATTAACTCGAAAAGTGAAGGCTAGGTAGAAATCTACTACTTGAAACGTATGTGCTCGTTTCTTCTGACGATGTCTTGTCTACATTTCTTGAGCACCATAGATGATACATGTTAAAACGTGACAACCAAACAAGCGTCATTGTTTACTATCCATTTATAACATTCATTTATATAGTTATAGTATGAAACTAGGAAATAAATACCAAGAAAAAATACGAAATAAATTCGTGATAAATCAAGAGCTTTCCAACGAATGGAAAACGATTTTTGTCCGATGAAAATGAAAGAAGTTTCATTTCCCTAGCAACTACTCGGTTGTACGTGAAAACCACTATGCATTGCGCGCGAAAAAATTTGACGCTTAAAATTGACGCTCAAATTTGACGCTCAAAATTGACGCCCAAATTTGACGCTCAAATTTGAGGCTCAAAATTGACGCCCAAAATCGACTCACAAAAAATGCTAGTACCCCAGGGCTAAAACATGATACATGTGAAAACATGTTCCATGTTTCCTTGCTTTGATCCTTGATCTAAACTGTTATAATCCGGGGGTCTGGGGGTGTCCCCCCGATTTCATTCGAAACAAACCACTGACGGCTAGACGCCCCCTACGGCAACGCATCCCCCCCCCCCCCCCCCCCATCGATGCTCGATTCCGAAGGTTCATTATTGAAAATACAAACCAAAAATCTGGCACCAACCCAAGATTTTCAAACCTCACATCGGTTTTATAACCTCAACTCAGTCGAATGTGCAGTGTGTCGTATATATATGAGACCCGAGAATCACAATCCAGCTACCTACCACGAATATTGTTCTTAAACCTGTCTAGGTTCGATTGTACACAAACAATAACTTCTATAGAAAAGCCAGCTCTTACGGTCCATTATTTGGTGTCACACAACAGTTAACAAAAGTGAAAATTCAAATGAAAGGGATGAAATGAAAATGAAATGTATTACTAAGTAAATTAAATAAACATCGTAGGTGGTTCCTTAGTAGTGGAACTACCCCATTTCATGGTACGTAGTTCCGTGGTGAGTGGAGGAATTCAGTTAGAAAGAGAACATCAAGAATGAAATGCTATGAAATCAACATAAAAATAAAAATGGCTAAGTACTTCCTTTATTTTGCTTACATTACAGCGTTTATACAATGTATCACGTTTTGTACATACTAGAGAGTAGGTTCTCGTACTCCGCATGACCCTTGGTAACTAGCCAAGTGAATACCTGATTTTTGAAGGTACTAAGGCTAGAGGTAAATGAGTCGGTAGGGCCTCAGGCAAAACTCGTAGGACAAAAGGCAAACTGAAATATATGTGGCGGCATGTACTCTTCAAACGGGATACAGGGATGTGAATGAGATTACGAGTGGACTCGCGAAACGTATTGCTCTCCGGGACGGGCATAGGTAAATTGTTGCTGGTGTTTATGAAAAAATAATAATACGGATTTAATGTATAGCTGGTTAATGGTACATACCGGAACAACAGAGAACAGCTCATCACAGGAGAAGCGCACGGACTTAACGGCAATAATTTTCAGTAGGTATAGCTTTCTGTGCTATTTTCAATGGTATTTTCAGGGGCTGATTATACATGTAGTTATACATGTGTGTGTGAGTACTTATACATGTTCGGACTCTCTTCCGTACTTTATCATTCCAACCCGAGAAGTTAATTAGAAACGGGTAATATTATCTTCACCAGATTCAAATACCTACAAAAAATAGTGATACAAAATTAATAACTTTTTTAAATAAATGAATAGGCAGGTACCCACCTAAAACTAAAAAGTTAAATGAAATAAGAATACTCATATAGACCAAAAAATAACAATCAATTCATCAAATTGAACAGCAGACCTTCTGTGGTAAGCCGTCATACGTTGTCAAATAATAGAACAAAAATAAACTTATGTTAATAAAATATTGGTTTATTATTTTCAATAATGAACCTTTAAAATCGAGCATAAAAAAAAATTGTAACACCCCTCAAAATTTGATGGTTTCCGTTTAAAGGTACGTAGAATCCGAAAATGCAATAAAAAAGTCTGTCCGTCCGCCGTACGCCGTATTTCGCACTTTTCTTAGTTACCATGAACCTAAATTAATGAAATTTGGTTTGTAGGTCCCGCTTGGGGTCTAGTTGGTCTTCGAAGCTCGGCGTTACTGTAATTTGTCTCTAAGTGGTGAAGAAGAGGGGGTGAAATTTTCAGAACGCCTTAGCTCGAAAACTTTCAATAGAAGGG
Organism: Leptopterna dolabrata; assembly: GCA_954871275.1. NCBI lineage: Eukaryota > Metazoa > Arthropoda > Insecta > Hemiptera > Miridae > Leptopterna > Leptopterna dolabrata. Next base: position 47,335,617 of record OX940976.1, on the reverse strand, counting down.
TATGGTTTTTTACGTTTTTAAATTGATCTTGAACTAACTAATTTTTTGAGACCCCCGGAGTATTGTACGACCAGCCGTTCGTTTGCAACGAAAAACTTCGTCAACATGATCGTGAATCAAACGGTGTAAATCTGGCCCAGATATCACTGCTAGGGAGCACCTGATTATAATCGCAGATGGCTGTATGAAGTTGAGTTGGTTGTTCTGTGATGTTTTTCATTTGAAAAATAATGGATCTTCTGGATTTTGTTGACAGGTACCTTTGCAACTTGAACAAACGTTGAAGTATTATTGGGTAAATTATTACACAATGTTAAATTATTTATGCAACGGTAAATTAATACACCACAGTTTATTATGCTATCTACGCCGAAGGAGTATCTATGCAGGTAAATTATAACACAACGGTTCATTATTTCCCTTATGCTTCACGAATAACTACAAATAATTAATGACTGAATTAGTGAATCTCGCGTATTTGAATGAAAGTGTAATTACCGGGCCGGTTCCAGTACTTCATGTAGCGCTTTCCTGGGGGTAGCTCGACGTTACTGACCACAGAAAACAGTGATCTACGCAGAAGGGGCATCTATACAGGTTTTCATATTTAAGCACGGAGCTTTTCACCGAGGTCTCCCGTACTGTGGTTATGGCCGTTGTTAAGGTACACCCTATGTTTTTTGAGGCTTATGGCTGGGTTTTTTGTTGGTGGGGGGTGGGGGGGCTTCTCGGAGAAAAACTTGTCCTGGTAGTGAAGCAGTCCCTGAGCATTCAAAAAATGCATTTTAGATAGGTATCATGGAGATTATGTGATTCCGGAGTTTGTTTCTACGTCACACATAAACGGCGTTTCCTTCTTTATACTTGAAACTTTACTTTTTAAACTCCAGCGGCATGGAAAACGATTGAGGTGATGCTATAAATTGAAAGCTGTTGCATAACATGAATATAATTGAACTGTGACTCGTACTAACTGCCCGAAGGTATGAAATAATGCCACACACTTAACATCAGGGCTCCAGCACGCGTGTATATTTATGAAATCGGCAACGCAGTAGTATTTATTTACAATCTACACCGAGCTAAAACTGTAACATAGGTGTATCATTTCGCGGTCTGCTGTACCCCTGCTACCTATACCCAGCATTACAATGAATAAATAGGTAATCTTCCAGTCTTTTGTAATCATTGAATGAACAATAGAACGCGAGAAATTCATGACGAAACCAACATTTGCTCTTGATTAGCTAACACTGGCAGCCTTTACAACATGCGAAATATTTTGTAGGTCACGCAATGCGCACTGGATCCGTAAATAAATTCTTATCTGACAGGCAGCGGGAGCACTCCTGAATTTTATGTTAATCCGTGAAACCTGAGAGTTTGCTAGAAGTAGTTACTCAGAGCGACATGAGATCTTTTTGCTGGCCCTGCTTGTAATTCCACCTTTGGGTCCTAGCCTCACCTCCGCGGGTCACCGTTACAAATTGAACTACCCCTAAGAATATCAAGAGTAGTTAGAGGTAGGAGGGCGCCCCCAGGGTTGAGGAAGGTTAGTTGAACTTTCCACTAATTTTAAATTAACATTCGCGAGTATCCCCCTTCCTCGCTATTTGCTTTTCTAATGGCTCTCCCAGGCGGAATCCCGGTACTGGAAAGTACCTTGGAGGCAAATTGTCCTTGAATAGCGAACGACGCCGGATTTCAGGGATGAGACTGGGTGGAGAAGCTCAATTAACTCCCTTCTCCTGCGACCACTCGCTGAATGGACAAATCCCCTCATTTCCTTTCCGACCGACATTTCCTTTTTGGGGGACGTTGCTCGGGGAGTTGGTCACTACGAAGGTTGGATTTCTCTTTGTACGCAATGAAACGAGTATCTCTCTTTGTACGCAATGAAACGAGTACTCTTTGTACCCTTGCAATGAAACGAGTTTCTGCACTACGTAATCACACTCTTCTCCTACAGTCTTCATTATCTTACCATACTACGTTCGGAAATTTCTTTCATTTTTCTCGACCGACTATTTTATCTTCAGAAAGGTAATGCAGCTGGTAGTTAGAAATAAAGACATGTCTTAACCCGTGTGGTCTGGGGTAAAATGAATTGATAAACACTTCTGCAACGATTCATCATTTTCTATAAGTCGTACTCCTTTGTTTATGTTACTGTTTCGTTGGCGATACCCCTGAATGTCCAATAACTTTTCAAAAATGAATGGTATTAATGAGACTAAGTAAATGGTGATGATTTGTGCAGGATTTTCCCAAATTAATTCAGTGTCCCAGCACGTGATTCATCTGATCAACTCGAGTTGATTTCTAACTAAAATGCCATTATTTAAAGGTCATTAACCGAGTGGACCAGGCTGCAACAAGTGTGTTCCTCCGGTCCTGTCGTGTAAACGCTCCTCAGGCCCATGACACACGTGCGAGTTTTAGACGCTTGACGCCGCGATTGTTTCTCGCAGCGTCAAAGCGGTACTTACTTATTATAGGGTTGAAACACACGTGACGCGCGAAGTGAAAGTAGCGAGTTTTACCCGCCGCGTCAACAAAAGGGGGGAAGGTACGACGCTTGGTACCTGCTACCCGCCGGGAGCTCGCGACGGGCAAAAGACGCTAGGCGTTATAGCAGTACTCAACCGACCATTGATGGTAACACACTTCTCGCCAGCGGGGATTTTCTCGTGTGTAATATTATAATTTGATCTCGTCACTGATCTTGCCCAACAGTTCATCAAATGAAGAAGTACTCATTCGAAAATAGTTGAAGAACTTGGTTTCATCACTCCTCAAGTCCATCATCATTGAAGTGAAAGCACCTTTCAAAAGTCGTTCACAATTGAACGGATGCACCCAAAATTTCCTCTCTTTCTTATATTTAATAATTTTATACGCGAAATAAACTAAAACTTTATTTTTTTTAAATCTTTGCGCTTCTAGCACACTCTTACAGAAGCGAACCATCCTGTTCGATAGGCAGACAATGACTGACCGCCGGTGATAGGCGGGTACTTTGACGCTGTCGTGTGTCATGGAGAGGGAAACATGACGCCGCGAGATTTCTCAGAACCCTCGCGGCGTCAAGCGTCTAAAACTCGCACGTGTGTCATGGGGGCCGGTTCTGGGTGGCGTTCCCACTTGCTAGGGAGGCCCGTTGGAAATTCCTTCGGATCTAGGGTCCCCCCACCCGAGGATCCTACTCTTCCCCTTCCGTTTGTCCCACCACCCTGCAGAGAGAACGCGCGACCCCTCAGGATCTTCTGACCCCCTCCCCCACAACATCTTGGGTTTTCCTTCTCCCCTCACTTTCGACGGTACCTACTAGGTAAGTAGGTGGTGTTTGTACTCCAAATTTTGAATAGTGGTTACGCCATGAGCCTGTCATTCTGTAGAAATCATGCAAATGAATAAATTAATAAAATGCATTTCAAATTCATAATTTCTTCTACATTCTTAGTTCTTAGCTATTATACAACAGACCATTTTTTAAAAAATTGGTAACTAATATACTAATCGTAATGGTGTACGAATACTAGAAGTGTTTTCGTATGTTTTTAAGAGTATTTACCTTAGTTGTTGGTGACATCATAGACATTTCTTACTTTTGCTTCCTCACTACCGAAGGAAGAGAAGCCTTGGATTCATGATTGATTTTTAAAAAATCCATGTCCTCCTAGAATGAAAATGTCTACTACCATTTTGCGTTTCAAACATCAAGGAACATTTCTGGTTCCGTGAGTGTCTGTCTGTGTTCAGTTCCTTGTAACGCCCATAAATACACGAAATTATGGCCAAAAGGGTAGGAGCGGGTTGGTCCCATACCACAGTTGCTGAAAAAATACTGTAATTTTCGTTTGCGCATGCGCGAAGTGAAATACTTGAAACGCCCATAACTACCTTAAATATCGTTGAAATGATTTCGAACTTGGAGGGTTTATCAGGAACAGTACTTTGATAGTTCCTCATCAATTTCATTGGAATCGTATTGTAGCTTTCCCCTGCGCATGCGCAAAAGTGAAATGTTGACCATTTCCTTGCAACGCTTCTAACTAGGCGAAAAATAGTCGTAGAAATCTGAGATTTTGGGGGCACACGCGGGTTGGATCGCAGATATTTTCACATCAAAATCAGTGAAACCGTACCGTAACTTTCGTCTGCGCTTGCGTAAACGTGAAATATTTGAAACGACCACAACTATCTTAAATGTCACTGGAATGAGGTCAAAATTGGAGGGTCTATCAGGAATAATATTTCGATAGGAACTATAGAGGTATTATTCCTGAAGTTGAAATGGAAGTTGCCATGTAACATGAAACTGGATAAGGAAGTGGAACATGAAATGTTGACCATTTCCATGTAACGCTTCTGACTACGCGAAAAACAGTCGTAGTTAGCTGAACCTACCCAACTAATTCTGTTAGTCCATGTGACCCATCAAATGAGCCGTTTAGTCATTCCCCCATCCTCCTACATTTTTCCTACATTTTTTGGCCATAAGAGGTATGCCAAAAAGCTATAGAAAACCTCTGCCAATTCGAGTAGGCAGTATAGCTTCCTCACTTGAATCACATGAACGTATAGAACGTATAGGACGTATGATCGTTGGGTAGGCTCTTTTGATACGGAACCATCTTGATCCAACCCGCGTGCACCCTCAAAATTTTGGCTCTCTACGACTATTTTTCGCGTAGTAGAAGCGTTACAAGGAAACGGACAACATTTCAGGTTTGCGCATGCGCAGACAAAAGTTACAGTACGATTCCAATGAAATAAATATTTGGAACTATCGAAGTATTATTCCTGATCGACCCTCCAAGTTTGAACTCATTTCAACGATATTACGGTAGTTATGGGCGTTAGAAGGAATTAACTACAGACAGATGGACAGATAGACAGACACGGAACCAAAAGTGTTCCTCGATGTCTGAAACGCAAAATGGTAGTGGAAATTTAAATTTTGGAGGACATGAATTTTGTTTACTCAATCACGAATCCAAGGCTTCCCTACCTTCGGTAGTGTGGAAGCAAAAAAACTTCTTGTGATTTCCAAGCCTCGCAACAGACACCTAACGCAATGTAACACACGTCGTTACCACTGTGCCAATAAACTACCTGAAATTTCCACGGACTTCTGTGAGATAGCAGCTGGCAGCTGCTACAGCCAGAAACGGCCTAACCTCTTCGGAACTCGGTGTTATACCTGATCGACCCTCCAAATCTGAACTCATTTCAACGATACATAAGGTAGTTATGGGCGTTTCAAGTATTTCACGTTTGCGCATGCGCAGACAGAATGATTTCCATAATTTTAGAACAGGATCATCTGCAGTTCAACCCGCGCGCACCCTCGAAATTTCGGCACTCTACGATTATTTTTCGCGTAGTTAGAAGCGTTACAAAGTAATGGTCAACATTTCATGTCCGCGCATGCCCAGACGAAAGTTACGGTGCGATTCTGAAGAAAGTCATACGGAACTACCAGAGAGTTATTCCGCAGTCCATTATCTGGGACATGTAGTGAGCTCTAAAGGTTTCCTGCCAGACAATAGGAAGTTTGATGCAGTAAGGGATTCCCCACTTCCAACCATGGTAAAACAGGTCAGAGCGTGCATTGGCCTCTGCTCGTACTACCACAAGTTTGTTCAGTCCTTTGCCAACTTGACTAAGCCACTGACCAACCTGACACGACTGGGAGCACCCTTTGAATGGACTGAAAGTCAGCAAAAGGCATTTGACACCCTTAAAGAGAAACTAACTACCCCAACTATCCTGAAATTACCTGATATAGAAAAATAATTCACCCTCACAACAGATGCATCTACCTCAGGACTTGGTGCAGTATTGAGCCAAATAACAGGTAGATCATCCTGTTGCCTATGCAAGCCGTGTTCAAAGCAAGGCAGAAACAAATTATTCGGCGACAGAACTTGAACTACTAGCAATAGTCAACAATGCAGTGCGCTATTTCCATCACTATCTGTGGGGGTCAAAGTTCACCATCATAACAGACCACCCCCCCCCCCCTCAGATACATCCATCAAATGAAGGGCACTAATGCTCGAATTATGAGATGGTCCCTCCTCATGAAGGAATATGCCTACACAGTCAAGTACAAGCCTGCATGGGCACCAGAGACCCCAGCGACCTGATTCGTCCGTATCCTGCCCAGGACGACTCATCCAAGAAGGGCGGTCTGGACAGCCAGGGATTGGCTTCTTCTGGCGGCCGGACTGATGTAGTGGGCGGTATTTCGTATTTAGCGCCAGCCATATCCGGGGGGCTAATCAGCGCAGCTGAACACGTGGTGCCGTGAGGTAGGAGAGGAGTCAACGAATTGGACACCCGGAGGTGCCTCGTAGCTTCACAGTCGCCTTCCCCGAGTTCTCCGGTAGTTAGGTTAGAGTGTGTGTGTTGGTTAATGTAAAGGAGTGGAAAATAAAAGAGTGAACTAAATTCTTACGCATCCTGAGTGCTAATTCATCCTATGAAGGATCCATAACACCTCTACACATCATCGGTGCCCATACTACCCCTCCCCCTCTTACCACCAAGGCCACCGCGAATGAATTAATATCACGAGTACCGACAGACGGCAGACCACGTTACGATTTTCTTCGTAACGTACAAAAGAATTCGAGGATTATGAAGATGGATTTTGTGCATTCTATATTCTCGCAGAGGATGATTGTGGCAAGGAGGTTTAAAAACTTCGGAGTTTCCAGTGTTATAGAGTTTTTAAATCATTTTCTAGGTTCATGGAAAAATAATGAAGTACATACCTACGTATTCAAAATATTTGTGTTCACCTTATTGATGATTCCGTAATTAATTTTTCTAGTTTTGATAATTTTTCCCCTACCAAAGTAATTTAGCATACAAATCTGGCTGTAAAGTGAAGTAAAAAAAAAAAAACTCGGATGGACCCCATTTTGTTAGTTAGCCCATTTGTACAGTGTTTTTGAAGATGAAGTGCCTCTAAGGATTTACCCGAAAATCAATTTTCGCTTAAAGAATCATAACCAGCCGAAAAATTAGGTTTTTTACCGTAGAAAAGCGTTAGGTACACTGTGTTGACCTTGTAGAGCACATCTGAAACCATTTTGGAGATAATAGTACAGAATTGTATAATAAAAAATTTCCAATCAAGATTTTGTGATTTGTGGGTTAGCCGATTGTTACAAAATGGCACCCAACTTCAATTACTTCGTCTCACCGATGACAAATATGTCATGACAAATGTAAGTGTTTCATAACACTATTGACGACTTCGAAGTGGACTGGGCCTACATGTCCCGCTTGAGCGACAGCAATCGAAAACGAAAATCATTAGAGGATCCAGAAAAGTACAATGAAGTCCCAGTAGGGCATGTTGCAAACAACCTTCAAGTCCACCTTTTCAATGGTTTTGTAAAAAATTTGTATAGCTGATATCCCACTGCAACCCTTTTACTCACCAGGACATTACAAATCAGGCTTTCACAACCTTCGCCTGAACGACTCCAAAACAGGTCGGTAGTGTCTAGTCTGATTCCCTCCTCTATGAATGGGTATGATAAAGCTCTTCTTGTTGTCTAATATTATTTGCACACAACTCTCATCATTGCTTGGTATCAACAATCGCATATTGCCTAATCCATTAGAGGAATGTTCGTACACGTCTATCGTACTGCGAAACACCTCACGTTTTAGGATTCACAACTCTGCCCACGGAACATAATTAGCGTGTGGGACATGAATAGGAGCGGAAGTGCCAATCAGAACACATCATCAGAGAGTCTTAGATCTGTTGTGAGCGCTGGTGATTTACATGTTTCCGTTCAACGTTGTTACATTCTGCTACGAGGTACGTGAGGTGTATGTCGATCCCATATTAGCGGATGCCTCTCAACGCCCATTAAATAGGCTTACGGACTAGTCAGATAGATAGACAGGAGAGGTAGGTGGGAGAATTAATGGCGCAGATAACGTACGAGAACGGGCCATTCTTCATCAGTTGAACTTTCGGTGATAATATTTGTTTACCTTCTACAACAACCACTACACGTGCGACCTCTCCTTTAAAATTATCGTAGGAATTCTAATCGTAGGAAATTTGGTAAGTGCATTCAAGAAACACCAGGAAGACATGAAAACAAGGGTTGAAATTTTCTGAACGAAGCTCAAAAATACTGTACAATTCAAATCCAATCCATAATTGTTTTGGGAAGCGGACGATACGGCCAGAACGGGTGCGCCTGGGTGTGCGTGGGTTGGGAACTCTTGGGTTTGCAGGGGGATCGCCGTTGTCAATGTGGACGTAGACAAACTGATCGCTCGGATGTTTAAATTCGCCAAGAGCACTGCTGAGTGTGTTTCATGACTTAGACACGGTGAACACATGTACCCAGTCCTTAAATTCTTTGGCCACTGCCGGCCCCATGAATCGCTGGCTGAGTGACACGATTGCCTAGATAACTGTAGAGAAAGCTTGGCAGCAGAATCCAGGAGGGACGTAAGTTCTGACAAAACCGGACCCAAAACTCAAATCATCGGGTTGTGCGCAAAAAGGCAACTGACTACAAGGTGTGTACAAAAATGAATTGACCGAAGTGGTGATTATGTAGAAAAATAGCTAGACCTTGATTTTTGAGATCCTCTATAATTTCGCTTTTTTCGCATGTAGAGCGCAGACCCCTGGCCATGACCTTGATTGGCCTGTCAGCCTTATCTTGGTAGGTGAACCATTGTTTATTTTCTTCCCGGGTGTCAGTGATCAATTTCCAGTTCACTCGCGAATCAACGTTGATCTTCCAAACGTTATTGTTGAGTGAAGTGACTTTATATTGGTCTTTAGGGATATGCTTAAGAATATCTTTTATGCTAGAGTAGCTTTTTAGACCCATTACATTTATGGGAGGGGGAGAGGGTTCCTTTTTTGGCTTAATTTCATCTATCTTTGGTGCATCCTCGATAGCCTTAGCCTTACTAGAGTTCTCCGCAACTTCTGGCGAAGAAACAGCTTTGCGCTTCTTACGGGCCCTTTTGAGGATCCAGTCGATCTCTCTTCCGAGCTCGTCTTCATCTGTACTATAAGACTTAGGTGGAACGTAGGTGGAGGGCTGAGTCGATTTGAACTTCCCTTGTTTGTTCCCCTGTACGCCTTGGTTCAGTTTAAGTAACTGACCATTAGCCTGGTCGAGATACTCACAGAGTGAAACTATGACTACGTACAATTGATTGAAAGACTCACTTACGTGGGGGTCCACACTGCGAATCGCGCTGGTGGCCTCCCGGTGTTGCAAAAAATCTTCCTTAGTTTTTCTAACAATGTTCGCGATTATCGGCTAGCCGTCAACTGGGTCACCCATTTCGCTGAGTTAACATTCCCGATCACTGAACTGACAAGGCACTCGGTTGTTTCTTTTTCGCGGTGTTAGCTCCGATGTTGACTCTTCAAGAGTTCGCACAAGACTGAAGGATTATATCATTAATATTTATTAGTCGTTAATCATGAAGAATAACTCTTAAAAGTTACAAGACTACCTACCTATCAATAAAATCCAAAATAATTCTTCAAAAAGAAATAATATAACGGAACAATCAATTAAATTTCATACAGCCATGCGTGATAATCAGGTGTTCCATAGCAACGGTACCTCACGGCCTTCCTGTGAACGAACGGCTGGACGTACAATGCTCCCCGGGTGGTCTAAAAAATTCCCAAGTTCGAAATAAATTTAAGAGGTACCACCGTATCCGTCCACTGAACTTCGTACTTGCTTAGTTATCATGAACAAAAATTAATGAAATTTGGCTTGAGGGTCCCACTGGTGGTCAAGACGGTCCGCGAAGCACGACGTCACTGCCAGCAATCTCTTAGGGGTGGAAAATAGGGGGGTTGAAATTTTCAGGACGCCGTTACTTTTTAGATTGTTAAATTGATCTCGGATTTGGGAATTTTTTGAGACCACCTTTGTAAGTCCAGCCGTTCTTTCACAGTAAGGCCCAAAAAGCTTCGTCATCATGATCGTGAATGAAACGGTACCTATACATTCATCCCAGATATCACTGGAATATATTTTATTCAAAATATCATTTGAAATCCAGAGGAGTATGCGAGGTAAGCTCCAATGTTTTGGAAACAATTTGGGAACAAAGGAGGACCAAATTTCTCCACTTCATGGAAAAACGTTGAATCATGGATATGTTTTTGGGTACCTATTGAATTTGCATATGAAATGATCGGCTCAGGTAAATAGAGATCAGTAATAGGCACACAATTGTTCGTTAAGGGAACACAACTATGATGAACTTGTTAATAAAAGAATAACCACTTTCAGATAGGCCTGGTGATTTGTGCCTTCAACTGGGCAAGGAGTTGCCCGGCTGAGCGCTTTCCTGTCAGGCATGTGGTCAGTGACTGACGTTCTTTTGTTAGAGTTGTCAAGATGTTTCGAATGCGCTCGTTACACCTCCTGGACATGTTGTCAGCGTCGACACGTTTTTCGAATTTCATCCTTGCAGGACAAAATAGGAGTGAAATTAGCCTCAGGGCTCACTCAGCTGATTAGGGAGGGCCCACACCGCGTCAGTTCTTACTCACCAGTCCTATAGAGGCTCCACTGCGAATTACATCCTCGCAGGTCAAAAAAGTAGTGAAATTGGCCTTCTTGGTCACGCAGCTGATTAGGGACGTTCCTCACTTCGTCATTCTTGCCAGTCCTACAGAGGCTCCATTTTGAATTTCGTTCTTGCAGGTCAAATACGAATGAAATTAGCCTCAGGGCTCACTCAGCTGATTAGGGAGGGCCCTCACCTCGTCAATTCTTACTCACCAGTCCTACAGAAGCTCCATTTCGGATTTGATAATCTGAGGTCAAACCTAGCAACATATTATTTCAGTAACCTACCTACCTATCAAAGTGTGTTTATCGGTAGTGAGTTACACTTCTTGGTGTCGGTCGGGAATTTTAGATTGTCCCCCAGCCCAAAAACATTTCCATGTTAAAAATGGTTGATTTGGATTTTGTTTAAAGGTAACAATGTAACTTGAACAAACGTTATGCTTCATGAATAAAAACAACAGAATAATGATATAATTCTTGGATTCAGCGCATATTTTATGAAGCTGTAATTGCCTCGCCGGCTCCAGTACACTCCATTTCGGGCTCCCCCGGGAGAGCATGAGGGTAGGTATTGGGCTCAAAAAACAGCGATCTATACTGAAAATGATAAACCCCTGTGTAAAAATTTGCAGCGTTTTTATTTTCGAACCATGTTGACAATTTGCGAAGGAAGAACTGTCATTTTATTAGCAACAGAAATTACCAGAAAGTACCTAAGCTAAACCGTTGCTTCGTAAGATGCAATACGAGGGAAATAAATTAATAAAATTTAACTGTAGATGAAAGAGCTACATAACCTTGAAGCATAGAACATAATAATATAGCTGCCAAATATGAAGGTATAGATTTAGGATTTAATGAAGGAAAACCAAGGGTTGTCCGTATAATTTTCAACTTAATTCATTATATTATAATAAATAATATATTTGACAGTAATATACTACGGTGAGATAAAATGTCGATTCCAAGGGTTAATCAATATTTAACCGGTTGGTATCGGTTAGTGTTGAACTTTGCGAAACAAAGCCACCTACTTTAATTCATATATGAATTCACATAGGTGGGTATTATCAACCATTGACTAACAATCGTTGCCTACAGGGAGAGTGGAAAAATGAAGAATGAAACAGTGGGGTGGGGTGGTGTTGAATAATGAGCCTCCATTACTGTACATGACGGAGTAATGGAAAGCCGGTGAGAAGCATCAGGTTATTGAGTTGAATCAGAGGGAATGAGTGGAATGGTCCCATGTAATTCTCGCTAATGAAGGAGATGGGGGAGATGGAATAGGGAATTCCCATAACTGATCACACTTGATCACGAATGAAATGCGTCAAATTCTAGGCCCACCTGGATTATGAAGTAGGCCTCATGGTAGCTTTTCTTGTTGGCTTGTGGGATTCATCGTTTACTAACGATGGCCAAAGGATGACATGTACAGTGTTGTATGAACACGCTTTTGGCTATTTATTTTCGATAATAAACCTTAGTATCCAGCATAAGAAAAAGAAAAAGAAAAAAAACTTGGTTTTCGTTACAGGTCCGTCAAGACACTGTCCTCAGTTATCAAGAACCAGAATTAATGAAATTTGGTTTGTATGTCCCATTTGAGGTCTTAGTAAGTCCGCGAAGCTCAGCGTTACTGTCAGTCATGTCTAAGGGGTGAAAGGGGTTGAAATTTTGAGAACGCCGTAGCTCGAAAACATTCAATAGAAGGGTATGGGTTTTTTACGTTTTTAAATTGATCATGAAATAAAGCATTTTTTGAGACCACCTGGAGCATTGTACGACCAGCCGTCCGTTTCCACCGAAAAGCTTCGTCAACATGATCGTGAATCAAACGGTATAAATTCGGCCAATATTATAAATATATATTATTATCAATGCTAGTGAGCACATGATTATAATCATGGATGGCTGTATGAAGTCAAGCTGGTTGTTCTGCGATATTCTTCCATTTGAAAAGTGATGGCTCTTTTGGATTTTGTCGTCAACATGATCGCGAATCGAAATGTATAAATTCGGCCCAGATATAATTGCTAGGGAGGACCTGATTATAATCACGTATGGCTGTACGAAGTCGAGCTGGTTGTTCTGTGATATTTATTCCATTTGAAAATGACGGCTTTTTTTTATTTGGTTTTTGGATTGTGTTGCAACTCGAACAAACATTATGCTTCATGAACAATAACAACAAAAATTATTGAATTATTGAATCCCGCGCATTATTATGAAATGTAGTAATTCTCGGGCTAGCTCCAGTTCTCGATTTAGGGCATTCCTGGGGGAAGCTGGTGGGTAGATATTGAAGGTATTGAAGAAAACTGGTCCAAGCAGAAGGGTCATCTATAAGGATAAATTATTACACAACGGTTTATCAGACAACTATTTCCCACACAACGGTTTATTACGCAACGGTTTATTATTTACCTTATGCTTCATGGATAACAACAAATAAATAATGATTGAATTATTGAATCTGGCGCATTTTTATTAAACTGTAATTCCCAGGCCGGCTCCAATACTCGATAATTAGGGCGTTTCTTGGGGGAGCTGGAGGGTAGGTAGGTATTGGCCACAGAAAACTGATCTCCGCAGAAGGGGCATCTATACAGGTAAATTATTGCACAACGGTTTATTACACGACGGATAACAACAGCAAATCATTAGTTATTGAATTATTGAATCCCTCGCATTTTTATGAAACTGTAAAAAATTCCCGGGCAGGTTCCGATACGCGGTTATGGCTTTCCTGGGGGGAGCATGAGGGTAGTTACTTACCACAGAAACCAGTGCTCTATGTAGAAGGAGCATCTATACATGTAAATAATAAACGTTGTGTAATAATTTGCAGCGTTTTGGAAATAATAAACCAACATGGAAAACGATAGCTCACAAGCTCATGTTACTAAAACACCAAAAAACCCTATTTTTACACCCATTTTGGTTAATTATTCTGTGAATACACCTATGTATTCGCTCAGCAAAAAATTTTTATAACACCCCCTCAAAATTTTTTCTTTTCCGTTTCAAGGTGCGTAGATTCCAAAAATGCAATGTCCGTCCGCCGTCCGCCGTCCGCCGTACGCCGTCCGCCGTATCACGTGTACAGGCTTCATTTTCGGTCTAAAAAAATCGTTCTTTCGCACACATGCTCCATTTGGGCCCTAGTTGTGTCCCGAAACTTTTCAGCCTGATAAGAATATACCCAGGGGTGTTATGAGTGAAAATGTGTGTAAAAATAGGTACATCTTGCGTTTTAGCAACATGTTGGTAACATGAGCTTTTAAGGTATAGTTTTTCATGTTTTTCGGGTTGAGAAGACCGAATATGAAGTCGATTTTGACCAAAGAATAGAAAATTGAGGCTCTACCAGATGTTCAGCTCCCGAAATTGATTTTTTATGATTCAAAAACCTGGGAAATCGTCTGAAATCACCATCAATTTGTAGAATAACACTGGAAAAGGTGTCAACAGGTGGATCAAGACGATTAAATGGTACTATCAATGATCGAAGATAATTTATTTAAAAAAAAAAAAAAAAAAAGAGGAGCTTACCTTATTCGTGTTTTGGGGGCCACAATTGGTGGAAACCACCAGAGATAGCTAGGTATTTCATTATTTTATATGAAAGAAACAGTAAATAAACAGCCAACATCTCTGTAGGTATGTCCAATAGAATAATAAACCCATGTGACAAGGATTTTGCAGCGTTTTCACCTATAACGCCCTTGGGTATATTCCGACTGGGATGCAAAGTTTCGGAACACAACTAGGGCCCAAATGGAGCATGTGCGCATGAAGCATGATATAGATTAAAGCGTACGGGCATTGCATTTGTGGAATCTACACACCCTGAAACGTATAAGAGACAATTTTGAGGGGGTGTTATAAAAATGTTTCGCTGACCGAATATATAGGTGTATTTTTATGCAATGTCCGTCCGCCGTACGCCGTTTCATCCATATCTACTTTATTTTCGGACTAAAAAATTCGTTCTTTCGCACAAAGGCTCTATCCGGGCCCTAGCTGTGTCCCGAAACGTTGCAGGCTGTTCGGAATATACCGAAAAATTGTGAATTCGTGAAAAATTGTTGTAAGTAAATATGGTATTTTTTGTTTGTATTATTTGGTATTTTAGTAACATAAGCGTGTAAGGTATCGTTTTCCATGTTTTTAGGGCGTGGAGACCGAGCGTGAAGTGGGTTTTGAACAATGAGCGAAGAACTGAGGTTGTCTAAAATCGTCGTTTTTCTGCACACAGGCTCCAAACAGGCACTTCCGCACACATGCTCCGTTGCACACCTTGGCAGCCCGATTGGAAGACACTCAGGGGTGTTATGGGTGAAAAATGGGTGTAAAATCAGGGGTTTTCTTTTTTTTTAAAGGTTTTAGTAACCATGAGCTTGTGAGGTAGGTATTGGTTCGATGTTTTTTAGGGCGAGAAGACAGAATATGAAGTTGAGTTTGACAAAGAGTGAAAATGGGGGTTTATTGAAAATTGATTTTTTATGAGGTAAAAATCTGGCACATTGAAATCACCATAAATTTGCATAATAACACTACAAATAGTATCAACAGGTGAATCAAGACAGTTAAATGGCAATGTCAATGATCCAAGATAGTTTGTCAAAAATAGGAGCCTAATTCGTGTTTTGGGGGCCAAAATTGGCGGGAACGACCAAAAACAGCTGTTTCAAGTATTGCACATGAATGTGCATGAGTGTAATAAACTAATCATGATGTTCCGTTGACCAGTTGACTTTTTCCAGAATGAACATTTATGATTTCATTGTTCCCATGTAGCTGTTTTATCCACTGCTTATCGCCATATGATGTTAAACCACTGAATGTCGCCGGGAACAGTGACCGCAGGCGGACGAGGTTTTATCAGTAAATAACTTATCCGTAGAATATGGTCAGTCGGATTATAACCTAATCATGAAATAAACACAGCCATTGGGCGAATCGAGCTCTTGGACGAGCGAGCAAAGAGAGTAGCGTTATGTACTTTCTAGTATCCTGAATACTCAGTTATAGAAGTGTTCCAGACGTTTCACACTTGAACTACTCAAGTTAGATTATCGTTTTCAGAATTATAACAGGCTGCTGGACTTCTATGAAATATTCACGTTCATCAATAAATGACAATCGACGAAGTCGTGTTAATGGCGTTCTCTCAAGAGTTAAAACTACCAGTCCCATTAATCTGCAATGAAGTCGTTGAGCGAGCGTTAGGCCAGCTTGAGAGGAGATCACTGCCGACCATTTATCCGGTCCTGCATTTCCACCGGAATGGGGAGCCGTCCATCTTTTTGAACCGGATAAATCGCCTGGAAAAAAGTGTTAATGGTCAGAAGTGATTAATTCACCTTCAACTCAAACAACATTATTTTTGTATTTCGTGTCGACGAGTTCTCTGCCTGTATGCTGGTTTAATACGACCTGATTCACATGTATACGTTTCTGTTTGATATTCGAACAACAAAAGCTTCAGCTAGTACGTTGGAATATGAAGTTGACTTAATCATTTCATCCGGCAGTCCCCCATCAGTAACGGGATTGTGAAGCAACGGGGAAAAGGCCAGTGAGTAAGCAGCATTTATACATGTGAACTCCAGCTCCCATCACCAAATTCCTACTGCAAGTTAAGCTATTTACCGGATAAACGGTCGGCAGTTATCTCTCAAGCTGGCCTAACGCTCGCTCAACGATTTCATCTAAGAAGATCGGTCATTAGGATTTCTGCAAAGTGTCATGGCGGCGCCAGGAAGCCATTTTAGAGAAGAAGTTAGCACTTGAATCTCAACCTGCTAACAGTGGAAGATGTTCACCATCCTCAGTCTACTGGCGGAAGCGGAGTGGTATGTAAGAGGAAGAACGGAAACTTGGCCCCTCAGAAGGTACCTATGTGCCGTGGTGGGAGAAGAAACATTTCTTTTCACAATGCTGTGTGCATACGTGCTTCTAGGTTCGGCCATTTGGATGAGCCTACTAGCACGGTCTACCAACTAAGGAGGTTGTCAAAACAGCGCAAATATGACTTGGCTTTTGAAATTACGCTAGTATGAAGGAAGGTTGCACGTGGTTCGAAGAGTTACTGTCAAGCGGGAGAACATGGAGTGTGGAGTTTGATGGCTTCTTTTGCATGAATGAGTAGTATCACGATAATAACAGACTGCAGGAAAATTGTATCGTGCCAGAGTGCAAAAGTAATTAGGAATGTACAAAAGAATATGCGACTTCGTTTCGTTTTCCCAAGGATGAAGAGAAAAAGTGGATTCGTGCGATTCCTCGTACTAATTGGGAACCAAAACCTAGGTCAGTGGTTTGTATTTATAACATTTCCCGAAAATGATTTAGGTACAGTAGATAAGTAGGTACAGGTAGAATAGAAAGAATAGACCCTTGCAAATCCTAAAGATACGTACCTACAGTGCTTTCCATCATTCAGCTACAGTGATGGTATGACAATAAAATATTCCATGACATCGAGGATAAGTTTTTGAAGGCTCCTAACCAAAAAGACATCATAACATTTGTCTCAGAGAGATCGCATTCCAAATGAGAAGACAGCAATACGTGCGGTCAATGTGATTACGAACCGATATTCCAAGAATGTTCGTGATCAAAAATCGAAGAATGCTGCACAATCCTTGTCACGTGGGTTTATTAGGTATTCCATTGGACATCAAAAAAGCTGGCTATTCATTTGCTGTTTATTTCGTGTGTAATAATATTGATATAGAATGTCAATGAACTTATCATTGAATTGTCCGGATTCACTTATGAGTTCTAGTGATTACAGCCATTTTCACAGGTTTTTGACCCATAAATAAAGAATTTTGAGAGTTGAAACTTCGTTAGAACCTCAATACTTCACTCAGTGGTCAAAATCAACTTCATATTTTTTTGGTCTCCTCACCCTAAAAAACACGGAAAACGATACATAACAAGCTAAAATTCACTAAAACGTGAAAAATGCCTAATTTTGCACCCATTTTGCACCCATAACACCCCTCGATGTTTTCCGATCGGACTGCCGAGTTAGGGGACACAACTAGGGCTCAAATGGATGGAGCCTGTGTGCAAAAGAACGGTTTTTTTTAGATCGAAAATTAAGGTAGATATCTATGACACGGCGGACGGACATTGTGTTTTTGGAATCTACACACCTTGAAACAAAATACTCAACGTACAAAAAATTCTGAAGGGGTGTTCCAAAAAAATTTCCGAAGCGAATACATAGGTGTCTTTGGGGAATAATTAACCAAAATGACTGCCGCATGTTGAAGAAGTTCCAGAAGTAGAATACTATAAGCAAACTATAATTAATTCATGTTCCATTTCCTTTTCTCTAAGTCATCTTGCTTGTTCCTTTCTGTTGTTCTAGGTTTTAGTTCAGTTTTTTTTTTTTTTTTTAACAAGTAAACTTTATTGCTGGGTAAGCATTACAGTTGGTGTAACACATTTTGTATACAAAATAATATGGCACAGTGGTGGGAGTAAAAGTCCAGTGGCTTTCTCCCATATATATTATTTTTTACAGTTCTTAGGTAAGGTACGACGGTGGACGGGGGCGGATGAGTCTGCTATGGAGTGTCGTTAGGTGGTGGAATGAGGAGGTCAGTGTGGCGCTTCCGTTTCAACCTGCGGTTCGGACGGTCCGGAGGAAATGAGTCCAATATTCCTGCTACTAGAGGGTTAGGGTGATCATGGAGCCTCGTATGGAAGCGAGAGTATGAGGCTTGCAGGACTTCCTTTATTGTGGGAACATTTAAGTCCTTGTGTAGGTTGTCATTCCTGACAAACCAGGGAGCGCAAGTAATAATTCTCAAGACGCGGTTTTGAAACGTTTGCAAGCGTCTCACCTGTGAGTCAGACGCCCCACCCCAGACATGGCTGCCATACTCCCAGATTGGTCTGATTAGAGACATGTAAATCAACCGTTTTGTGTCGAGAGGGATTGGTGATTGGGCTCCTAGGAGTGGCTTAAGCTGTCGGAGACGATGACGACATCTGGCGAGTGCGCTGGTAATGTGGCTGCTAAAGGTCAATCTTCTATCCAACTTCACCCCCAGGTATCGGACGAAGGATTCCGAAGGGACAGCATGATTGCTAATGTTGAGTTCAGGTTCGTGGTGGATGTGGAGGTATGTGAACACAACACAGCAAGACTTCTGAGGGTTGAGCTTAATTTTCCAGCGCAAGGCCCATTCGCTGAGGTCATAAGCAAGCTCTTCGAGCTCAAGTCCTGCTCTCTCCCCTCTAGGCGAGCTGCAGAGGAAGGCTGCATCATCTGCGAACTGCGCTGCAGTCATAGATGAGGGATTGGGGATGTCACCAGCGTAAACCAGATATAAAAGGGGTCCAAGCACGCTCCCCTGCGGAACTCCTGCGCGGATTGGCCGTGATTGAGATGTGGCACCCCTGTAGCTGACTGTGAAGGTCCGGTTAGTCAGATACGACAAGGTAACTCGGTAGTATGAGTCCGGGAGAGCGGATTTGAGCTTATACAGTAGTCCAGGGTGCCAAACTTTGTCAAACGCTTTTTCGGTGTCGGCGAACAGCCCAATGCAAGTTTCCTTCCTTTCATAGGTGTCGAGTATTTTGTCCACAACCCGATGCAATTGGTGCAAGCAAGAGTGGGCGTTCCGAAAACCAAATTGCGTTGCTGGAATGAGAGGTGCAAGATATTGGGCCAGTTTAGGAAGAAGCAGTCTTTCAAGGATCTTGGAGAGGAGAGGAAGGAGGCTTATTGGGCGGTAGCTGTGGGGGTTGTTGGTGGGTTTACTAGGCTTATGGATTAAGATGACAGTGGCGTGTTTCCATTTGGACGGGATGTACCTACCCAAGTCTGAGGCAAGCATTGAAGATTTGTGTAATCAGGACCAAAGTCTTGCGTGGTATATGGAGTAACAAGGGTCTAGTTATATGGTCACTGCCAGGGGCTTTCTTGCATGCTGAGTGGCGAATGGCGTTCATCACTTGAGCAGGCCGGAAGAACTCAGAAAAGGGGCTCATTTGAAGGGGAGACGACAGAGACTCAAGGACTTCGTCCTCAATCGGACTAGGTTCCAAGTTGGGAGTGAATTGTTCCTCCAAGATCGAAGAGAAGAGCTCCACCTTTTCAAGTGGCGTGGAATACCATCGGCGGCCCAACTTGAGAGGAGGGATAGCAGCACGCTCCTTGGTTAGTAGATTAGTATTTTTCCATAAAGATCCATCACTCCGATCCAACAAGGTGAGGTCCCGTTTTTTTTGTTCCTCCTTTTCCTTTTTGAGCGCATCATTTAGATCTCTACTTGCTCTATTTAGAGCAGTTTTGTGGGCTGGGAAACGGGTCTGGTTCCACAGACGTTTTGCTGATTGCTTGGATAGGAGGAGCTGAATGATATGTGGTGGGGGGTGTCTCAGCTGTGGAGTGACAGCAGTGGTTCGTTGCTGGGAGGCTTCGGTTGCAGCAAACTGTATCAGTCTGGTTAAATTGGTCGTCGCCACGTCCACATCTCTTGGTGTTCTAAGTGGTATCTGCGTTTCTGTGGCTGCTGACAGGAATTCCTTGTACTTGCCCCAATCAATGGTGTTGGTTGGAATTACGTTGTTACGTGAGTTAGCAATGGGCACAGTGTGGACATTCAGTAGTAAAGGGAGATGGTCCGAGCTCAGCTCGTGGAGAACTTCAGGTGATGAGCAATTGGTGTAAGCATTCTTTGAGAGAAAGAAATCCAGGATGTCCGGGGAGTGTGCTGGGTTATCTGGAAAATGAGTGGCTTCTGACGGATATAAAACTTCGACGTTCCGAGCATGGATCACATTAACCAGACTCAACCCTCTGGGATTTGAAGTGGCTGAACCCCACCTAGGGTGTTTGGCGTTCAGGTCGCCACCAAGAATGAAATTGGGGCCCATATCGCGAACTATCGATAGGAAATCAGCATCCCTCACAACATTGTCCGGTGCTGAATAGAAGGAAGCGACGGCATAAGTTCGGCCTAAGATAGGGATGTTAATTCTTGCTATTTGGTAGTTCCCTTCTCTGATGGGTGGCAGGTCATTATGCATTAGTGAGGCTTTAATGTATATTGCAGAGCCGCCTTTTCTTTGGTTAGAAGGGTGATCTGCTCGAGTGAATTTGTATCCAGGGATGAAAAAATTGACAGACGGGTCCAATTTGGTCTCAGTTAGCAGTATAACATCAATGTCATGTGACTTCAGAAAAAGATCAAGTTCGTGGAATTTCCCGTAGACCCCTCTACAATTCCATGTGCAAATTTTGAGACCAGTTGATGCTGCAGTCATGGATTGATCAGCTTAGGGAGGATCTGAGTAAGTGCCGAAACTAGGGGTTGGACAAGAGACAGGAGTTGGTCTATCTTCTGTAAGAGTAGAGTCATGTGTTGTGTTTCCGCGTGCCCTGTATGGTGTTCGGTACCCGAACTTCGTACCACCTCCGCATACGAATCAGGTTTACCATGTGGTTTTGGGGTGGTTTTATCTTGGCTGAATTTTCTAAAGGTGGGTGGTTCAGATTGAAATTTCAACGGTGGCATTCTCATTTTTTGGAGTTGTATGTGTATTGGACACCCACGGTAATTAGCTGTATGCGGCCCGTGGCAGTTGGTACAAGTTGGTGGAGAATCTGGAGGCCGAGGACACGATTGGGTAGCATGATTAACATCACACTTAACACAACGTTCTTTTTTGTGGCAATAATTTTTTGAATGCCCAAATTCTTGGCATTTAATGCATTGGATGATGGTTCGTTTTGGGCGAGGGGGCTCAACTTTCACTACAGCATGGTATAGCCTGGTCAGACCGTAGATTTCGGCATTTTTTGCGCTGGGTTTGAGATCTACGAAAAACATAGGTAAGGGAGCCTTAGTCGCTGGATGCAAAACGGGTAGAATTTGTGTGGCTTCATAGCCATGAGTCTGAAGCTCTTCTTTGATCGTGAAGCAGGCCGTGGTAGTATCCATCTTATAAATTCAAGTCAGTTATTTCAAACTCTACTATGATTCTGATTTCTATCTTGAGCATGATCCAGGTGATGAATTTCAGAGACACTCCTGATGATATAATATAAGAAACCAGGTTATACGTAAAAATCGGGGTAATAATATTAGCTTTGTTGATCAACCTGTGAGTTTTCAGAATCTGACTAAATGCATTGAAATGTATTCCGCCCCTGTTTTCTGTTCAATGAGAATGGGATTTTCTCCGCATCCGATTTTATGCTGGTGATCCTGGATTTTTTTTCCCCAAATTCTGTGTTGGAGAAGTTTAATTCAACTCGGTTGTAAAGCACTGCTGTTTTGCTATGATAGATTTGTGGGTAAAACGTTGTATCCCCGTTCTGATTTTTGTATGTGATTGTTGCCCTTGTTGTCAGTGATTAATAAAGTGATTTTGTTGTCCCTGAAGGTTAGTGCCTGAGGATTGTGGAGTTACACCTACATCATTCGGTGAGTCGGAACTTTTATGGAACGGTGGTTTGATTCGGAGTATAACTTTTAGATTGGGTGGATTTGCATTGCAAGCGATGTCATTTTTGGCAGGTATTGAAACCTGTGGTTGAACGTCTCTGGTTCTGAGAAGTGATCAGCTCCTTGGAGAAGATGAGTGGCTGGGTCTCATCTGGTCACCTAGCTTGCTAAAATATTGAATACCAGTTTGGAACATTGTGAATACCAGAGGAGAGAACTGGTTTTCTTGGTAAGTGTTTTAGGGAGACCAACACCTGTTAAGGCTTATTAACATGTTTTACGATAATTAGGTACCTTCTAGATGTATAAAACTACATTATAATATTCTTGGCATGGACAAGATTTTTTTTCTGTATCAGGCCTATCAATCCTCAATTATAGGACTGAATAGATTGATACGAACTTTGAAAAATATGTAAAAACTTGACGAATATAGTAAACACGAAAAAACAACTCGATTGGATGACAGACCAAGGACTCGACAGGCTGAAATACCAAGCCCATTTCAATCCCAAACTAGCAAGGTACAACGGAATCCATGATTCTGTCACTTTCAGGGAGTCATTTTCGTGCTCCAACACTTCCTCTAGCATCTTACGAATCAGCTCTTTCTGAAGAAAGTCGGTGCGCGCGCGCGCGTGTGTGTGTGTGTGTGTGTGTGTGCGTGTGTGCGCGCGTGCGTGTGTGTGTGTGTCTACAAATTTCGCCACGTTCATATTATACATTTAATTTCAATAAAATTACATTGTAACTTCGGTTTGCGCAAGCGCGAATGCAAAATCCTTGAACTTTATATCATTATACGAAATAATAGAAACAGGTGCTATATCGGCTATATGATAAATAAACTGAGATGGATCACTCGCCACCCCCTTCCATCGGTGGATATACCGGTGCAGCCAAATACTTATTTATAAAATTACAAAAGGAAAATAAATGTCTTCTTTCCTCAACACGTATGAAATAAGTAGATCAAATAGAAAATGCACGGTGCAGTAGCTGCTACCACGTCTACTACCAACCACCAGGCTGGGATAGAAGCGATTATGTTTCGGACTAACAATACCAATAACGTTATGTGCACCGTCAGTATGTCGTTATACGTGATATTTTGCATCTACCCACCTGATGACTTTGTCGGTGTACAAATCACGCTACATCCTACAGTACATCTATACTATTTATGATCATTATGGTGTTTCAGTTTTGCAAAATAGCAAGATAGGCAACCTACACGACCATCCAGTCCTGAAGTGAGGTATATCTTGTGCGCCGTCAACTTACAAACGTGAAATCTTTCCCGCCACATTATTTTCTTCGATTACATAATTTTCTTCAAGCACTCAAGAATCCAAAGATAAGTGAATATTTTCAAGTAATTTCCCTCGATATCTGATAAAATAATGGAACACTGATGTAATTTAGTGAAAGCTAGGGATTCATCTGAACACAATACACGCATAGTAGTATGATGCGATGTGTTTACTCGATGAGGGCATCTACGTTGGAATAACACAGCTGCGGCCCCACTACCTGGTACCCTTCAGTACAAATACGGCTTTGGGACCTCTGACACGCCATAACTCTTCAGTAATCCTACAAATCCACTCAAGTTATGCACTCGAGGTTTATTCGGACGATGGAATCCCCATTTATTGAGACGTTGTAACAGCGCAACCAAACTCTACAGATGATACTAGTACTTACCGGGTATAAAATATAATTTCCTTTTATCGTTGAGCGAATTGTTGGTGAAAATACGCTAGTGCGGTTTTGATAATTTTGGAACAATAATTTCTGAACTTTTCCAAAACAAATCCATCTGTATCCAACATTTTGAACAAACGACTGGCCATACAGCATCCCACTTACCTAGAATTTGTTAGTTCTTTCAACACCTCTTCGGCGAAACTTTAGAAATGCCAAAAAACACGAGCAGATGCAAAGGAACCTGGCCGCCATCTGAAGCACAAAACGTGAAGCTCCTTCACGGATATCAAGTAGTTTTAACTAACTGCGATAGAAGAAGCCATTCATAGGCAGGAAATAGTAAATTATTTAACTAGAAAAATCACAGATCGAGAGAGTGCTAATAATGTCAAGGACATGTCATTCTTTTATAGATAATATTAAAACAAAAGCCTTTACACCACTAAACCAAGAATCAATTACAAGAAGCGGAATTTCGACGGTGGTTGTGAAGTAGCACTAGCTGGTTATAACATTCACCTCATGTAATGTGGAGTTGGTGAAAGCTGGGAGGCGACTGGAGCGACCATTTACTGTCGGTGACAAGGATAATCTTGGGGAGGGACGAAACGCTGCAGAGGATTTCTTCTAATTCGTTGTCATCTCAGTCCCTTGAACCTGACTCCGGTTAAGGTCATACGGCAGGTGGGTAGTTCAAGGGGGACCAACCGCCCAGCTATTCAAAAGGATAACGAGGAATAATATATTATTACAGTCCGAAACGTGAGTTAAATATATAAGAGCTCCAACAGTCGCATGGCATTTGATGTTGTTCCTTCGTCCAGGGCTGCTTCATTATTCAGAAATGTTATATAAACAGGTTGAAAGACTTTTGTCTCTAGTTCCATTTTGTTTTATTCGCGAATAATTTTTTTCCTTCGAGGTTTACATTAAACTTTTCAAGTTTGAAGCCCTGAGAGGAAAATCTCTGAAAAATAGAAAAAGTTCTTCACGATTTAAAGACCTATAATTCTAATACGATCACCAAATTTGTCTTTCCATAAATTCTGTTTACAGTAGCATATAAGATTAAAGATATACTCTATCCACTCATAAAAATGCTGCAATTATACACAACGGTTTAACATTTTCCGTTGTAGCGGAATAATAGCTTCCTATGAGCGTAAGAACCTGATTTAGTAGGGTCGTTTTTTGTGGAGGACACCTATACGAAACTCCCCGCAAAGGCGGAAGTGGCATACCATTAAATATAAATAAATAAATGAATCAAATATTGGGGAGAAGCCCAGCACTACCCGACGCCGACCCGAGGTGGGGTGGGGGGGGGGGGGGTAAGGATGATGAAGGAAGTTGGGAAGAGAAAGTGGGATAGGAAGTGCCCCTATAAAACGATCACCAGTTAAGATATGAGCCGCGCAAGACACGGGTGGTGATACCAAGGAGTACTCCCGCAGAGATGCTCAGCTCGCGTAACTCCGTGGCACTTTTCCCACGGATCTGCTCCTAACCCCAGCTCGCCTGCTGAGTTCGCGACTGCACTGTATGAGTCAGTAGCTGGTAGAGAGCTCCGGCAGTGCTCCGAGGTCCCTTTCTCCTCCCAATGGGTGGACTTGGCTTCGGAGGGCTTAGGGGCCCGCGACTAAGAAGCTTTCATGCCATCCGTGTGGCCTCACTAGCCACAGCGGTAAGGTGCTCCAGAGGTAGTCGCGGGACTGTTAACACCCTTTGCCGTGCCTGTCGGGGTGCTAATGAGAACCTCTATCATGTGGTGCAAGTCTGTCCACGAACCCATGGTGGCCGCATCCACCGTCACGATGCGGTTGCCAGGCAGGTGGCAGGTGCGTTGTCATCAAGCGGCTGGGATGTTGAGAGGGAGAGGCTGTACCATGTGCCACGTAGCAGTGGGTTGAAGCCGGACATGTTTGCCATTAAGCCTGACGGGTCTGCAATTATCCTGGATGTCCATGTGGTCAACGGCAGCGTGGACATGGAGCAGACCTGGAGGGCTAAGGAAAGCAAGTAAAACAGAAATGATTTGCGGCAATCAGTGTCCCGGCACAAGGGAGTGGCGGCTGATAACATCAGGGTACTGGCAGCGACCTTGTCATAGCGCGGGGTGTGGTGTGGGAAAAGTGCCATGGAGTTACACGAGCTGGGCATCTCTGCGGGAGTACTCCGTGGTATCACCACCCGCGTCTTGCGCGGTTCGAATCTTAACTGGTGGTCATTTTATAGGGGCACTTCCTTTCATCCCACTTCCTCTTCACAACTTCCTTCATCTTCCTTACCCCCACCAGCCGGCGTCGGGTAATGCTGGGCGTCTCCCCATTATTTTATTTATTTGTGTTTTATGGTGTGCACCCTCCGCCTTTGAGGGGAGTTTCGTTTAAAAAAAAAATTAAAAAAAATAAAAATTAAAAAAATGAAAAATCCTCTGTTATTATGTACCTATTCGATAAAAGCTGCAAATCCCTGCACAACGGTTTATTATTTTGTATCGTAATCTGTTACAGATCACAGCTCTCTGTATAGATAACCCGTCATATCATATAATAATTATGTACTGTTCTATACATATTATGCAGATCGCAGATCCTCCGTAGGTTAGTACCTAACCCCGTACTCATTACTAGGTACCTACCTAAATCACGAGTTAAATGTTGCTAAAATAATTCTGTCGATGACAAACAGTAACTAAAATGGCAAAAAGAAACGCAAATAATGAAGTTCTGAAGGAAAATTGTTGATGTGGAGTGCAATAGACGCCCCTTCTGCGTAGATCACTATTTTCTGTGGCCAATACCTACCCCCGTGGTCAAGTATAATGAAAAGTTGTGTAATAACTTGCCCATCAATAATACCTCAACGGTTGTTCGAGTTGCAAAAGTACCGATCAACAAAATCCAGCCCCTTGTAGGTAGATGAACCATTGTGTAATAATTTACCGTTCTGTAATAATTTACCCTTCTGTAATAATTTACCCATCAATAATACTTCAACGTTTGTTCAAGTTTCAGAAGTACCTACCAACAAAATCCAATAGTCCATTACTTATCAAATGAAATAATATCGCAGAACAACCAACTCGACTTCATACAGCCATCCTTGATTATAATCAGGGGCTCCCTAGTGATGATATACCGGCCGGGTTTATACCGTTTGATTCAAGATCGTGTTTACGAAGCTTTCAGGTGCACACGAACGGCTAGACTTGAATGCTCGGGGTGGTCTCAAAAAATTGTTTAGCTCAAGACAAATTTGATAAAAAACCATACCCTTCAATCGAGTGTTTTCGAGCTACGGCGTTCTGAAGATTTCAACCCCTACTTTTAACCCCTTAGAGATGACTGACAGTAACGTCGAGCTTCGAGGACCAACTAGACCCCGAACGGAACCTATAACCCGAACTTCATCAATTTTTTTTTTCATGTTAACTAAGAGAAGTGGTCAATTTCGTGTAATTCTGGGTATATAATCGACATTTGCTCGAAACTGTATCGAACTACCGGCACCAAACTCTGGATGTAGTAAGAAGAATACATGTTTAGTACCGCATGTAAATTCGGCGAGTGGGAATGTTATAGAAACAATCAGCCATAAGGACCTTATATGCAAAGATGACAGTTTCGGGACATTCTGGAAATATATTCGATAGTTCCTCAAAACTATATCGAGCTATCGGCACCAAACTGTGGAAGTAGTGAGAAGAATGCATGTTTAGTACCGCATGAGAATTTGCTGACTGGGAATGTGATAGAAGCAATCAGCCATAAGGACTTAGTGTATGCAAAGATGTCAGTTTCGTGTGATTGTGGGGAGATATTCGTTATTTTCTCAAAACTGTATCGAGCTATCGGCACCAAACTCCGGATGTACTTACAATATTATAAAGCGACTACCTCATGTGAATTTGGTGGATGGGAATATGACAGACAATCACCTATAATGACAGTGTGCGAAGAGGTCAATTTCGTGTAATTCTGGGTATACATTCGATATTTGTTCAAAACTGTATCGAGCTATTGGTACCAAACATTCGATATCGTTTCATTAAAGGAGACTCACTACTCTTAGTCGTCAGTTAGACATGTTGTTAAATAATATTTATTCGTCTGGGCGTAGAATGCAATGTTAATGCAGATTTCAAAAACCAGTGTCGGCCTTGATACGCACGCCTTGCTTACCGAATCTATGGCTGGGATTTCTATGGTTAATTACACACTGGTGCGAATTTGTATGAAAATTTAATTCCCGGGCCGGCTCCAGTACTCGATTTAGGGCTTTCCGGGGGGGGGGGGGGGGGGCTCGGGGGTATTGACCACAGAAAACAGTGATCTACGCAGAAGGGGCATCTATACAGGTAAATAATAAACGTTGTGTAATAATTTGCAGCGTTCTTACCAAATGGTGATACATGTTGAGGAAGGGAGTTAATTATTTTAAATGAAACAAGATATTACCAGATGTTCTCAGGTTATACCCACTTTGAGGAAAATCGCCGGCAACTCAGTAAGTATCTACTGGCAAAATGGAGGGTAGCGGCATTTATGAAGGTCAAGGGAACAAAGACAGCAACTATTCGATTTCCCCCGTCAGAAATGGGCAATGAACTTAAGATGGGTATAGAACTCCAACGGATTTAGTTAGGATTCTGGCGACATTCGAAAGCATGTACCCTCTACCCCTCTTGAGCCTCGTTAAATACGGTAGAAAACGGGATTCGAGGCAACTGCGGCGGTCCGGGAGCACTTGAAGGTAATTCCAGCTCAAGGCAGTAAAAGGGAGTGAAACTCTGTTCGGTCACTTCTGCGTGCGACCTAGAAATTATTTCGTTTTTTTCTTTCTTTTTTCTAAGGAAGAGAAAAGAACTTTTTTAAGTGGAGAAGGAATGAATCTGTTGGTGAACTCAATGGTGGAGTATCGAGTAGTAACGAGAGGTCCATAAAACCAGGAAAACCGTGACAGTTACACACCTCTGATAGCTAAACTTCTTAAAAAGCCATAACACTTTTGAGGGAAACTCACTCGCCGAAGAAAAAGGCGCTATAGAAGTGCTGTGAAGGTTTTGCCGCGGCACTTTCCTAAATCGAGTAGAAATGTTGAACATTAGGGTGCATTATAATAATTTTTTGAATCGTTAGTAGCAAAAAATACTAAAATATTAAACGTGAAAAATACGTTGTTCGCCGATTTTATCCAAATTCTTATTCAAACCCACTTCTTGCTCTTCTCAGTGTAATGGGCGTCCCACTCCAAGCGTGGTGATGTTCGGGGTATTTCAGAGGACACGGCTCTCATTTGAACGAAAAAGTGGCTGCAGCACAAACAAGGTTATAGGGATCCCTCTTGTACAGCAACCATCTACGTAGTACGACCGCCGAACGCTCTGAAACGAGGAATCCAACCTCAACAAATATATCAGCCCTTTTGCTCGGGAATCACCGCGCGTCTGTGAGTTCGGGCCCCTCGGCGTCTTCCCCACCTAGACTAATGAATTCACGAAGGCGGTAGTGGAATTGCCGCAGTACATTACTCCAAGTTCAACACACTCTAAAGCTTAGTCCTTCGGGCCCTTCGCCGTCCCCCATCTTATGGCAGGAAGTTATGCAAACGTTTTGCAAACATTCAGTTTGAATCCTCGCTCTCAACTAAGTTTCAGCTCCCATTTCAATATAGCCACGGTTAATTGCCATTACGGAGCTGCTGAGAACAAGTGTATTCAAACGAAGGCGGCTTGTTGGCTCAGGCGTTACCCAAAACGTGATCCTGATTCCTCCAGCCAACAGAATCTACTTAGAAGATTCAACTTGTGTTGTCTTCAGTTTGTTGCATTCGTTATAGGTAATATATTAGGTATTATCATGTGTTCACATTTGAACCACCTCAGCATTTTGTAGCTGAATTTTTAGACGCAATGCAAATCCGGAAGCTCTCTGTCAATAGGTTCTACATGACAAATCGTGGTTGGTCTGATCGGTTCACAATGTAAAATCTCAAATCAAGTGGGCTGAGACGAATTTATGGGAATAATGGGTGTACAACTACTAATTATAACTGTGTGGATAATAATTGTGTAAAAACTCCTAAGGGCGCAAAATCGAAGCGCTCTGTCAATTCTGATTCCGGAATCATAATACTTCTGAACACAGTACACCGAGCCTCTTCCTGTTTTGGTTTATTATTTTCAGTAATGAACCTTTGAAGTCGACCACGAAAAAAGAGGATTTAATCCCCCCCCCCCCTCCTTAAATTTTCATGGTTTACGTTTCAAGGTACCTATGTCGAATACGAATATCGATTGAAAATATTTCCGTCCGTCCGCTGTACTCCGTCCGCGGCTTTTTCCTTAGTTCTCATGAACCAAAATTCACGAAATTTGGTATACAGGTCCCGTTTTGGCTCTAGTTGGTCCTAGAAGCTTGGCGTTTCTGTCACTCAAATCTAAGGGGTGGAAAATAGGGGTTGAAATATTCAGGGCAGCCCTATCTCGGAAAATTTTAGTTTGAGGTGTGGGTTTTCTCGCATTTTTAAATAGTTTGATTTTTTCTGACTTTTTGAGACCAACTGGAGCATTCTAAGACGTCGCCATAAAATTCGCTATGAAATTTGCCCTAAAGAGCAGCGTTTTTGTAGCCGTGAAGCTGGGTTGAGACCACAAACCATTTGTCTTGCGGCCAGGTGGCTGCCGTGGCGGAGCGGTCGAGAAGTCGGGCTTTTACACTCAGAGGTTCGAATCCCAGTTCCGGGACCGAATATTTTTCAGTTCACATCAACAAGTTCCCCTCCGAACTACATTTGTGTTTCTTTTTGCCACTTTAGATAATGCTTGAACATTCAACGCATGATCTTAATTTGTAGTGGGGAAGAGCTACTAAGTACGGAGGGGCTGTGATCTATACAGAAGGGTTATCTATACAGAGAGCTGTGACAGAAGGGCGCCCCAACCAAAGTAATAAACCGTTGTGTAGGGATTTGCAGAGTTTTTATTCTACAATTTTGGCTACGTTCGACGTAGCCAAACTCCTACAAATTCAGTTTGAGCCTGAGACGGTATACATGTCCAACAGTCAGTTTAGTAAATCAATACGGATGAACAACGAAACCTCCTTTGGAAGAGACAGATAAATGCGGAAACTGAAATAGTTATCTGGAATAAGTGAGTGAATCAGGCGGTCATAGCAATGAAATGTGGGGAGGAAAAAGCCTTGGAGAAAGAACTATGTTGGTTGGTGGATCATAGTTTTAAATCACTGGCAATATATCGTTCAACCCACTCTCGGGTAAACAGTGAGAGAGAGGAGGGTATGGAAGAAGGAACTTTCCTCCTTTCTCAAGACACTGTTTGTCGCTTGCTGACTGTATCGGGGATCTTCCTCTCCGTTGATGTACAACCTATCGATTTTTTTATAGAGGAGATTCCCGTGGATGAGCGACCAAAACATCTTAAAGTAACAGTGTTAGTGAAAGGGCAGGAATATAATTAATAGTTCAATTAATATTTACTGGTTTGTTGTATCACGACAATTATTTTAAAAGTGAATTCCAGATGAAAATTAGACTGGCTGTGATATTGTTGAACTCCGCCTTACGAACTACTCTTCGCATCACTTCTGATGGGCAGACTACGGGAAAGTTTCTCATATTAGGACCAGCGTCCACTCATTGATGCGACACACTGTACTGACTAGTTCAGATCCGTCCATTCTCTATAAGGGAAACATGATCATGGTTGTCTCCAAGAAAGATGAGGAGTCCACTCAATTACTCTACACTATCTGAAACCTACATAAAAAACCTACATTATTACATATTCCACAGGTTTGGTAGAGTGGAACCCTTGCAGAGGCTGTTAAACTATATTCCCATGTTAATATTACTATACACTGTTCAAGTGTTATCTCATTAACCGCCAAGCTAACCAACTATTCACGAATATCACAGTCAATTATCGGTACCTGCGGGTCAACAACCGTAAAAAATCTGTTAATTGAAATTCATTTATTAAAATGAGGGATATTAGCTTCGTTCGCGGTGTGTTTTTCTGACGGTCAGGGAACCGTCTGAAGCCACTTTTCTGATCGTGCCAACACGCATGCGCCACAAATACAGACTTTCAAACTCACAATGGACCGGGTACACCGCGAACGCTTGGGAATGAAATCTGACTGCAAACTGCAAACGCTGTGTAACCTGCAAATGTCTAACCTTCCTGATTGTGTGGTGTCGTCGTCGATCTTGATTTTTTTCTGCTTTTTGACGTTTGTTATACAAATCATACCTATTAAGGTTCATTGAAAGGCTGTGACATGTGGATGTGTGAGAAGTTCATATTATGTCATCATTGATCTCTGCTAATTTATTTCTTCTTTTTATAACAATAATACTAACGTTCGTCCTGTAGGTTGATTTCGGCTAATTTATTACTTTTTTAATTCTTCAACTTACTCAAGTCTTATATTACGATTATTCCTATGCTTCTGATGAATGGGTAGACTATCTTCTATATATGTTCCTAGTTGTAATATAGTTCCATGTTTTGCTTCGAGTATTCATCTCTTACCAATGTTATGCATTCCTTTATCTCAACTTGTACTTAGTCGAAGTACTTTTAATAAAAATAAATCGAAATCTCTGTAGTTTTCTTCCTAACTAATGACCTAATGGGATGTTTATCAAATTCGGTATACCAGTGTACTTCTGTGGAATAATTGGTGACTGAAGAAATACCTAATCGAAAGTTTGAAGTTCGTTGTTAGGTAGGTACCTAACTAATTTTGCTGATAACTGACTACACATTCTTCATGTGCTCATTTTTTGTTAATATAGCTATGCATTCGGTTTCCTCAAGGGTCAATAATCTGATAAAACGGCTGAAATCACCGGAAACTTCTACAAAAAAAAGGTAGCATAAACTGTGAATTCAGCCAGAAAAATACAATTTCAACAATCGAAGATAATTTGTCAAAATTAGGAGCCTAATTCGAGTGGGCCAAAATTGGCAAAACCAACTATTGCTAGGCCAGTTCTTGGAACACCCACCGTAATCGTAACATTAGGTAGGTGCGCATAGGTAAGTGGCACTAAGTTTTTCAGTTGGGATATTCAACCGACCACCTCATTATTGCACACGAAATAAATCTATAGTAGCAATTTTGTATGTCCATTACAATTTTTTTTAAACCCCTCTACTTATTTGTGCCAGTAGAATTTGCGGCGTTTATCGTTATGGTAGGAAACTTGATTCAGGGACATACAAGTGCTCACTATAAGATCAGTCGTTGAAGGATATATGGTGATTGAAATACAAAAGCTTGGGTAGTTATGTAAACCATACTATAATAAAAAATGAATTCAAGACGCTAGTAGAGATGCCAATCTGTCCCTAACAGAATGGCCAGTGACGTCTTCTGGATGAGAATGAACAAAAAAAGTTTCCTCGTCGTATACAGGAAAAACTTCTTCCAGATAGTTTTCTTTTTTTTTTCACTGGATGGAGTAAGTCCAAATCATCTTCCGATGACACCTCGATAGGAGTGATCGACCCCTCATCACTGGATGAACTCATCACGAGAAGTACCAAAACGCAAGTGAGAGAAGTGGGTGGGCAGGGTTATTAGAATGAACACACAGAACGAATAACAACGACGAACGACGGTGCGATGAGAAATGATTTGATTGGCTTAAACGGGCGAGCGGTAGTGGGGGGCGAGCAGTCAGAAAGGAGTACATCGGAAAATCCGCGGACTGATCTGACGGTCTTCGAACTGTCTTCGAACCGCCAGAAAAACACCGCGAACAGCATCCCATGGATGCTATACAGTCCGAGACGAGTCCGCAAGACCACCGCGAATGCCAAATGATGGATCTGACGGTTTGAAGACAGTCAGATGGCCACCGCGAACGAACCTATTAAGTCCCTTCTAAAATTCGCTCAGATGGCTAGAACTTTACATTGCTAGAGCAAGTTTCCAATGTTAGCACGGTAGTTCTCGTGTCACGACACCAGTGGAATACATAATTATAACGGACTAGTGAGAACAGTTAAGAGTCTTGGAATAAGTCACCAGCAGAATAATATATAGCAGTATGGTCCATTCCCAGAATAAATAGTATGGTCCAGTCACCAGCAGAATAAATAGTATGGTCCATTCCCGCTATTCTATTTGATTCCGTCGCTTCTGCTGGCAACGATATTATTATACCAAAACCTCAGAAGATCTGGTTTTGATTAGGTTTTCTCTTGAGACTTCTGAATCCTAGAATCATTATGGAGTATTATTGTTCGGAATTATTTTTTCAATACGTCATGTTGCAATGGCAGCGTGAGGTTTTTACATAGACTGCACCTACTCAATGTTGTATATCACTCCTGCCGATCCAGATCACCTGAAGCCTCTAAAGAGACAGCAACTGACTATGTCAGGAGGAAAGGAGGTCTTACTGGTTCCCATAAAAACAACCAAGCCCCTTGTAAAACTCGCATGGGACCTAAAACCGACCTAATGCCCCCTTCCCCATTTTGGCATCATTTTATTGATGCCTCTATCACCTTGTACTTCCTGTTTCATAACAGGTTATTAAACAAGATAACCAAATATATTTACGACATACGGCTTCCTACATTGTGTTTTGTACTGATAGCCGAGTTGGCACATCAAAGCACGATGAAAAATTCAAAGATGCCCAAGAACAGGCCTATAGAACGACCATAGTCGATCAAACAATTAGCTTGGGATATTTATATTACTGGTATTATTATTACTTATTTATATTACTGGTATAATTATTACTATGTTGGGTACCAGTATGTCGGGTACTACTATATCGAGTGTTATTACTTATTTTTATTACTGGTATAAGTATTACTATGTCGGGTTTATGGGAGAGCTGCAAAAACTGTTTACTAGGTACTAATTTTGCCTATTTATTCGATGATGAACCTTTGCAATCGAGAAATTAAAAAAAAAAATCCTCAAACCCTCTTAACATTACCCGTTGGCTCACATTTCAATGCACGTAAACAAATAGTTCATTACTGAAAATAATAGGTAAATGAAAAGGTATCAACCCCCCCCCCCCCTCCCACCATTATTATTATTATTATTATTGTTATGATTATTTGAGTGGTCATCACCCGTGGGGGTACAGTGATGGCAATTAGGTAGGTCGCTCCCTCCGCCTTGTGCACAAGGACAATATCAGGCCGGCGCGCAGTACTGGCAGATCGGTCGATAGCTCCTTGTCCCAATACATCTTGTAATTTTCATTCTCCAAGTACCTGACTGGCTCATACTGGAATTAGCGCGTCCTGTCTTGAACAAGAGCGTGCTTTAAGGCCAGCTCTTCCAGCTTCCACCTTATTATTATTATTACCATTGTAACTTGTTGTGGTTTAAACTTATCAACATTCCTATCGCTCTGAACAACCGATTTGAGGTCATGCCCCATGAGATAAACTTTAAATAACTCTAAAACTAAATTGAAGAAGATGTATCCTTTGATATGTCTGTCTCTCTACGCTGGAATGAAAGAGTGCTGAAACCAAAATGGTCGAACACACTAACCCGACGATTTAGATTTAGCTTAATGTATCTGAATTCTAAAAACCACGAGTAAGAGAGGAAAATATACTAAAATTAGAAAAAAACAATCCCAATCCAAGACCACTCTGTGTCCTAAGCCGTTGCAAATGATTCGAAAGTTAATTTGAACCAACGGTCCAATGGTTTTTAAGCAAGGGAAGGAGATTAAAAGGGAACCGGCCACAAGGGACCGACAAACGTAGAAGAGGAGTTACAAGGGAGTCGCAAGTCAAGCTTATGAAGGGGAAAATAACAGTAATGGGAATTAGATTGTGTTTTTGTCTGATAACTGTAACTCGGTAAAGATACGGGTAGACGGTTGATGTGTGTAGAGGGCAATGCGCTGATAAATCATATTCAAACAAACTCATCAGGGGCGGCAGGAAAACCCATCTTCCGCATGTTATCGCATCCTCTTTCGATAAATAGGATTTTCGGAACAGCGATATTTCCTAGTGGTAGGGTGGATGGGTACGATGTTGCGGGGTGGTGATGGCGGGGGGGGGGGGGTGGTGGTGGAAAAAGGGTTGGACTCGGAATTAACGCGAAACTAATTTTCAGAGGGTAAACTTGTTTGTAGAGGGTTGCACCAGACTCTTATCTGCTTCCACCTTTTGTACTGTACGGATGAGTGTCTGCCGTGATGCGATTAATGAACTGTTTGCTGTAATAATGGCTCTGCATTAGCTCCCTGGGCAATATTGTTGATTTAGCAAAGATAAACCCTCCAGGTATTCCGTTTAATCAATTTGAGCTGAAGTATCGCTGTTTCATTGGTTCCGAGTACATTTCACTTATCAGAAGGGCTTCGAATTTGTGCGATGCTTTCTAAACTCAGTATTTTCTCCAGGTGTTGTGGCTGGAAGGAATCGTCCCGCATAATACTGATCAATGATCTGTAATTGATCATAAGTTCCTTATTCGTGAGAATTGTTGGAAAGAATTGGAATCCCGCTGTTCACGTGACAGATAATGTTACTGATGATTAGAGTGATGGTTACCTACTTGCTGATGATGACAAGATGGCCTAACAATCGGATGTTGCACCTCCAATCCGGGGTTTGGTGTGTATGAGCAATAGGTTAAAAGTAAATCTCGACTAAAAAATTCCCCCGATGTCCAGGATTATTGGAAAACGCTGCAAATTATTACACAGCGGTGTATTATTTACCTGTATAGATGCCTCCTCAGCGTAGATCACTGTTTCCTTGGTCAACGTCTACTCTCGAGCCCCTCCCAGGAAACCCCTAACCAGTGTATTGGAGCCGGCCCAGGAATTACAGCTTCATAAAAATAAGTGGGATTCAATAATTCTATCATTAATATTATTTGTTATTATTCATGAAGCATATGGTAAATAATAAACCGCCGTCTAATAAATGAGCCGTTGAGCAATAAACCGTTAGGTATGTAAGAAACCGTTGTGCATTAATCTACCAGTATAGGTGCTGCGTAGATCACTCTTTTCTGGGGTCAATACCTACCCTTGTGCTCCCCCCAAGAAAGCCCTAAATCGAGTACTGGAGCCGGCCCGGGAATTGAAATATCATACAAATGAGCGGGATTCTACCGGGATTATACAGCTGGATTCACGATCATGTTAACGAAGCCTTTCGGTGCAAACAAGCGGCGGACGTACAATGCTCCTGGTGGTCTCAAACAATTCTTTAGTTCAAGATCAGTGTTTAAAAACGTTCAAACAACCGTACCCCTTCTACTGAAAGTTTTCAGCTAAGGCGTTCTGAAAATGTCAACCCCTATTTTTCACACCTAAGAGATGGCTGACATTAACACCGGGCTTCGCGGACCAACTAGACACCAGACAGGACCTACAAACCAAATATCGTTAATTTCGGTTCATGGTAACTAAGAAAAGCGTGAAGTACGGCTTACGACGGGCGGACAGAATTTTTTGGTTTATTATTTTCAATAATGAACTTATGGAATCAAGCATGAGAAAAAAAAAAATGTAACCCCCCTCCCCTCATAATTTGAAGGTTTCCGTTTCAAGGTATGCAGAATCCGACAATGCAATAAAAAAAATTCTGCCCGTTCACCGTACGCCGTACTTCGCACCTTTCTAGTTACCATGAACCAAAATTGACGAAATTCTGTTTATAGGTCCCATTTGGGGTCTAGTTGGTCCTCGAAGCTCGGCGTTAATGTCAGTCATCTCTAAGGGGTGAAACATAGGGGTTAATATCTCCAGGACGCCGTTATCTCGATTTTTTTTAACGTTTTTTAATAGTTATCGAACTTGGGAGTTTTTTAAGACCACCCGGAGCATTGTTTGTCCAGCCGTTCGTTCACATTAAGGCCCAGATTTCGCACCGACAGGCTTCTTCAACAGGAGGGTGAATGAAATTGTATACATTCAGCCCAGATATCATTGCTAGGGACGCAGCAACAATTGGGAATTGGCCCGAGATGATCACTGGTAGGGAGTACCTGATTCTAATCACGGATGGCTGTATGAAGTCGACTTGGTTGTTTTGTGATATTATGTCATTTGAAAAATGATAGCTGTTTTGGACTTTGTAAGTTGAACAAACGTTGAAGTGTTATACACAACGGTAAATTATTACACGACGGTAAATTACTACACAACGGCAAAATATAGCATAACGGTTTATTATGCTATACACGCAGAAGGGGCCCTGTACAGGTAAATTATTACACAATGGTTTATTATTTACCTTATGCGTCATGAATAACTACAAATAATTAATGACTGAATTATGTATGTAACTTTATTTCCCGGGCCGGCTCCAGTACTCCAGTTATGGCTTTCCTGGGTGGAGCTCGGGGGTACTGACGACAGAAAACATTGATCTACGCTGAAGGGGCATCCAGGTAAATAATAAACTGTTGTGTTATAATTTGCAGCGTTTTTTATTGCATTTTTGGATTCTGCATATCTTGAAACGGAAACCATCATATTTTAGGTGGTCTTGGGGAGGGGGGGGGGGGTCAAAAAAATCATTTCACGCTCCATTCCAAAGGTTCATTATTGAAAATGATAAACCAAAAAAGTTATTTTTTCCTAAGAAAAAAGTAACCTCATCAATCATCATAAAGAAAACTGCGGGAAACCTACAAGGATAAAACTTGACGATAGTAAGTAGGTGAAACAGCAAAGCACGTAGCCGTCGCTGATATATTATTATAATATATTACATATTACGTATATATTTATATTGTATATTATTATTTATTATATGCTATAGTATTATATAGGTATTATATTATATTATTATATTATTATATTATTATATTATTATATTATTATATTATTATATTATTATATTATTATATTATTATATTATTATATTATTATATTATTATATTATTATATTATTATATTATTATATTATTATATTATTATATTATTATATTATTATATTATTATATTATTATATTATTATATTATTATATTATTATATTATTATATTATTATATTATTATATTATTATATTATTATATTATTATATTATTATATTATTATATTATATTATTATATTATATTATTCTATTATTACTAGCCTGACCGCTCGCTTCGCTCGCTATCCGAGATTCGCTGTACGCAGTATCGTGGAACCAACAAACGACGGAAAAATCCCATAGCCTACTGGGTATTTGTGCCCAATTTTATCAAAATCCGTCAAGCCATTCAGGAGTTGACCATGGTCGACCATATTTCCGCTATGGTCAGGGAATTAAAAATGCGCCTACGTTCAACTTCGGAGGCTACCGGATATTGGTGCCAAATTTGGTCGATATCCGTTGAGCAATTCGGGATTCGACCATGGAGGGGCTTATGGATGCGCTATGGTCGACCGCGGGGGTAGTCCGAAGGGTCGATCGTAGATAGAATTTCACGTAGATTACGAATACGCGATAAAAAATAGGGGTTACCATTTCAATTAACGAAGTTGACCATGGTCGACCATAGTTCCGCTATGGTCAGGGAATTAAAAATGCGACGTTGCACAACTTGGGAGCCTACTGGATATTCGTGCCAAATTTGGTCGATATCCGTTGAGCAATTCGGGATTCGACCATGGAGGGGCCCATGGATGCGCTATGGTCGACCGCGGGGGTAGTCCGAAGGGTCGATCGTAGATAGAATTTCACGTAGATTACGAATACGCGATAAAAAATAGGGGTTACCATTTCAATTAACGAAGTTGACCATGGTCGACCATAGTTCCGCTATGGTCAGGGAATTAAAAATGCGACGTTGCACAACTTGGGAGCCTACTGGATATTCGTGCCAAATTTGGTCGATATCCGTCAAGCCATTCAGGAGTTGACCATGGTCGGCCATAGTTCCGCTATGGTGAGGGAATTAAAAATGCGACGTTGCACAACTTGGGAGCCTACTGGATATTCGTGCCAAATTTGGTCGATATCCGTCAAGCCATTCAGGAGTTGACCATGGTCGACCATAGTTCCGCTATGGTCAGGGAATTAAAAATGCGACGTTGCACAACTTGGGAGCCTACTGGATATTCGTGCCAAATTTGGTCGATATCCGTCGAGCCGTTAGGCCGTGGGAAGACGGACAGACAGACTGACAGACAGACTCACTCACTCACTCACAGAGATTCGTTTTTATAATATATAGAGATAGAGATATTCGTAGGAATGAATATAATTTCTCTTCTTCTTTTTCGGCTCTACAGTCCACTGTAGACCTTGACCTCCCGCATTAATCTTTGCCCAACCGATCTGTCTCTGGTTTTGGTTCTCCATATGGCGAAGCGCATCTTGCAGAGTTCATCTTCTACGTCTTCCAGCCGTCCTCTTCTCCTTGTACCAGGCAACTTCATATTCAGCACCTTATTGGGCATTCGACTTTTACTCACTCGCTCTACATGACCCGACCAACAGTCCTTAAGCCTTGATGACGCGTGTTATATTCTCTTGGTCAATCAGTGCCTCCAGCTCCAGATTCATCCGAATCCGCCGGGCTCCTCCCATGCAGACAGCTCCATAAATATCCTTCTCGGGACTTTCCTTTCGAAAATCGGAAGTACCTGCTGATCCGACTGCTTCATCACCCACGTCTCTGCACCAAACGTCTAACCCGTGTTCGGCACAACTTTACTTTTGTTTTTCTGGTGATGAGTGACGACTCGAATTGGGACAAGAGGCTGTAGCATGCCCTGCTGCCAGCCATGATTCTCTCATCAAAATGAACAGTGATGAGGGAAGTGCATCTCCCTGCCTCACGCCCCATCTATTGCAAATGATGTACTGATCTGGTTCCCAACCAGTATAGTGACTGTAATTTTCTCCAATCTGACAGCTTCGAAGGGATCTAAAATGTTCAAGGGTAGCAATCAACACTGTGCTCGGTCAACTAGATCAAATGCTTGCCTGAAATATATAAAAAGCTAATGCATGTCAATACCACATCCGTAAAACTTTTCAAGCACCTGGCGTAACACGAAAATTTGGTCTACAGTACCCCTTTGTGGTCGGAATCCACAATGATATTCAGTACTTCTCCGGAGTGTTTTTCCATCTCTTTGAGAGGACGTGCGCCAATATTTTGTAGACTACATTTAATAGTCTTATACCTACCCCTGTAGTTTTGACACATCGCTTTGTCTCACTTTTTGAAAATTGGAACAGTTATCCCTTCTCTCCACTCTCCGGGCATCTCTCCTTGGTCCCACGTACTAAGAATGAACTTGGGAGTCTTTTGGCCAGTTCTAGACCACTATGCTTGAAAAGCTCACCTGGTGCTTTATTATGTACCCTCATCAACCCCCATAAAGAAAAATGAAGGAAACCAACAAGGATAAAATACGATGATAGTAAGCAGTTGAAACAGCGAAGCGCGTAGGCGTTGCTGATACGTAATGTACGTAGGAATTATTATCATTTATATACTTTTACTTTAACAACAGCCAATATTTCGGACTAGAAACACTGGACTTCTACTTTTGCAAAAAATTATGTCAGCATTGGTGGGGGGAAAAAATCTACAGAGTGCGAAGAGAGCGAAACGGTCCGAGACAACAGGGTTTGTGTCTGCTGTCATGAATATGCCGCCAACGGTTGGTTGGCCGTTCGAACACCACTGTTTATTGCTGGCCCTTCTTGCAATAGAGACCTACTCGTTCAGTGCTTGGTTTCAGCGCGTCACAGGTAGAGTTTCAGTGGGGCGGAAAAACGCCTTCCATCCCAGGGTGTCCGTGTTATGACGTAGGTAACAGCTCTTATGAAAGCGCCTGAATGACTATGTCAAAGACTTCTCGGGGAAAGCGATCTCCTCACTTGACAGGCGTAACCCTGCATCCTGTATCCTATCCCAGTTTTACAACCGGCAGTAGGTACTTCATCACCTGTCGGCTGCTCGGTTGGTTTTTCGAAAAACTCGGGTTCGACGAACAAAAGAGCCGCTCCCACGGGCTCTGGACAGGGAAAAAGATCAAGCGACGGAGACAATAACGCTTGGGGGTGACCCGGCAGCACTGTTTAATTTCAGCCCTTTTCAATGTTGGCTCTCGAATCAATACGCCCCTATATCACGTCTATCGGTTCATCCCAAAAAATACTCCGTAGATATCTCGTGAATAAAACAAAAGGGCAGAGGATATAGGAACAGAAATGGAGGTCAAGCGCAGTCACGAAACTGAGATGTCAGCACTGATGAGAGGTCCCGCAATCCTAAATCCAGCTCAGTGCGAATGATGAATTTCAAACGTGAAAGTCCTCTCTGGATTTGGGATTCGTTACCACCAAATATTTATTTCACGGAACAATACTAATCGGGACGTCCGAATGTTGGTAAAAATGTACTTTTGGGATTATGTGCAACATGTTTTAAATGTAATGTGGAGGAACAATGGAATTCATACTAATCATTCATATAAAGCGGTAAGATTTGGGTGCCGCACTCGCCATGCTGCGCAGATGCGAATGAGAGAATGAGTCTTCTGTTTCCTCCTCAGATGATTTCTTCTACATTCTTTCATCCCTCTCTTGTAGCTCGAGTCACGATGATTCCTTCCACAGTATAGACCCACTCCCTACATCTATTGCTCTAGCTACAGCTCTAGCGCAGTCAAAACTTTGCTTTGTATTTTGCCATGTCTAATGCCCAAAGTATTGTGTACATTGTGATGATGTGAATTATTATACTGGCAATACTTCCCCCCACTCTATTGCAATATCCAAGTCCTGGCTTAAACCTTCTCTGCCCAATAAAATGGGTGACTCTCCCAGGCTTTAAAATATTCCGAAATGATCGCCTGATGAAGAGATATGGAGGTGTATGCTTGTATGTATCTCTGAAAAGAATTACAAGCCAAAGTTGTCCTAACTAGAGAAAAATCACTACCCAGTATTTGTTTCTTGAGGTGCAATACCGCGGAAATAATATACT
The DNA here is from genome assembly GCA_954871275.1 of Leptopterna dolabrata. Classification (NCBI taxonomy): domain Eukaryota; kingdom Metazoa; phylum Arthropoda; class Insecta; order Hemiptera; family Miridae; genus Leptopterna; species Leptopterna dolabrata. Next base: position 47,292,830 of record OX940976.1, on the reverse strand, counting down.
ATCGTATACAAACCACCGAAACCCCTTTACGATTTCAATGATCTAAACTCGGTTTTATTGTCCTTGATTAATGCGAACGATCATAATAATTTATTTAGCTGGCGACTTCAATGCCGATGTTCTGAGGGTAGATGGTAAATCCCGAAATGTTTTGGTTGTTGTCCTTCGCGTTATTCCTTCTTGTCCTGCTCATTCTCTAGGTAATTCAAATTCATCAATTTATTGACCTCATCGTCATCAACGAGAAAACATACTGATGGATTTTAAACAGTTCGATGTTCCTGCTATGAGCCTCCACCAGATGATTAATGCCACCTTTAAGTTGCTTGTTTTGAAAAAGTCTGTAATCGAAAAACCCATCCGCAATTTATCCAGTGTAAACAAATAAATGCTTGCCTGTGATATTCAGCTTACTATTTTGGACCCCTTGCTTCACTCACAAAGACTCGAAATGAATGTTTTCAACAGTACGGTGGTTTCCCTTCTCAATAGGCATGCCCCTCTGAGGTTCTGCAAATTCGAGCACCCTTGCAACCCTTGGTTTTATAAACACCAAGCATATAATGATTGGAAAAATTCAGGCGTTTAATGCTTCGAAAAATTCAGGCGTTTAATGCTTGGAAAACTTCAGGTGATGACCGGGATGAAGAGAGGTACAACCGTTTGTACGCTTGGTCCAAAAAATTAGTTCGAGAAGCAAAACGTGGCTTTACATGAAGAAGATCGAGCCATCGAACTCCTCCAAAGTGCTCTGGAGAAAGATTATCGTCCCACAAGTATTCTGCCTCTACTTAAACGCATTTGAATAGTTTAGTTCATTATACAAATGGTGCTTGGCACCTCATCCCAAAATGTATTACACAGACTTTGGTCTGGCGTTCGACCGAATCATAGTTGTGAGAGCGCCTTACTAAAGATTACAGGTGACATTAGATGGGGAAATGAACATGTAAAGTATTCCATTCTTGCTCTTATCGACTGTAAAAATACGTTTGGCTCTGTCAACCATAGTCTCCTGATCCATGAAAAATCCTCTAGCTTTATTTGCAATTAATTTTCTCATACTTGAGCGGCAGATTCAAAAAAATTAAATTAGTTGACACCACCTCATCATCATCATTATCATCCCGCCTGAAATGTGGAGTCCCTTAGGGCAGGCAGTGAGCTGGGCCATTATTGTTTTCTCCCTTCATGAAACCTGCCGTCTGTTCTCCAAACTTGTACATTTATGTTGTTTGCTGATAGCTTTCAAATATATCTACGTTACAGATTGGAAGTAATAGTCGAAGCAGTGTCTAAACACGGAACTCCCAAAATGTCCAGATGGGGGAGAGAGAATAGAATTTTTCGTAATCCCAAGAAAACACAATGCATAGCCATCTATAAAACTGCAATCCCGACGGAGCCTCTCTCTCCTGTCCTAGTAAATGGTGTTCCTATACCCTATTCACTCTTCTTTACTGGCTCTTCACTCGCTAAGACGTTTGGGATCCTTCACACCACCTGCTCTGAAGAAATAATTGTATCTTTAATCCTCCCGTTCTTCCTCTATTGCGACAATCACATTGTTCAGTCATTCTATTGATTACACATCCAAGCAATGCCTGGATGTCGCATTCAGATGTTGCATAAGGTACGCGCACGATTTAAAGCCGTGCCCAAATTTCTTCCAGCAGGATTGGACGTGACCTCGCCAGTTACTTTATAGATTGCGTAACCTGGGGTTCACATTCAAGATTTATCATGGTTTAGAACCCACCATACTTGAAGCTGTGACGGTATATGGGAATCCCGTCCATCTTGGATGCGGGCTCTTCCCGATCTTTTTAACACGCGGCTGAAAGGGTGGTCGATTCGCGGAAACGAATCGTCAACTCCTGGAGGCATCGCGTTATAATCTAACCAGTGTCTCCGGGGGCAGCTGTCACACTGCCTCCCTACCTTTCTAGAGGATGGAGAGAGGGAAACTACGCTGTATGGGTGGTGAAGTTAAACCCCTCAACCATTACATGGTAGCAGAGCGTGGTTGGTGGGTATGTGCTGGATTTTATCCTCGGTACCCCCTCCACTTTTTGAGAGCTTTTCCAAAAGGAATAGCTCTGAGGTTTTCCAGAAGGAATCCTCTTTTTAATAACCCTTTGTTTATAAATATACACTTCTGCAACTTATATCAATATACATCAAATCAAACTTATTATTATTATCAAACTTATCATCATTCTTAAGGCTATTATGCCTGGCGTTCAATGCCTATTTTTTTGTATTTTTTCCCCAGTTGATCCATCTTATGGTGGGGGTTAGTCACCCAGAGGTTGTTCAGATGAACTTTCCTGAACCAGAACCTCTGACAACTACTTTCATTTGTATGATTTATATTCTAGTTGTTCCATCTTATGATGGGGGTTAGCCACCTAGAGGTTGTTCAGATGAACTTTCCTGAACCAGAACCTCTGACAACGAATTTGTTTTCTTTCTTTTTTGTCCAAGTCCGCCAACTGATATTGATAAAGAGCTAAGTTCTCCACCAGTAACAATTCTCAGTAGTACCATTACGATGGAAGCTAGCAGCTTTGGAGTTTTTCAGATGAACCTTCCTGAATCAGAACTCCATACTACTTTCAGTCCCGTGTCTATTAACTTCACATACTTCTTCTTCAAAGAAGTATGTTTTTAAGGGGAGGAGTGTGACGGTATATGGGAATCCCGTCCATCTTGGATGCGGGCTCTTCCCGATCTTTTTGACACGCGGCTGAAAGGGTGGTCGATTCGCGGAAACGAATCGTCAATAATAATTGAAGGAATTATTCCTGGAGGCATCGCGTTATAATCTAACCAGTGTCTCCGGGGGCAGCTGTCACACTGCCTCCCTACCTTTCTAGAGGATGGAGAGGGGGAACCTACGCTGTATGGGCGGCGTAGTTAAACACTTCATCCATTACAAACTGCATGATTAGAACTCTAGATCCTCTCTACGCGATCTAATCTCTGAGGATTATCCAGCAAAGATCTCGAGCCTTGGCTAATTCGTTCGGTGTTGCAGTAGCGAAAATGTGGAACTCATTACCCCATTGAGTCCGCAGCTTCACCTCCGCCGCCTAATTCAGGAACGCTGCAAGATCCTTTGTTGCACGTGACAACTAGTTGTATCCCCTTTCTTTAATTTTCTTCCATCTTCCTTTCATTCTTCTGTTTCTCAAGATCCCACCCTCCATCGTATCTTCATTATTCTGTTTCTTAACACTTTACCTCCTCTTTCTTTACAGCACACATCAGGTAGTACGTAATAGAAATGTTTATAAATATGTTTTTCAAATTTTTATTCTATCCCCTTCAATTTTATGTTATTTCCTTCGACATTTTTTATTCGCTACCCTCCATTCCTGTAAATCATTGTACGCAATGATGGCCGAGTGGCCTGTGTACCTACTACAAATAAAAAGTTTCTTGTTTCCACTCTCCGGACGGTGAGAAAGCCACACTAGAGTCAAAAGTCTCCTAACGCTATCACTGGTTCTATTCAACCAACAATTTTCACGGATCATTCACGTTGAATTCCTGACGGTCTCCTGTGGTTCGCCTCACAATCGATTAATAGTAGCATCTGTGCAGGCGCAAATAACGATCATTTCATGACGCTAATAACCTATGTTCTGAATACTTGAACACTTGAAGCGCTTTTGGTTGAACTTGTCAACGAAACTCGAGCATAATGTCGACAGCACATGACAGCAGTTCAGCAATCACTGAATACCCAAGGTTGGGTAGGAGTAATCAGTTATCTAAACTCAGGAGGAAGGTGACGGAGAAGTAGTGAAGATAGGACCATTAAAAGTTTGCGTTCTTACCAAGACCTGCTCACCCCTCGTTGATCCATGATATCACTGAGTTTATAGAACAGTTTGGAAGAGTTTATCATGAAGTTTATAGGAGGATATATGAAAGCCGGGATCATCGTTATAACAGTCGCATTATAAAACGTGGACTAGGTATATCTTTACTGTTTACGTTATTCACTATAGAAGAACAAATGAAGGAGTCGTTCGGTGCTCACCATTTCTAAATAATACTTAACAGTTGATTAGTTTAATATTATAGGCAATTATATTTATATTAGTAATAACCTAATACAATTAACAAAAGCGTATTTTTTCGAATTGGGGCTGAAGAACGGAATATGTATGTATAGAAGAAAAAAAAATTCATTCATGAAAGAGATTACATTGATACAACATAACGCAAATACTTTAGAGGATCGATTAGGTTTCAGTCAATTGTTGTTTGCTCAACCAACCGTAGGTTGAGCGGGTGGGCGGTTTTATATTAGAAAATCATCGTTAGGTTCTTATATCATGATAACAACATTCTCCTCTAGAGACTATAAAAGCACTTTTGGTGATACGGTACATGATTCTTCAACATTCGCTAACAAGACATCAAATTTCAACTGACAGGTGTGGAGTATACTGGGTAAAGGCTAGCGGTTCTCAACCATCCGAAGTAGTAAACAGCTCACTGAAGCCAAAGTAAACATCGATGTGGCAAGGTGATCAACTGATCAAGCAGAGAAACTTCGCAAATGAGGCGGTCTTGCGTTTGCCAAAGACCTTTATAAGCTTGATTGCCTTCATTTGTAGTGTCATCACGCTCAGCGAACTGATGTTGGGGAAGCATGGGAATGAAAATATCATATTGAAAGGCTAATTCGAATTTGTGTATGTTCGAAATAGCTCTCAGCTGAACTTTTAATAGTACTTACCAGTGTTAACAAAATCGAAGTTCAAAAAGGGGGCCTATTCACTAAGCAAAAGAGACAGCTATTTTCCGTTCAACTATCTACCTTCTTCGGCAAAAGAGAGAGAGAGAAGAAAATACATTCGCGAAACAAACATAAGAAAAAACAAAATTTTACATGCTTCGAAATATTTACAGGAATAGTGTTGTCTGGCATTAGGCAGGGCCCGTGTCGCCAGACAAGAGTAGAGCTTACTAATAAACATATGCTTGCAGTAAAATTAAATACAAAACGCTGCAAATCCCTGCACAACGGTTTATAGTTACAGGAAACGGAGACCTATGATCTGTAACAGGAGGGTACAGAATACCCTCCTGTTACAGATCACAGCTCTCTGCATAGATAACCCTTCTATATAACATATGTACTATCCTACACGTTAGTACCTAACCCCGTACTCGTTTCTAGGTACCTACATAAACCGTTGTGTAATAATTTACCTGTATAGGTTCCCCTTCTACGGAGATAGAATAAAGAACCGATGTGTAATAATTTGCCCATCAATAATACTTTAACGGTTGCTCAAGTTGCAAAAGTACTTATCAACAAAATCCAGCCCCTTCTTGGCAGATGAGCCGTTGTGTAATAATTTACCGTTGTGTAATAATTCACCGTGGTGCAATAATTTACCGTTGTGTAATAATTTACCGTTGTGTAATGATATACCGTTGTGTAATAATTTGCCGTTGTGTAATAATTCGCCTTTGTGTAATAATTTGCCGTTGTGTAATAATTTGCCACTGTGTAATAATTTACCCATCAATAATACTTCAACCGTTGTTCAAGTTGCAAAAGTACCAATCAACAAAATCCAGCCTCTTCTGGGTAGATGAACCGTTGTGTAGTAATTTGCCGTTGTGTAATAACTTGCCATTGTGTAATAATTTACCCATCAATAATACTTCAACGGTTGTTCAAGTTGCAAAAGTACCTATCAACAAAATCCAGCCCCTTCTGGGTAGATGAGCCGTAGTGTAATAATTTACCGTTGTGCAATAATTTACCGTTGTGTAATAATTTGCCGGTGTGTAATAATTTGCCATTGTGTAATAATTTACCCATCAATAATACTTCAACGTTTGTTCAAGATTCAGAAGTACCTACCAACAAAATCCAATAGTCCATCACTTATCAAATGAAATAATATCGCAGAACAAACAACTCGACTTCATACAGCCATCCTTGATTATAATCAGATGCTCCGTAGTTATGATATCCGGGCCGGATTTATACCATTTGATTCACGATCGTGTTGACGAACCTGTTTGGTGCTTACGAACGGCTGGACGTACGATGCTCCGGGTGGTCTCAAAAAATTGTTTAGCTCAAGACAAATTTAATAACGTAAAAAAAACATACCCTTCTAACGGAAGTTTTCGAGCTACGGCGTTCTGAAAATTGCAACCCCTATTTTGAACCCCTTAGAGATGACTGACAGTAACGTTGAGCTTCGAAGACCAACTAGACCTCGAACGGAACCTATAACTCCCGAATTTCATCAATTTTTTTCATGGTAAATAAGAAAAGTGGCCCGACCGGCGTACGGCGTACGGCGGAAAGACAGAAATATTTTTATTGCAGTTTTGGATTCTACGTACCTTGAAACGTAAACCATCAAATTTTGAGGGGGGGGGGGGGGGGGGGGTAAGACTTTTTTTTTCATGCTCGATTCCAATGGTTCATTAGGTATTGAAAATAATAAACCAAAAATAAAATAATAATGCACTCTCAAGATTTTTATAGAATCCATTACAGGGTTATTGAGAAACTTCTAAAAGAGACAGTTGGCGGTCATCTTGGCATTTTCTATCTCTTTCAAAATTAATTAGGTAGCCTTTCTTTCCCATTTATCACTTTGTTTGATAGCTATATCGTGTATCATCATTCCGTAAGCCAGGTAAGCCGATTTTCCATCAACAATACCATATACACAGGAGCTATTCCATAAAATAGACGAACCCGGGAACATCTGGAAGAGACAGTCTCTCAGATTTCTCCCGAGGGAGACCTCTCCCAGGAGATGCTCAAAATAGATAAACTCTTTCCACTATCTCTTTTCGTAAATAAACCCTCAGGAAGCACTCGACATTTCACAAGTTCACAAGCTCGCGAAAAAACGTGAGAATCATTTTTAGCATGAAATGGGTGATTAATAAAATCATTTTGGATTATTCACGAACAAAAATGTTATTTACAAAAACTAACTGACTCACAATAAAGTTGCTTTCGATAACCTGAACCTCGAAACCTGGAAACCCCCCTACACTGGGTTTACTCCTCTATAAAAGCCATTTGGAAATTCCATTCGTATTAAGAAGAAGAAACCAATTCAGCTTTACATAGACTCCCATTAATAAATTAATACAGAATAGGCGCACTCGTTTATTTCAAAACTAATTTCCAAAAAACTTAAATAAACATAGCAATGTCCTTACACAATATTATCGAACCATCGTGTGTCCTGAAAGCAGCGACTGCAGCTACTTGTCCTGTCTTCAGGATCTCAACTCACAAAGAGAAGCGAATTACACCGTAAGATGGTTTAATCACCTTTTCTGGAGCGTTCAAGATGTCTGATTAATTATATCGTTACAACAGAAACGCTGAGGCCAGCGGGTGTCGGTAATTAATTACAGGAACGTGTGATGTGCTCGTTGAGTTTGACGCAAGGGATGTGGATAAGTTACGTACATGAACACGTTTCGAATGTCGACCGTCGACTCAACGTGACGGTAATTACGAATATTCTTCGGCGCTATGTATTGTCTTTCCAGAGAAGATATCCTATTATAAATTCACGAAGTGTGTGTGTGTGTGTGTGTGTGTGTGTGTGTGTGTGTGTGTGTGTGTGTGTGTGTGTGTGTGTGTGTGTGTGTGTGTGTGTGTGTGTGTGTGTGTGTGTGTGTGTGTGTGTGTGTGTGTGTGTGTGTGTGTGTGTGTGTGTGTGTGTGTGTGTGTGTGTGTGTGTGTGTGTGTGTGTGTGTGTGTGTGTGTGTGTGTGTGTGTGTGTGTGTGTGTGTGTGTGTGTGTGTGTGTGTGTGTGTGTGTGTGTGTGTGTTTGGGATCAGGACCAAACGGCTGGACAGATTTTCATGAGGTTGGTCTCATGTTGACCACTCACTCTTCCAGACCTTCTCTTTGATCGTAATCCCGTCCCTAACGACAGCGTCCGAATTCATGCTTCTTGTTGCTACGGTCGGGCCCATCCCGCGGATAACGTTCGACTTCAAGCAAGAATAAGATGGGTACTGTCGGAAAGAGTTTTCGCGGCGGTTTCAACCGTACCTACTAAAAGGTTTTTTTTGGGGGGGGGGGGGGGGACATGTCTTTCAGCATTTTTTTATTCGACGATCGTGGTTTCATCGTCAGCATAATAATAATCCCGTACCTAGTTGATAGGTGGTTGCCCCCGTTTTTCTAATTGTCGAATGTGATTCATATTTAAGATTGTGAAAATGAGTTCTCAGTCTTGAAAATGGAGTGGCTGGAGTGATGCTTTGTTAGAAGCGGAGTTGAAGATACCAGGCCGGGTTCCTGGGTGGCGATGACATTAATCGTCGGACTAATCGCTATGAGAAATTTATGAAACTGCCATTATCAAGTGCACATTTTTCGTGGGTTTCCTTCTATGCCTTCCGCTCTAGATCGCTCTGTATTTAGTACAACGGCTTTTCCTGCTAATATCAACATAATAATTATCATTATTATGTTATGTATTAATAATTATCATTTATGTCTCAAATTCACAATTATCTACTCTGATCCTTCAATAAACTCATCACCGTGTACTTTTTTTTTCTACATCGATTCAATATAATAGGAGATATAAGCTTTTTGTTGTTCGTGCTTGCACGGGCACTACTTTCATTCCATTTGTAATGAAATTCAGTACCCAACTTGCATGATCCCTATGATTTTCAAAAAAATATAGAACCGGAGTTATGAGCGTTACACGGTTTTGGTTGTTCTCGCGCACCCATACTGCTACCATTCCGACCGAAGTGAAATGCTCAGGAAACCATAAAGTACTTAATATAGGTAACGCCATAGATTTCAACAAAATTTGTCGAGCAGAATCGGAGTTCAGGAGTGTCAGAAATTTCTGGTTTGCGCAGGCACAGATGAAAGTTACGACTGGATATTGATGAAATTCATATGTGACCATCTCTTGAGGTTTGGATTGTTCTTTCGATGAGTTATGATTGTTACAAAAACGCTGCAAATTATTACACAGCGGTTTACTGTTTACTGGTATAGAAGACCCTCCTGCGTAAATAACTGTTTTCTGTGGTCAATACCTACCCTTGATCTCCCCTCAGGACAGCCCTAAATCAAGTACTGGAGCCGGCCCGGGAATTACAGTTTCATAAAAACGCGCGGGATTCAATAATTAAATCATCAATTAGGTACTTGTTGTTATTCCTGAAGCATGTGTAACCATTTACCTGTATAGCTGTGCCTTCTGCGTAGACCACTGTTTTCTGTGGTCAATATCTACCCTCGCGCTCCCCTAAGGAAAGCCCTATATCGAGTACTGAGCCCGGCAATTACAGTTTCATTAAAATGCTCGAGATTCAATAACAGTCATTAATAAATTATATGTTCTTATTCATGAAGCATATTAACGTTTCTTCAAGTTGCAAAAGTGCCTATCAACAAAATCCAAAAGAGCCATCATTCTTCAAATGAAATAATATCACGGAACAACGAACTCGACTTCATACAGCCATCCGTGATTATAAATCAGGTGTTCTCTAGCAATAACATCTAGGCCGGATTCATACCGTTTCATTCACGATCATGTTGACGAAGCTTTTCGGTGCAAACGTACGGCTGGTCGGGTTTGAAACCGGGTGGTGTCAAAAAATTCTTTAGTTCAACATTAATTCAAAAATGTAAACAAAAAAACCATACCCTTCTATTTAAAGTTTTCGAGCTATGGCGTTTGGAAAATTCCAACCCCTATTTGTCACCCCTTAGAGACGCCGTGCTTCGCGGACCAATTAGACCCCAAACGGTACCGACAAAGCACATTTCATTAATTCTGGTTCATGGTAAGTACGCGGCGCACAGACAGAAAATTTTAATTCCATTTTTGGATTACTTACCTTGAAACGGTAACCATCAAATTTGTGGGCGGGGGGTGTTGGGTGGGGGGGGAGGGGTTGATTTTGTTTTCCATGCCGATTCCAAAGGTTCGTTACTGAAAATAATAAATCAACATTGAGTACAGACAAACTGACAGACACGGTACTCGAAGCTATTTCTTGGTGTCTGATCTGCAAGTAGCAATTTGGAGTTTGGAGGAAACATTATTTATTCATGTGCTTTTTCATGTGGTCCCCCTGAAACGAATGAATCAATGTAACTCGAGTTACCTGTCTAATAACTAAGCTGAACTGTAAATTTCCACTGAAGTTATCAATGGTTATAAGTACTGTTGACAGCAGCTAAAACAGATGGATTTTTTCTTCGGGTTTTATGTGCGTATCTTGGAAAAATAGAAAACCGTTTTTTTTTTAAATTCTAGAAGACTATTTTACCTATTGGCAATCATGAACCCAACTGAGTAATTGTTCATTCGGTTGTGATTATTCACGTTTCGCTTCATAACAAGAGAACAAAATCAATGAGTCAGTTTCTCATGCGCACTCACATACAGGTACATTTATACGTAGGCCCATTTAAGACAGGAGTGGATACACGTACCTACATCGGTTTTCGGAAGCTCTTAATGGCTTCTGTGAACACTTATACCCACAGGGTGGAGGAAGACAGTGAAAAGGGAACGAGAGGGAGGGCGACCTGAATTTTTCACGATCTGCCACCCTGGTAAGACCTGTATCCTCAGTCTCCGCGCAGCGAAATTGCCGCCGTAACTGTAATTCATAGCTGGCACTTCGAACGAGGGAAATATCGTAGAGGATATTCGCGGATTGAATTTGAATGGCATGTTGTAGTTTTATTGGTACTCGGGAAATAAGTTGCTGCTACGCCAGAACGTCCCGATCTACCGTTTCCCTGTTGGAAAATCCTTTGCATGAATACAACACAGTCCAATGGTTCCCATCCTAGTAAACCCTGAATCATAAACGTCGTACTTCTGTTTTCTCTCAATTTCACATTTTCTGTGCTGCAAATAAGATGACGGTCATGAAAGGAAAAGATACTATAAGACGGTAATGAATTCTACGTTTGACTAGCAGGAAAACCTGTTGCACTAAATACAATGGGCTGTAGAGCGGTAGGCATCGAAGAGCAAATTCATCACAAAAAAACGAGCCTACTGAATCAGGGTCTTGCGCTAATAGGAATTCAGTGATCTACGCAGAAAGGGGTTTCTACACAGGAAAATAATAAACCGTTATGTAATAAATTGCAGCGTTTCTATATCACTTCGGCAGGGTATAATTTTAATCTGTAAGAAAACATAAACAACGCTCATTATTCTAAACCGAATGCAAATTTGGTAATCGGGTAATTTTCACAAAGCCAAAATTCTCAAAATGTTCAAGGAACAACCATGGTGGAATGTAACACTTACCTACAATCGGAATTCGACAAGAACAGTACTGACAGAATAAACAGAATTCATTTCGCTGATCAAAGCAACTTGACAAGCCATGAGAAAATCTAGACTCTCTCCGAAGGTATTCCAGTTTACATTTTTGGGCCCAATTCTAAGAGGGTCCCGAGTCGGACCACCAGCCTGACAGGCTGGTGTTATTCAAAGTTATTTGCATCCTAATAAGGCCCAAGGTGAAAGAGATTATGAAGTGAAGAAAGAATTCTAATGAGAAAGAGACGGAAGCTGAATATGATTATGAAGGTATGAGGTACCTTATGAAAGATGGCGAGGACGAGTATTGAATAACCACTAATAGGAATTGATCTGCGCAGAAGGGATTCAGGAAAATAATTAATCGTTGCGAAATAATTTGCAAAGTTTATTAATTATATTAAATTCATTATAGTTTTGGGTGATTTGAAATTCACTGAAAGAAAAAACGAATGTCAGAGCTTTTTGAAGGAAAAATCATTTTGAATTTTGACGTGAAATTTGAGGGGCATACAGACAGCCGGTCTGCAGTTGGTCAACTTCAAATTGCAATCAATTCCTCCCTGCAACTTTGCGCCGATAGGTACCAGAGTCAGAACCTTCTGAATCCGACTGAACTGATCACCGTCATCATCACCCGTAATTATCTCGTTTTCTGGTCCACTAAACGTCAACGATGAGTGTCCAAGGGAAGATTACTGACATAGCAATGCGCGTCCGACATTTCAATATTTACCTCATTTCAACGGAGGGCATATTGAATGAACCAGCGTTTATTTGAAATCAATTATTAGGTAGAGTAAACGCACTCAAAAAGGTGTGATTACCAAAACTGATTACGATTTAACGCCACTATTGAATGATCAGTTGTACCTACTTTTCGAGGTTCTTCACGGATTATGTTAAAAGCAGTATGGAAACCCAAAAGAGCAAACTACGTTTTTACCATTTCGAATTATCGCAATTTCGAATTTTATCATTTCTCAGATTGAAAGGTATCGGTTAGGGACAACTCAACTCAGGCAGAAAATGGGATTTTTTAAAACTTGTAGCCAAATTACCTATTGATTTAGTGAGTAATAGCTATAAATATCTCCCCAAAGAGCTAACCATATTATGAAAATTTATAAGAATATAAAATATGGGTAATAAAAAAATTCTATAGTTCAATCTACTTTTTTATACATTACATTATTATACTGTATAGGTACATAAGTAGGAGAATTTGTTAAATTCGAGAGACAGATTCAGTATCAGAATGTAATGCAAAAATCTTCCACCCAGTCGAGTAGGTGACTATAAAAGTTCAGCAACGAAAATAATGAGAAGCATTCTCCAGTAGGTCGAACTCCTGATCGGATGTTATCAGCTCAATGTATCTTTTCCCCCGCTTTCCCTCCTCTCAAATGACACAGTCTCGGAATTATTCCTCGAGGAGGAAGAGGAAGTTGACGTTGCTTTAACGTTGCAGTACGATTTTCGCTAAGAACCGAAAGAAACAGGAAGGTTTCTTTTTCTAACCGGATTTTCTACGGATAGGGTGCATTCCAAGAGGTCATTATTATTAGTGGACGTCAATCTTTTTTTTGAACTATCGCTGATGTTGGGTTAGTGGAAACCCGTTTCCTCTCTGTTTTTCCCTGTTCATTCCAATTACTTCAACGTCTTTTGATTATAAACTGAAAGTAAAGTTTGCGGGAAGGTTCAACGGGTGTCGGGATGGTGGGGGTGTTGATAGGGTGGCGATGGAGGGTGGGTTGAGGGGGAAAGCACAGGTAAAGGAGGATTATGACAAATCGGGGGATGAGGACGGGTGGAATAGATGAAGAGAGCCGAGTAAACTCGAGGAGAGCCTCAAGAAACTCGAATTCCTCAGAGTTAGTTTATGAGAGTTATTTCATCCTTTTCCACCTTGAGAAGTTACAACCGAATTAAAAGTACACTTCCAGCCCTCGATAAAGAGGGTTCGGAGGGGAGTTTATCCCTTTGGAAATTCCTGCGGCGTTTTCTGTGATGGAGGGGTAAAGCCCCTTTCCGAGGTCTTTCTGGAGTAATTTTAATAAATTGCGCCTTACCGCTGTTGAGAGTCTCACAGACAAGTTGACAGAGTTTCAGAACAACCCCTCGCTCCTTTTCTTCCATTCCCCCACCAGTTCCCCGCGCCCTTTTTCCAGGGAACAACTGACAACTTTTTGCTCCCGACTGTACCTCACAATTTTCATTTCAAGTCATTACCTTGCAACCTCACGCTTTCCCCAGTACTGCACCTGACTGTCTCCCACGCGGTTTTTGTCCCTGAAACTCAATTTCCACATCTTTTGTTGAATTTTGGTGACCGGTCTTGATATAAGGACACAATTGTTTACCAAAGAAAACCCGAGCTTCACTCTACAAAATCGAAGGTTATTTTGATGGTGTGTCGTTCTTGGGCGGCTAAACGGCTGAACCAATTTGAATACGATTTTTGTTGTTGGATTATTGGTTTGTTTCCCGAACGGAAAAATGTTTTATTAGGTACTGAGACATCCTCGTTCCCATGACACCAAGTGCAGCCGAGAGGATGAAACCTCAAAATGAAGTGTCACCACTCGCTCTACTTGATGGACTCATCTATTCGCTTTCAACTACATATCTAATCCGATCTTCATTGAAACTACTTCAACTAAATGGTATTGGATGGTGTTTCGAAAAATAACCGTTTCAACTCATCCGGACGACCCATAAAGATCTAGATAATTGGCTTTTATTTCTCAAATATTTTCGTTTTCAAGTTTACAAGTTAGTTTACTACCAAACAATTTTTTTTTTTTCGCCTTGTGTATCACTGCACCAGTCGCAATATAATCGATCTCTCCAAAGTCACTGGGTTACAATCCTATTCAGTCTTGATAATATTATTTCTTCCACATCTTATGTCCTAACAAACGTGAACAAAGATTTGGTTGAAATCTATTTTCTACTATTTTGTACGGTAGGTAATAATTAGTTTTTAACAACGAAAATTGGGTTTCAAACTTGGCAATACGATTAATCCAGCTAAGATTGATAATCTCTTATTTTTCCGGAGGCAGGTGGAAAACAGAATTTGAGGAGAGGTAGGTCTTAAATCTGCACTTGCGGGCAAACCTATACAGATGTCTTTTGTCTATCTCGTCTATATATTTTGTCGATCTCATTTTCGTAAATATTAATGGTAGGGTTTTCATAATTTACGATAGACAGCATAGCCAGTCGACTACCCTACCGTAATCAGAGTACATAACCAGCCATCAAAGAAGAGAATACCTCATTGCCTGTATTCATGCTTTGTCGTTAAGCACTGTCCGACCGATGCCTCTGTACAGCACATTTTTTGAAATTTTACGGCCGACCTCGTTTCTGAAATGAGAGCAGTGCAGCTTAGTTAGATTATTTCATTGTGGATTTACATCGCTGTTCCTGAGATGTTTTGAGTTTTAATTTAAATGGTGTCGTTTATATTACGTATCTCCTCATAACGTCAGATAAACTACGTTCTCACTCACGATCCAAAGCATACGCCGAATCACATGGGCGCCTGCCTCATACAAGATCCCCCCACAAGGCTCTTAGAAATTATAACAATATAAATATTGCAGTGTAAAAATATAGATATTACGTAAAAACTCTCTTGTATTGAACGAACACATTATACTGAAAACGTCTGCCATTCGAGTAGGCAGTAGGTATAGCTTCCTCACGTGAATCACATGAACGTATAGAATAGTTGGGTAGGCTCTTTCGATACGGAACGATCTGTGATCCAACCCGCGTGCACCCTCAATATTTCAGCTCTCTACGACTATTTTTCGCGTAGTTAGAAGCGTTTCAGGTTCGCGCATACGCGGACGAAAGCAGTTCGATTCCAATGAAACCCATATGGAACTATCAAAGTATTATTCTTGATCAACCCTCCAAATCTGAACTCATTTCAACGATATATAAGGTAGTTATGGGCGTTTCAAGTATTTCACGTTTGCGCATGCGTAGATAGAAAGATTACCATGATTTTGAAACGGGACCATTTGCTATCCAGCTTGCGTGCAGCCTTAAAATTTCACTCTCTACAACTATTTTTCGTGTACTTAGAAGCGTTACAAGGTAATGGTCAACAGTAGACGAAAGTTACAGCACGATTCTGATGGAATTCGTATGAAACTATCAAATTGTTATTCCTGATCAACCTTCCGAATTTCAACTCATTTCAACGATATTAAAGGTAGTTATAAGTATTTCACGTTTGCGCATGCAGAGATGGAAGTTGCAGTACTGATTCCTTGATTTTGGTATGGGACCATCTGTTACCCAACCCGCAACTACCCTCCAAATTTCAGTCGATTTCAACCATTATTTCGGGTAGTTATGGGCATTACAAGGAATCTACAGACAGACAAACAGACAGACACGGAACCAAAAATGTTCCTTGATGTCTGAAACACAAAACGGTAGTGGAAATTTAAACGTTGGAGGACATACATTTTTTTTTTTCTCAATCACGAATCAAAGGCTTCCCTAGCGAGATAGTAAGGAAGCAAAACTGACTGAATGAAATGAGGAAAACGAAAACTCACTGTCTGAAAAATTCACAACTTGGCAAGCTAACATAGCACCTGGTCTACGGTTAATTGTTGACAATGTCCACTAAATCTTTCTTCTTCTAATTTACAATGAGCAGCATGATATTATGACAGAATACAGGGAATACATTTGGCTCGTTGCAGTTCATAATAGCAGTGATAATAATAGGACCTTTGATAATAATCATGTGAAGCCCACAGGGACTAAAGATGGAATAACGTTCGAGCACAAAGTCCCACCGGGATATACCCAATGAGGTCAAATCCACGTACGAACTATATCACTCGCGATGAAATCGTGGAAACCCATTTCAAAGAAATTTATTGAAAGGATGTCTATTTCCACTAATACTCGAAAAAACGCGAAAACACTGTTAAATACCGGTTTAGGTGATCAAACAATGGTCAGTAACAAACAATAACAGTTTGCTATTGTTTGTTACTGACGACGGATCACCAAAACCGGTATATCAGTGTTTTCGCGTTTTTTCATGTATTAGTGGAAACAGAAATCCTTTAAATAACTCCGTTTTTCTTTTATTTTTTTCTTCTTTCAAATCCAGAGTTATAAAATAAATTTAAATAACTACCGTGAGGCCAACCTGTACACCTGGTGCGGCCAACTGAAAATGTGGTTTTAGATACATTTATATCATAATGAAAAACTCGTTTGATATTGGTGAAATCACTCACATCAGAAGCTGTTGAAATAGAGGGTTCATTCACGCCTTGTAAACCGTACGACTTCCAGCCATCCCCGTGATGTCGACGTCATTCGATCTTTCATGATCTTTGATGGCCATAATTATTTTCAGCCTGGTGTTTCCCCTAGATGTGCCTTCCTCAGAATTTATTATTAAAAACGACCAACGATACTTCCCCAGTTCCCGTCCACAAAAGAACGGTCAGAACTTGGCCCATTGCCTTCTCGCTGAGCGCACCACTAAATCACAGGCGTTATAAAGTCGGATTAGTCGAACAAAGCTAATTCCTGGGCGCCGCTATACTTAGCTAATTAGCTTTGAAACCATTTTTCTAGCGGGTCCATCCTGAATAAAACGCACATTAACTATAACAATGGTGCAATCAGTTAACTGTTCTCAATTTCAAATAAATAACTGATTAAAATTGGAATGATGTGCAATGAGGGTGAGAAAACTGTAGTTAGTACACGAAATATTCCTCATGACAGTAAAGGTGGCTGCTCCCCATTTTTATCAAGCGCTGAGTGGTTCAGTCCTGCGATGAAAAGGGCATACAGCCATCTGTGATTATAATCAGGTACTCCCTAGCAATGAAACGTGCATGAAAAAAAAAGGTAACCCCCTCAACATTTGATGGTTTTCGTTTCATACGTAGAATCCGAAAATGGAATGGAAAATGGAATGGAAAATGGAAAATTATTTACCTGTACATATGCACCTTCTGTGGAGATCACAGATTTCTGTGGTCAACACCTATCCCCTCCCCCCGCCACCACGGGAATTACAGTTTCATACAAATGCGCAGGGTTCAATAATGCCATCATTAGTAATTATTTGTTGTTATTCCTGAAGCATAACGATTATTCAAATTTCAAAAGTAACTATCAACAAAATCCGAAAGAGCCATCATTCTTCAAATGAATTACTATCAAAGAACAACCAACTCGACTTTATGCAGCCATCCATCCATGATTCTAATCAGGTGTTCCCTGTGACGTTGGCTGTTCTCAAGTCGTTTGTTTTTCCGGTGGACATGGGATCGTATGGTGGATCCCATCTTAACCCTTCCTAACCGGTGATAATCTCGCTGGCCTAGAGAGGGGACTCTCGAGGGTCCACGGTAACGGTCTGTCATAAACTTGATCAAACGACGTTATGCTTCACGAATAACAACAAATAATATTATTAATAATTAATAATAATTACCCAATAATTATAGTAATAATAATTAATAATAATTAATAATAATTAATAATAATTAATAATAATAATAATAATTAATAATAATATTAATAATAATAAATTAATAATAATATTAATAATATTATTATTAATGAATTATTGAATCCTGCGAATTTTTATGAAACTCTAATTTCCGGGCCGGCTGCAGTACTCGATTTAGACCTTTCCTGGGAGGAAGCACGAGGCTAGGTAAAGATCACAAAAACTGTGATCTACGCAGAAGGGGCACCCATAAAGGAAAAACGCTGCAAATCCCTGCACAACGATTTATTATTTTGTACAGAATACCCTTCTGGTACAGATCACAGCTCTCCTTGTACATACTATGTAAATCGCAGTCTCTCCATAGGTTATACCGAACCCCGTACTCGTTACTAGGTACCTACCTAAATCACGAGTTAAATGTTGCTAAAATAATTCTATCGATGACAAACAGTAATTAAAATGGCAAAAAGACATGGCATAATGAAGTTCTGAAGGGAAATTGTTGATGTGGACTGAAAAAAGTTGTAAACGTACCTACCAACAAACTCCAGCCCCTTCTACGTAGATGTTATGATGAACCGTTGTGTAATAATTTACCGTTGTGCAATAATTTACCCATCAATAACAGTTCAACGTTTGTTCAATTTTCACTACCTATCAACAAACTCCAAAAGAGCCATCATTTTTCAAATGAAATAGTATCACATAACTTCCAACTCGACTTCATACAGCCATCCGTGATTGTCATCAGGTGCTCCCTAGCAATGATGATCTCGGGCCAATTCCCGATTGTTAGCGCATCCCTAGTGATGATATTTGGGCTAAATGTATACAATTCCATTCACCCTGCTGTTGAAAAAGCCTGGCGCTGCAAACTTCTCGGCCTTAATGTGAACGAACGGCTGGACGTACCTTTCCTCCGGGTGGTCTTAAAAAACACCCAAGTTCGAGAACCATTTCAAACCGTAAACAAATTCGAGATAACGGCGTCCTGGAGATTTCAACCCCTATTTTTCACCCCTTAGAGACGACCTACATTAGCTGAGCTTCGAGGACCAACTAGACCCCAAATGGGACCTAAACCGACTTTCGTCTATTTTGGCTCATGGTAACTAAGAAAAGTGCGAAGTACGGCGTACGACGTACAGACCTTTGGAATCGAGCATGAAAAAAAAAAAATTGTTAATCCCCCTCGAAATTTGATGGTTTCCATTTCAAGGTATGTAGAATCCGAAAATGCAGTAACATTCCTGTCCGTCCGCCGTACGCTGCACTTCGCACTTTTCTTAGTTACCATGAACCAAAATTAACGAAATTAGGTGTGTAGATCCCGTTTGGGGTCTAGTTGGTCCTCGAAGCTCGGCGTTACTGTCAGCCATCCCTAAGGGGTGACAAATAGGGGTTGAAATCTCCAGGACGGAATTATCTCGAATTTCCTTACGTTTCTAAATAGTTCTCGAACTTGGGAGTTTTTTAAGACCACCCGGAGCATTGTACGTCCAGCCATTCGTTCACAGTAAGGCCCAGAAGTTTGCACCGACAGGCATTTTCAACAGGATGGTGAATGAAATTGTATATATTCGGACCAAATATCATCACTAGGGACGCGCTAACAATCGGGAATTGGCCCGAGATCATCATCGTTAGTGCGCACCTGATTACAATCACGGATGGCTGTATGAAGTCGAGTTGGTTGTTCTATGATATTATTTCATTTGAAAAATGATGGCTCTTTTTGAGTTTGTTGATAGGTAGTGAAACTTGAACAAACGTTGAAGTATTATTGATGGGTAAATTATTACTCAACGTTAAATTATTACACAACGGTTCATTATACCATCTACGTAGAAGAGACTGGAGTTTGTTGGTAGGTGCGTTTGCAACTTGTTCCACTCCGCATCAACAATTTCCCTTCAGAACTTCATTATTGCGTTTCTTTTTGCCATTTTAGGTACTGTTTGTCATCGACAGAATTATTTTAGCATAATTTAACTCGTGATTTAGGTAGGTACCTAGTAACGAGTACGGGGTTAGGTACTAACCTACGGAGGGTCTGCGATCTACATAATATGTATAGAATAGTTCATATTATATTATATAGATGGGTTATCTATACGGAGAGCTGTGATCTGTAACAGAAGGGTATTCTGTACAAAATAATAAACCGTCGTGCAGGGATTTGCAGCGCTTTTTATTCCATTTCCGGATTCTACATACCTTGAAACGGAAAACATCAAATTTTTATGGTGGGAGGGGGGGGGGGTAAACATTTGTTTTCATGCTCGATTCCGAAGGTTCATTACCTATTGAAAATAATGAACCAAAATGAACCGTTGTGTAAGAATTTGCAGCGTTTTTGAATGAGAAATAGACATAAGAAAGGCCAGGGTCGTTTCAAATTTCATGAGATAACCTGAAAATGGTGACCGAAATCCGTCCGCTGCACGCAGCGCTTTACTAAGGTCGATTAAAATTATTAGAACTTAAATTGAAATTAAATTTTCGAAGTGAATGAAAAAAAATGATTTTTTTTTTAAAGACGAGTTCTTCCGAAATGATTTAAATAGAATAAAATAATTTCTTTCAGCTACCCGGGAACGTAGAAATTTTTCCTCACTAAAATAAAAGCTTGGAGTGCCCCTAATATTATCATACCTATCCACGAGATAAAAGTGCTTTCAATCGTAAATGTGTATGAAATTAATGAAACAATCATAATTTCCATCGTAAATTTTCATGAAATTAAAAAAACTCATTATAAGTAAAAGTAAAATATATATCTCCTTTCATCCCACGCTTTTGATTTTAGTTATCCAAATACCAGTGTTCCCAGGTAGCAGAAAGAAATTATTTTATTATATTTAAATCATTTCGGAAGAACTCGTCTTTAAAAAAAAATCATTTTTTTTCATTCACTTCGAAAATTTAATTTCAACGTAGAAATTTTTCCTCACTAAAATAAAAGCTTGGAGTGCCCCTAATATTATCATACCTATCCACGAGATAACAGTGCTTTCAATCGTAAATGTGTATGAAATTAATGAAACAATCATAATTTCCATCGTAAATTTTCATGAAATTAAAAAACTCATTATAAGTAAAAGTAAAATATATATCTCCTTCATCCCACGCTTTTGATTTTAGTTATCCAAATACCAGTGTTCCCAGGTAGCAGAAAGAAATTATTTTATTCCTTCATAGGTAATTTCTAAATAGAGGGTGCTTCAAAAAATTGTCTTTTCTTTATTTTAATTTTACTCTTCCTAGTATTTTAGTCCGGTCAATAAAGGGTTCGCAGACCACATACCGGACATCAGAATTTCTAACATGAAACAATCGTAACAACAGAAAATGCCGGAATCGTAATTTATCGTGGGTACAGATAGGTCGGTCATTTATAGGAAATTTAGTTCATAGCCGTCAAAAAATATTTAGCAACCTCTGTTACTGAATATAATGAGCCAAATATGTACCTACTTGTGGTTGGTTGTAAAACAAATCAAATTTCCAACACGCTGAAATAATCAGAGTATTATAAATTTCATATTCACAAACGGGGAGCCCCGGTGGAATGGTGATTAATGAAACCATTCATGTTCAATATCCAAACGAGATATTATCGTGTGGAAGCAAAATTAAGGTTCTCTCAGCAGTGTATAAAATATCACTGAATAATATTAGTGTACAAGATACTTTAATCTTTCAATTACCGTTTGAGAATCAGTGACTTTATTACGTAAATGCTTATAAGCTCATCCCTGGGAACACTGTCTGTTTTCAGACGTTGCATTCTGTAATTAGTTTCATAAGCGAATTTATTTTGCAGGCGTTGTTACCGGGATAAGAACCGGCGATTTAACTGTATCGTCCACTCTCAATCCACCTCTTTCATCCTTCGGGGATTTCAAATCAGTTCCCAATGTGATTTGAAATCCTGCTGGGCCTTAAATCAAATTATGCTAATTGATTGTGGCACTGTGGCTCTAATAGAGAGCCCACCTGCTTTCGACAATCAATAAAGCTCAACGGTTCGAGGATTTACACGATGCAAATCGCTTCCTTCGCAGTCCCGGGCATGGGTGGCAACCTGTAGCGCATCCATCACTTTTTTAATCCGATCAATACGAAGATTTCGAGGGTCCCCTTCTGAACTCGGGCATACGCGCTATTCACGGCTCTTCTCGACCTCATCGCCATAAATCACTCGGGGAACCAATACGTGCTGAACTCTTCGCTAAGGCGTAATCTATTTGGAATCACAAGTTCCAGAGGCAACTGAAGTTCTCTATGCATAAAGCTAAGACAACCGCCGCTCACTGAGTCAACTCACACGATGTAAGACACGTCTATTTCGTCAAACACGTACCAAATTCAGTAAAGATCCGGAAAACGATTACAAGAATATTCCAGGCGTGCAGTATGCTCCCAATAAACCTTCGACGATTCCCACCTCTCACTGTTTTCTTTTCAGTACCCAACTCAATAAAATTCCCTATTGCAATCTACCTGAGCTAAAATTTCTGAAACATAGCTGATGAATATGTCTCGACAGCCAAGGTTAACCCTGTGATGGAGGAATGAACAAGCCTGTCAACTGTCTGAGCCTCTGAACCCAACTGAAACCACGTTCTCATATTATTGAAATACTATGATTATTCCTACTGAATTCATCAGTTTCTCTTTAGTACTCGAAATCACCAATTGTGTCGCCACTAGCCGCTCATAAAACCCCTCGAGGCACTTTAACAAACTATTGAAAACTGGAGGGGAGCGCTCACCCTGAGGCCCCACTCCGCAGTCTGTTGTGAGTAGTTGCTCTGCTCGTCGCATTTTATAATCGCAAAGTTTTACAATCAGTTTACGTTACAAGTACCACTTCGAGTACCTTCGAGGGGGAGTGTGCTGTCGAGTTTTCCCAGTTTAACAGCCCGAATCAAAATAAATTAGTTTTAAATCAGATCGCGAGTGTTTTGCTTGTGTCTCCCCATGGCATCTGATTATGAAGAAGGGGAGATATCAGACCCGGAAACCCAGGACATCATAACCCATTAACGCCAAAATGGAATTATTTTTGAAATTTAAACTTTTGTTCTGTAATTACCTCAGCTGCACGATACAGCTATTGATATCTTATTACAGGCTGTTATTTAACTCACATTGTTCATGTGGGCCAAATCATGTAGCTAATCTATTTTTCGCCCAACTTCCGAGGTCCAGTTGAGCTGGAACCTTGCATCTTCGACGAAAATACACGAATCGGTCATAAAAAGCGCACACTAGCTAATGAATTACTGACTATTCGTGTTTTTATTTAACACGTTCTGTCCGTAAGAGTCAAATCTTGTAACAGAGTTTTCGCCCACTTCCAGATGTCCAACTGAGCTGAAATTTTGCAAAGTCAGATGACTTTGCATCCATCTATCTTCCATAACAATAAAATCACGTATCAATCTTAAAAGTTGCAAAAGTACCGATCAACAAAATCCAGCCCCTTCTTGGTAGATGAACCGTTGTGTAATAATTTGTCGTTGTGTAATAATTTGCCATTGTGTAATGATTTACCCATCAACAATACTTCAACGGCTGTTCAAGTTGCAAAAGTACCGATCAACAAAATCCAGCCCCTTCTTGGTAGATGAACCGTTGTGTAATAATTTACCGTTGTGAAATAATTTACCGTTGTTTAATAATTTACCCATCAATAATACTTCAACGTTTGTTCAAGTTTCACAAGTATCTACCAACAAAATCCAATAGTCCATCACTTATCAAATGAAATAATATCGCAGTACAACCAACTCGACGTCATACAGCCATCCTTGATTATAATCAGGTGCTCCCTAGTGATGATATCCGGGCCGGATTTATACCGTTTGATTCACGATCGTGTTGACGAAGCTTTTGGTGCAAAAAAAATGTCAACACCCCCTTAAAATTTGATTGTTTCCGTTTCAAGGTATGTAGAATCCGAAAATGCAATAACAAATTTCTGTGACGTCAGCCTCGACGCTGGATCCCCTTACCATACCTCACAAACGGCCTTCAGCCTAAGAACTTGCTCTCTATTTCCGATTATTCTTGTTGTTTCTCTTTTTCCAAACCTTAATATTTTACTCTTTTCTTTTTTTTAATTTTCGTTTTAAATTCTTGAACAGTTTGTTTAGTGTAGAGTTGTGTAGGGGAGTGAAAAAAGGCCGTTCATGGGTGCTCTAACCGCAACAAGAAAAACGCCGAGTTTTCACCGTCAAGACGGGTATCGTTTTATAAATTTCTGGCCGCCGAACCTTTCCTTACAATCGGGTAAATTTCTGTGGGAGGAAAGATTAAGATCCTGTTAATCTTAAGTGCGCTAAGATCTGCAGTGTACATTTTACTAGATTAGATACACTGCTGCATTACCGTAAATTGGTATTCCACATTCACAAATACTAATTAGCTAGGTCTACTAAATAAAATAACTGAACAGCGGGAATGGAGCGGGGAATAAAAGTTGAACAGGCACACCAACGGTAAAATAAAACGCAGGTACCTACCATCGTGCAAGTACATATCTAATGCAACCATGAATAAAATAGGGATGTACTTGTTTAAAATTAAAAACATCCCTACAGCTATATTTGGAATTTGAACTTTATAATACCTACTAGTAAAACAGTAAAATTTCAAACTAAGCTTGAAAGTTATTGTGGTTAAGGATTATGCCTGCTTACCTACCTAATTTAATACCCAACTTACGAAACAAAACTGTGTATTAATTTGTTGTTATACTGATCTAGCAGTCATCATCAAAATTAGTATGATTAAACATAATCTACTGCTTATTATGAATTAAAGGCATTGCTGTAAAAACGTCGGAAAAATTAGACTGGACGCTAGGTTGTTCTTCCTTCAAGTTGCTTGTTTTATGAAATATCCCCTGGTTTACTGGGTACTGAGTAAATATATGAAATAATATCTTCGGCAAATAACTAAAGGTTGGAAGCTCAAACATGTGTATATTCACTAAAAACTTCGAAAAAATTAGGTTGTACACTAGGTTTGTATAAGGATTCTGTGTTGGAAGCGTCGGGGCTGATGCCATCACATCAGGCGGCAAGCTGCTTTATTTTTCGAACAATTCATGGGAGCCTACCGCTCTATCTGCAATCGTTATTTCTCCCAGGAGGCTCTAGAAGAGCGAATAATCTTGGAGTGCCCACTCATCGAGGTCAAGTCATGAGTCAGTCCATCTCTGTGGCGGGAGCGAGGACGTGGAACGCTCTACCGTTGTCGGTGCGGGTGGCCCCTACCTTGGGTGCATTTCGGGTTTGCTGTTGAGCGCCACTTTTTGTCTGAACAGTAAATTTCCTCTTCTTCTAGACATTCTCAGTCTTTCTTGCTTTCACTCTTTCCTTTGTCTTATCAACTTTTGCTTCCTTCTATACCTGCCCCCCCCCCCCCCCCTATCATTGTCCTTTCTTTCTCATTGTAATTGCCACTTATACCTATACAGAATTTTTACTCTCTCTTCCTCTCAATTAATTGATTTGTATTGGGTTTATTTGAAGTACTCCATTTTTTTTTTTCTAATATATTTTTACTATGTTCAAGTTATTTTGCTGTCAATAATATTGCGCGCGAGGTGGGATATGTAAATCCTATGCGCAATAAAGATATTATTATTATTATTATTATTATCATCATGGATCCATCGGTGGATCACGGTGGCTTTCTCAAGGTCATCTGCGCGGTGGCCTACGTGTTACTATATTTATTCTACCATGCGTCCGCCGTACTTCGCACTTTTCTTAGTTACCATGAACCAAAATTAATGAAATTTGGTTTGTAGGTCCCGTTTGGGGTCTAGTTGGTCCTCGAAGTTCGGCGTTACTGTCAGTCACCTCTAAGGGGTGAAAAATAGGGGTTGAAATTTTCAGGACGTTTCCTCAAATTTCCTCAAACATTTCCGCAATTTCCTCAAAAATTTTCAATAGAACGGTCTAATTTTTTTCCAGTCTTTAAATTTATCTTGAACTGAAGAATTTTTTGAGACCATCCGGAGCTCTGTACGACCAGTATCTATCTACATAGATTAATTAATTAATTAGTAAGAAACTGAAATTTTGCGTAGTCATCAATCTTCGATGACACTACACGATCAATCATAAAGACAGACAATAATTAGTTACTGACCAACGCTCTTATTTTTAGTCATAAAAAATTGTAATGTTCTCGGGTAGCACAGATTGATTACAAGATTTTCTACAGTACTATTTTATTCTAGTACTTACCTACAAAATAAACTTTTAAAAAACATATTTTTATTTCAAAATGATATAGAAAGAAAAAAGTCTGCTACCACGGAACAACGGAATTTAATGTGATTAGAAATAAAAGCGTGGGGAGATATATTTTACTTTTTAAGGAAATTTCATAAAAATTTAGGTTTGAAAGAACTCTAATCTTAGTAGCAGGATAATTAGCGTACCTATCTTGTAGGTACTCTAATTTTATATTTTAATTAACTCATTTTATATTTCATACCTATAGGTATGAAATATATTATGGGCACCCCATGGTTTTATATTTAGTCACAGAAATTTTGATGTTCCCTGGAGGTAGAAAGAAATTATTTTACTCCTTCTAGATCATTTCGACATAAAGGTGTGTATGTAAAACTGTTTTTAATTTTTTTTTTTTAATTTAAACTCAGCTACAATAAATATTATACACGTGAAATCATCGCAATAAGATCATAATCATGCTTCCCCGACCTGGCGGATGTTCAAATCCCTGTGGAGGACGGAGTTCCGTGCATACCATGGTGCGCACGTGATGAGTGTAAGTACCCTGTTTTGTTGCACCTGAATTCGGTTAATTTGGGTGGAGCTAGCTGAATCCCAAAGGCATGAGGCGTATGTCCATATAGGTCGTATAAGCGATAAGTACAGAAGACGTTTGGTGCTAAGCGTAAGAGGAGAGCGAGAATCCAGTAATGGTTTGAGCTGGCGTATGCGTGATCGGATATGTTTCACAAGCTCGCTGATGTGTACCGAGAAGGTCATCCTTTTATCAAGGTGGACTCCGAGGTAACGTGTATGGCCCGTTTCAGGAACAGGAATGGAGTCGAGGCTGATCGGTAAATTTTAAACCTTCTACGGTATGTGAAAATTAACTTAGATGCCTTGTCCGCATTAACTTTTGTCCGCCATTTAATGGTTCTTCAACAGCTGCGAGATGAGATTGGAGGTTGCGGACAAATGTTTTTGCTAACAAAATTGCATTGCGGTCACCCGTGAGAATTACAAGGGGAATAAGAATTTTCACGCTCCAGTCAACACCACCTGAGTCAAAGAAAACGATTTTCAACACCGAGTCGAGTTGTTTTAGGGCTGACAACCACACTTGTTCCCTTGGGCGTGTTTGTGATTTGGATGTGTTTAGCACTGACCGGTCCCGATTGTCATATAAGCAAGTGATTTCCATTGGTTCTTAAAAACACACGTGTTTAGTGACTCAAGGCCTGCTTTCAAAACTCGGCGGTCCGCGCCTCGCCAGGGGGCAAGCCCCCTGGACCCCCGGTAACCTCTATTTACATACTTCGGACGAAATTATAGAAACACAGAATGTGTTTTAGCTCACGCGTTTCACATAAACCTTTTTCGACTGATATATTGACTGCTCATAGGTTACACCAGGTTACACGATCCTTAGTTCCGTATCATCGGTACTTATATAAAGCTTGCAATCGTGTTCACAATATAAATTATTGAGAATGATCACCTGTGTGTAAACAATATTATTATTTAAACAATGACGCTCATACCGCAGCTTGTCGGCCACGCACTCCGCATTGGTTAACGTAATATGGTTAGGTAAATCGAGAGCTATCCAACGAGTGGTGAACGATTTTTGTACGATGATAACTGGCGAAGTTAAAGTTCCGTAGCAACGAATCGGTTGTAAGTACGTGAAAATCATTAGAAATTTTTCATAACAGCGTCCCAGACTTCGTTACGAAATTTCGTTACCTTTTGGTTTATTATTTTCAATAATGAACCATTGGAATCGAGCATGAAAAAAAAAATTCTTCCCCCCCTCAAAATTTGATGGTTTACGTTTCAAGGTATGTAGAATCCAAAACTGCAATAAAAATATTTCTGTCTGTCCGCCGTACGCCGTACGCCGTACGCCGTACGGGCCACTTTTCTTAGTTACCATGAAAAAAAATTGATGAAATTCGGGTTATAGGTTCCGTTCGGCGTCTAGTTGGTCCTCGAAGCTCGACGTTACTGTGAGTCATCTCTAAGGGGTTCAAAATAGGGGTTGAAACTTTCAAAACGCCTATACCATTTTTTTACGTAAATATTTTTACGGTTTTAAATAATTCTTGAACTTGCGAGTTTTTTAAGACCATCCGGAGCATCGTACGTCCAGCCGTTCGTTCACAGTAAGGCCCCGAAGTTTGCACCGACAGGCATTTTCGACTCCAGTGTGAATGAAATTGTATACAATTCAAACCAATTCTCGTAACCAGAGACGCGCCCACAATAGGAATTCGTGAATACGGCCAATCATTGGTAGGGATCACCTGATTATATTGGCGGAGTATGAAGTCGAGTTGGTTGTTCTGTGATATTATTTAATTTGAAAAATGATGGCTCTTTTGGAGTTTGTTGGTAGGTAGTGAAACTTGAACAAACGTTGAAGTATTATTGATGGGTAAATTATTACTACGGTAAATCATTACTCAACGGTAAATTATTACACAACGGTTCAGTATACCATCTACGTAGAAGGGGCTGGAGTTTGTTGGTAGGTACTTTTGCAACTTTTTTCACTCCTCATCAACAATTTATTTTCAGAACTTCATTATGTGCGTTTCTTTTTGTTAGGTACTGTTTGTCATCGGTAGAATTATTTTAGCAGCATTTAACTCGTGATTTAGGTAGGTACCTAGTAACGAGTACGGGGTTAGGTACTAACCTACGGAGGGTCTGCGATCTACATAATATGTATATAATAGAATAGTACATATCATATTATATAGAAGGGTTATCTATACATAGAGCTGTGATCTGTAACAGGAGGGTATTCTATACAAAATAATAAACCGTTGTGCAGGGATTTGCAGCGTTTTTGGCTAGTTAGCCCATGGCTAAAACACATTCTGTGTTAAAACGTTTCGAAAAAATATATAATTCGCTATATATTTCTTTCTGTTCCCAGAATTTATTTTAATGTTCATCTGAAGGTTGAGTCAATTTATACGTCTACGAATTCCTAAGTGTCCTGGGTTATGTCCGAGTCAAGCACGTACTGTAATGTCCAGATTCCTACATAGGCCCAATTAAACTTTAATCCTGTTGTTTCGCAAATCAGAATGAATTTCGAATTACATACCTTGGTATATCATTGGTTTCACTGCTTCCAACGCCAACATAAAAAAACAGGTACATACCTGAAACATAAAAAAGTAGAACATCGTATTACTAAATCTGAGTGGGCATCAAGAAGACTTTTTGGTAGTCAAGTAGTCACACAATATCAGAACAAAGCACAATTGGCGAAATCATTTTGCTACTTTGGTCCCGAACAGCTTTACTGGAGAAGCCTGAAAATATTGAATTTTCAGCTAGGGAGAGTTCTGGCTGACCTAGCATCAACGCAACGCAATTTGAAGCAATCCTAACTGATGGACAATTAAATCATCATCATCCATTTGTAATCTCTCTGGTATTGTCTATTAATTTTTGTCTCAATCATTACATTCCTTCTACACTGAGGGGACAGAAACATATTGTTCTGTACGCACGAACGGCCATGTTCCCCTCACTCTAAATCCAGAACAATCTGTAAAGCTGGCCACTGACGATCGTTCCAACAAGCCAAACGGCGTGGTAGCGCGCCAATGGAACGACGTGAATGGCGAAACTCATCGGGTATGGAGTGGAGTGACGGGGCGTGATGGAATTCCAACCAGTCCAAAAGCCATCGCGCCGCGTCAAAACTCCATCGCTCCAACTGCTCGTGAATGGGGAAACGCGACCGGGAAATACGGACAGATGGCGCGATGGAACGACCGTGAGTGGGGAAACCTCGCGCTTTTCTGTCTCAGTTGGTGATGGACAGTCGTACAGGTCGCTTATCGCCTTTCGCCCTGTGGTCAATTCAATTTCGGTTCTTTCCCCAGTTTACATTTTCTCGCTGCGAAATGAGTTCAATAAAGAAAGGATGTTCAATAAAGAGATATAATTAGCGAAACGATTCTTTTTTGTTTTCCCTACGTCATTTCAATTCAGTATGCACAATTGCACACGCAATAATGACAAATTTGGTGAAAATAATTGAACTTACCATCATGTAGGCGCTTAAACTCTTCAGTATTGCTAGGCAAGTTTCAGGAATGATGACTCCCAACCTCTGAGGTGATATTGCAGTGACGAATTTCAGCTCTTCAAAATTCATCCCAGTTGCCAGAAATCGTAATGTAGCAGCGAGCCTTTCATGGGGAGTAATGCACTGTCTCATGACTGTATCTTTTTTTTTATCATCGGTGTGACCAAACGGAGTAATTGAAAGTAGGCCTCTTCATCCATTCGCAAGTAATTTCTCCAGTCAGATGGTTCTAACCGCAGCTCTTGAAGTAAATTTAAGTGTGTGTGCTGTATTCTGTTGAGAAACCACTGTTTCACCCCCTTCTGTTTGGGTTTTCTTTGTTTAGCGTACAAACATACA
The DNA here is from genome assembly GCA_954871275.1 of Leptopterna dolabrata. Classification (NCBI taxonomy): domain Eukaryota; kingdom Metazoa; phylum Arthropoda; class Insecta; order Hemiptera; family Miridae; genus Leptopterna; species Leptopterna dolabrata. The sequence continues at coordinate 47,262,236 of OX940976.1, read as the reverse complement.
GCTGTGGCCAAAAGGAGAAATTCATCTTCGTCCATCATGCACGCTTTTCAAACTATTGTTACAATTTTTTGAACCAAATTATTTATAATAATAAATTACATAGAAACTCACACCACTTCCAGTTCAAATGACGGAACGGCACTGGTGAAATGGAGTGGAGTGATCGTGAATGACCCCCACTTTCGACTCTTTTTTCCGTCATTCCAATACCGCCTGACTTCGCGCCACGCCACTCCATTTGGAACGATCGTCAGTGGCCAGCTTAACTGAACTCGCGCTCCGTCATGAACAGCCATTTTGACTGGGTAAAAAAATTACTAAATCAGCATGCATAACAGTCCTAACAGATCTTACCCCCAAAAATCAAATAGAAAATTATAGAGCATGATACACCAGGTTATCATAGGGATACTCCACTAATGATAAATCCATCCTCCACTAATCTATTATGGACTACATTTAATCTTCCATTCTATTTCATCGTAGAAAGAGTTGATCAACAGTAGAAATCAGACTTCTGGCCTTCAATTTATATATGTAGGTACTCGAAAACTAAGACACACGCTCCTCCTACTATGAACCGCACACTCCATTCTGACGGTTCAACATAGCCTACTCGCCACAGGCTATAAGAACTCAAGGAATAACTTGTAAATATAGCATCAAGGACCGCCATTATGATCCCAAGCCAATGCAAGTGCGTTGATGTGTGTGTCAATGAACAGGATCAGGTGAAAGGCGCAAAGGTGATCCCGTTCCATGAGGTTCCCCTCACCACGACCGTCGAGAATGATATCACTGGGGGGATCAGACGCGCACTGGTTCCAGTGACTGTCGTTTTACTACACAACAGCCATATTTCATTCAAAACAGCTATAACAAGGTCCTATACCCGAGATCCGACTCTCACATATCCAGATCCTAAAGGAAATTTGAATGAAGTTGATCGAAAAAAGTTTCTATTATGTAGCATAGCCTAATAAGTCAGTTTAGACGTCCTGTACTTACAATGCGTTCTCACGACATTGACATCATCTGTCTGAAGACGCCGTCAAGCCGAATAATCGAGTCCTTATTCCCTGACTAGTAGAAAGAATTATATAGGTATTTATTGTGCGTTTGTGGAATTCTTTACCCTTTTGTGGCATTAAAAGCCTTTGGTTTTAATTTTACAATAATCTAGGTAGGTACCCACCAATCGTTAGCTACTTCTAAAATGTTTTAATTCATCTTCTCACTTTTAATAATTAATACCCGAGAACTCCAACACAACAAACAGTACATTTTGTTAAATCTAATAAATACCGATCAACGGGTGACTCGAGAAGTTCCGGGGCGGTCGCTAACTTTGAAATGCAAGGATCGCAAACTGTAGTGGTGGCCTCAAAGGCAACGCAGAAAGGGTTAGTCGTTACTAGTGGAACTAATGGCGGACTTCACCGAAGGAAAGTGGTCGAGAAGGCAGACGCCCATTTGGGCTTACCTTACTGCGAACACTTGGCCTTATCAACCTTGCTGGCTTTAGTTGGCCTACAGAGTAAAGTAGCTACCTTATTCCTTTGGGAATAACTGCTTTAAATGAGTACCTGTTTTGTGTCATTTATCCTCATGTGCCTTCAATGTAAATTATTGAGTCGGTCCGTTGCTTTCTCAATGACAACTTCTGTTGGATAGATTATATAGGGTGAACGCTAGTACGGTTTAGACCCGGATAGTAAAGAAATACAAGAATTGTCCAGCGTTCAAGCGAATGCACCAACGTCGGTTTTGAAGTACATTTCAGTTTTCCTCTGCAGTTACTGTTTAGGCAACTGTTGCCGATTAGTTTGTTGTGGTGGTTGGATTAGTTGTATGAGTAGTTCAAAGAGCCATACTAATCATCGACGATCTTCAGCACCACAATGCCCAGGCGTTGCATCGCTGAACTTTACCATGATCTTGTACTGGTCCATCAGCCCTTGTCCTCTTGTCCTCCACTCCATCACATCTCCCACCAGACTGTTCTAACTGACGTCCACGTCCCATCGTCAGTTCATGATCGATCGCTCGCCCTGTATCTTCGCCACTTTGCTTTCTCGTTCACGACGAGTGTGCCATTTTTCCTCCACGAGGCGGCCGCCTGAGCACCACGTGCAGTTTCAGCAGCCGAATTTATCGTCTTCGAGGATAGTCATCCTAGCTTCCTGGCCCTTCGATCTCCGAAAATAAGGTCAGTTCGTTCCAGTAATAAATCGATCCATCACTGTTTTGGAACTTCACACATTTTTGGAACAGAATACGTTTCTGAATCCCCCCCCCCCCCCTAGGGTCACTTCTTCAACTGTTTCTTGCAACGTACTCAAACTGGATTACGAACAATCTTCCTTCGAAGTGAAATAGGCGAAAGCACTAACAATTGTGCCTCGCATCAATAACTGTACACAAATTCCGTAGGTACCTATGTACCTACATTGTATATAGCATTCATTACATGGCATGCCAATTTTAGCATGGAACATGCTTTAGCCTTGGACTAACTAGCCGAAAAATGTCACGCGGGATGGGTGACGCGGGATGGGTAACGCGGAAGTGTCACGAAATTTTAACGATGATATTCACGTACAACCGAGTAGTTGCTAGGGAAATGAAACTTCTTTCATTTTCATCGGACAAAAATCGTTTTCCATTCGTTGGAAAGCTCTTGATTTATCACGAATTTATTTCGTATTTTTTCTTGGTATTTATTTCGTAGTTTCATACTATAACTATATAAATGGATGTTATAAATGGATAGTAAACAATGACGCTCGTTTGGTTGTCACTTGGTTGTATCCTGGTGACGAAGTCAAATCATAACAGTGCGGCTACAGAAGCATGTTTTTAAAAAAAGTTTCGACAAACTTGTAAAGTTCGTGTTTTCCTCGTATTCATTGAAATGAGTAAATATTGGGATGGCTTCTTCGAAACCCGCACTTTATTGAAGTTATGAGAGGAACGCGGCGTTTTCCCTTTTTACGTCATCATCAGTCTACCTCCTGCCGTCCACCGGTGATGTTGTGTCCTGGACCAGATTGCCCTCCTTCGACGTCTTCGGGTGTATGTTCCCTTCATTCTACTAATAAATCTACCTACGTCTAAATTCGGAAATGCGACCTCTGATATACCGAAGAAACAACCAAAAACTGCTGCCGAACGTCAAAAAGAATGTAGAGCGAGTAAAGTAGCCGAAAAATAGCTCTCAACGAAAATGGCGAGTCTAAGCCGATTAAAACTGTTGATGAACGTCAAAAAGAATACAAAAAGCGTAAATCTCTTGAAAAATCAATTTCTTACGATCATAGCGAGCCTAAACAGGTCAGAAGCGCTGCTGAACGTCAAAAGGAATACAAAAAGCGTAAATCTCTCGAAAAAACCGTTTTTAATGAACTTAGTGAGGCAAAATAGATCAAAACTGTTGCTGAACGAATGAAGGAAAGCCGTCTACGTCAAAAACTCGAAAAACTGGCTCTGAAAAGACCTCTCGAATCCGATGAAAATATCGATGTACCTAACAGATTATTGAAAACTAATTATACCTTAGCTTACCAACGTTTATCAATCGATGGTCAAACGACAATAGCGTTTATGGAACAATCCCGGATGTTTGGACTATCAGAATTTGAACATTCTGAATGCAGCGTGCGGAAAATCGGCAAGTTGACAATCAGGCCAATAAAGAGCAATCTGACAACAGCGGAGCAAATCCAGTAAAAGTAAACTACAAACAGAATAAAAAGCGCGGCTAAAGCATGTTCCATGTTTCTTGAATTTTAGCCGTAGGCTCTAAGCAGTAAGCATCCGGGGGTCCAGGGGGCTTGCCCCTTGGCGAGGCGCGTAGCGCCGAGTTTTGTACGTTTAGGACAACTTCCATTAATAATGATAAATTTTATGTAGTAAGTAGTCTCTCGATTCAATCTTATCCAGCGCAAATTTCAATTGAGGTCAAAATTTAGTTAAGTTGCCACAAGGCTCACAAGGCTCACAAGGCTACATTTACCTCAACAGTTACCTACTAGCTTTTCTTCAACAATTCCTGGATCACACTGGTATAATTAGAGCCAAGTGGGTCGCCTCGAAAGTTCCTTATATTTCGGGGAGAAAATGGGAAAAAACAGCATTTTACTCCTCAGTTTATTGCTATCAATCGAAGGATTCTCGTCACATCAAAATTATTTCTTCCTTTCTTTTTGATTTCAAATATGGATGTAGACGTGGAAATGTTACTTAATTCCGTGTGTAATCGAAATTTGTTGCCATCCTGTCGAAGTTGTTGATAAAGCGTGGCGAAAACTCCTGCTTCATCCCGCCGTTGGTTGATAGGATGGACCCAACACCGTCTGGTACTACGGCGTTTTGGCGTCAAAGACGGCGTCGACGATGAAGAACGTAAATGGCCAAAGTTCGCATGCGATCCATGCTTCGTCAACTGGGCGGAACTAGCGACTGAGCGCTCGAGAGCCGAAAGGCCCTCAAATGTGAAAGGTGGGAGTCAAGAGCGGAAAGCGCTCCTGACTGCGAGCCACGAGCCGTGCGGCTCCTCGTGTGAAAGAGTATACGCAAAGCTTGAACAATTTTCCTCTCTGTCGTGAGTCCCTCCCGGAACTCCAACTCAAGTAGATTTAAGTTCTCGCTAAAAACAACCTGTAGAAATAAGGCTCTGGGAATAAACGGTAAGAGTGGGGCAACCGACGCAGGATCCGGTACACAACCTGAGGCCCCACCACCAGGGTGGTGGCTTCAGGGTCTATATAACCCCGGATCCTGCGCCATTTTCGCCATTCTACACTTCCTCTAGCTGCTCTCTATCCTCAACCTCCTCTCTCCAAATTCAACTCACAAATTCTAACACCTCTCATCCACAGTAAATTCACACACACACACACATTTCATCAGGATTTGGTGGAGGTCTCGCCCTTAACCAATCCTGATGAAATACACTACACGCTCGGTGGAGGTCCGCCCTTAACCGCACAAACACACACTCTAAATTCACACACACACATAAATTTAGTCAGGATATGGTGGAGGTCTCGCCCTTAACCAACCTGGCAAAATTTATCACACGCTCGGCGGAGGTCCGCCCTTAACCGCACACACACACTCTCACCAAATTTCACTCAACTCACTCATCTAAATTCACTCATCTAAATTCACTCCAAACAACATTATCATCACACGCTCGGTGGAGGTCCGCCCTTAACCGCTACCACATATATAAACCACACATCAAATTCAACTTTAAATTCACTCCTATCCAACATCCAAACTACCTCCACCTCTCATGGTGAATTTTACATCAACCTAAATTCACCATAGTGGTAACCACCGACGTTCCCGCTTCCTTCTTCCTTCTCATCATGGAGTCTTCAGGACATCGCTCGCCCCCCCTCTTGACTTTCCCGTCCACCCTGCCGGCCGCTGCGACACCGCCCGCCGGCGTCATGACCGCTGCGTCCGCACTCACCACCTCCCTTCCGCCCTTCTACACGCACGACCCGATACTCCAGGGTCATTTCACAGCTCCCCTATGATGTCCTCTTACAAGCGTCCGACATTTCCTCCGACAGCGCCACCGCCTACGACGACCTCCGCAATCGGCTTATCTCCCTCTACCAACCATTAAAATTCGCCCGCATCGCAGCGCTGGCGCAGCCCCAACACCTCGGCGATCTAAAACCGTCCCACCTATTCCGCCGCTTGCGCCACCAGCTCCACGACGTACTGACGACCGACGTCACCCGCACCTTCTGGCTCCGGGCACTTCCCGCCTCCGTCCAGATCGCCCTAGCCAGCCATCTCGACGCCGCCGACGACGACCTCCTCCGCTTGACCGACACCATTCACGACCTCGCCTCGGCCGCTACGATAGACGAGCTACGCCATTCCACCCCTCGCCCACCTTCCACTGATCAGCCACCCTGCGCCTTCAACAAGCCGCCGGGAAACGACGCAGCCCGTCGGTAAATCCGGCGGGCCCCCCTCCACGTACCCTCGGGGGGGACCACACACTTCCCCCCCCCCCCCCCCCCCCGCCGCAACGTACGCCGACGCCGTCCGCACGATCCGGACGACGCCATCTTCCCGACACACCGACATCCGCTTCAACACCACCGCCGACGCCGCCCGCCCGACCCGGGCGACGCATCTGACGCATCCACGACGCAACCTCCGCAACACCCACACCCTCCGCACCTACAACACCTCTCCGCACCTGCGACAAGCCTGCCCCTTCCTATGTTGACGCCGTCCGCATGAAACGGACGACGCCGCCAGCAACACACCCCGACGGCTCCTTCCCCGACGACGCCGCCTTCATGGCTAACCGGCGGCTGCTCCTCCGCCGCCGCCGACGCCGTCCACATAACCCGGACGACGCCAACCCCCGCAACTCCCGCAACCGCACTGCCTCGCCGCAACCACAACGCCTCCGCTGCAACCCCCGCAACCAACGCAACCACACCGCCTCACCGCACCCGCAATGCCTCCGCCGACGCCGTCCACATGACCCGGACGACGCCGCCTGCAACTCACCTCGACGGCTCCTTCCCCGGCGCCGCCGACGCCGTCCGCACGCCCCGGACGACGAAATACCCAAGCACCCACCATCCCCGGCACCACGCCGCAACCGCACCCTCCACAGCCGCAACCTCCGCACCCGTCGCAGCCGCAACCTCCGCGCCCAACACAGCCGCAACCTCCGCACCCGACGCAGCCGCACCCTCCACACCCGACGCAGCCGCAACCTCCGCACCCGACGCAGCCGCAACCTCCGCACCCGACGCAGCCGCAACCTCCGCACCCGACGCAGCCACAACCTCCGCACCCGACGCAGCCTCAACCTCCGCAGCCGCAGCCTCCGCAACCGACGCAGCCGCAACCTCCGCACTCGTCGCAACCGCACCTAATGCAGCCACGACTACCCGACTCAAATGCCACAACCGGCGCCGCCGCAACGCCTCCACTGCGGCCGCCGCCGACGTCGCCCCCATGACCCGGTCGACGCAGGACTACCACCCTGACGGCCACGCCCAACTCAACCACCCCCCCTCCGCAAGCATGTTTCATTCACCATCAACAACCCTACCGCCCCTCCCTACCCCATTCCGATCCCAAGCCTCCCTTCACCACCGCCAATCCAACATCACCCTCACCGCTCCCCGTCACCTTCCGTCTCCCTCACCGGACCCCGACGTCGCCGCAGCTCTCCGCGACGTCCCGGGTACCGGCTCCCAACCGCTCGCCCCCTTTACAGTGAAGGGGCCCCTCTATCAGTCTTCACCAACGCGAAGACTGTTAGAGGGTGACACCTCTCCTCAATGCTCTCCTCCCCATGTACATTACGCATCAACCTCCTTGTACCCTATCTATAACCTCGCACCCTCTGTACATACCTCATCAATCACCTTGTATCCTAGCACTAAGCAAACCTCTACTATAAACATCGCCTAGCACGTAAGTCTCTCTAGTCATAAGTAGCCTTCAGCGTCCACCTTGTTTGCCGTCGCCCTCAGCGCCTGTACTCCTCTTCTTATTGTATCACATCGCCTTCAGCTCCACATTGTTTGTCTCCGCCTTCAGCACCTGTAACCCTGCGCCTTCAGCCCCACTAATGTTCTCATTGCCTTCAGCCCATGTAACTCTGCGCCCTCAGCTCCTACAATTTTGTTTTTTTGCTCAAAACTGGGGGGACCTCTGTCGTGAGTCCCTCCCGGAACTCCAACTCAAGTAGATTTAAGTTCTCGCTAAAAACAACCTGTAGAAATAAGGCTCTGGGAATAAACGGTAAGAGTGGGGCAACCGACGCAGGATCCGGCACACAACCTGAGGCCCCACCACCAGGGTGGTGGCTTCAGGGTCTATATAACCCCGGATCCTGCGCCATTTTCGCCATTCTACACTTCCTCTAGCTGCTCTCTATCCTCAACCTCCTCTCTCCAAATTCAACTCACAAATTCTAACACCTCTCATTCCACAGTAAATTCACACACACACACACATTTCATCAGGATTTGGTGGAGGTCTCGCCCTTAACCAATCCTGATGAAATACACTACACACCCGGTGGAGGTCCGCCCTTAACCGCTCACACACTCTTCACAAATTCACTCTCAAATTCGTTCACCCTCACGCATTTCATCAGGGTTAGGTGGAGGTCTCGCCCTTAACCAATCCCGATGACACACACTACACGCTCGGTGGAGGTCCGCCCTTAACCGCACAAACACACACTCTAAATTCACACACACACATAAATTTAGTCAGGATATGGTAGAGGTCTCGCCCTTAACCAACCTGGCGAAATTTATCACACGCTCGGTGGAGGTCCGCCCTTAACCGCACACACACACTCTCACCAAATTTCACTCAACTCACTCATCTAAATTCACTCACCTAAATTCACTCCAAACAACATTATCATCACACGCTCGGTGGAGGTCCGCCCTTAACCGCAACCACATATAAACCACACATATCAAATTCAACTTTAAATTCACTCCTATCCAACATCCAAACTACCTCCACCTCTCATGGTGAATTTTACATCAACCTAAATTCACCATACTCTCCAATTCTAGTTAGCTTCAATAAAAGTACCCGCGTTGATCTGCTTCCCCGCGTATCCTTCAAGCCATGGCTTGGACACCCAGCGTTGCCAACCACAAACCCGAGTTCAGATCTGCCTGCTAAATCATTTTCTCAATCTACGCACTTTTTGATGAATTTTAAAAACAGAATTAAATTCGCCGTTCCATCCATCCAAACCCAAAATCCATGAAGTAAAACCAGTTTTTGAGTTGCAAGTTATATCTGCAACGTCCGTTTGCCTTTGAATTAAAAATAGCGGACTTACCTAGATATTTAATTCGGGACTTAGGGAAAGAAAAAGAAAATTGTGAAATTCAATCATCTGATTTGACAGTGACTTATATTGTTGATCACGCTGCACGATTGCACGCTGATGAATGGTGATCTACGAGTAGTATTATTGAAAGCTAACCAGAAGTGAAGAGGAACATCGTCCAATTCTTGTCACATGCGCCCTCGTTAGGAAGTGGCATCGCCGCATCCTCCAGACTGTCCTCCTACGGCACATCTCTAAAAAATCACTAATATCGCCAGAATTTTGACTAAAAACGCTGCATATTATTATTACACAACGGTTTATTATTCACCTGTATAGATGCCCCTTCTGCGTAGATCACGGTTTTCAGTGGTCAATTACTCGAGCTCCCCCCAGGAAAGCCCTAAATCGAGTACTGGAGCCGGCAACGGCATTAAAGTTTCCTACAAATACGTGGGATTAAATAATCCAATCATTAATTATTTGTAGTTATTCATGAAGCATAGTATAGGGCAAATTATAAACCGTTGTGTAATAATTTACCTGATAAGGTGCCCCTTCTACGTAGATAGTATAATGACTGGTGTGTAATAATTCACCGTTGTTTGATAATTTGCCCATCAATAATTTCAACGATTGTTCAAGTTGCAAAACTAGGTACCTATCAAAAAAATCCAGCCCCTTCTAGGTATATGAACCGTTGTGTAATAATTTACAGTTGTGATAATTTACCGTTGTGTAATAATTTACGACTGTGTAATAATTTACCCACCAATAATACTTCAACGTTTGTTCAAGTTTCAAAAGTACCTACCAAAAACTCCAACAGATCCATCATTTTTCAAATGAAATAATATCGTACAACAACCAGCTGGACTTCATACAGCCATCGGTGATTATAATCAGGTGCTCCCTAGCGATGATATCTGGGCCGGATTTATACCGTTTGATTCACGATAGTGTTGACGAAGCTTTTTGGTGAAAACGAACGGCTGGTCATACAATGCTTCGGGTGGTCTCAAAAAATTCTGTAGTTCAGGATGAATTTAAAAAGGTTGAAAAAACCGTACCCTCCTATCGAGCGATTTCGAGCTACGTCGTTCTGAAAATTTCAACCCCTATTTTTAAGCCCTTAGTGATGACTGACAGTAACAACGAGCTTCGAGGACCAACTAGACCCCGAACGGAACTTATCACTCGAATTTCATCAATTTTTTTTTCATGGTAATTAGAAAAGTGCTAAGTACGGTGTACGGAGTACAAAACGAAACCATCAAATTTTGTGTGGGTTAGAATTTTTTTCTCATGCTCGATTCCAAAGGTTCATTATTGAAAATAATAAACCAAAATGAAGGTTGTTTTGGATTTTTTTAATATGCACTTTTGCAACTTGAATAAACGTTGAAGAACGTTGTGAACGTTCACAACGGGTAATTATGAAACAACAGTAAATTGTTACTCAACGTTTTGTTATACTATCTACGCAGAAGGGGCACCTATACAGATAAAGCATTATACAACGTTTATTATTTACCTTATGATTCATGAATAACTGCAAATAATTAATTATTGAATTACCGAATCCTACGCATTTGTTGGAAACTCTAATTCCGGGGCGGCTCCAGTACTCGATTTAGGGCTTTCCTGGGGGGAGCTCGAGGGTATTGACCACAGAAAACAGTGATCTGCGCAGAAGAGGCATCTATACAGTTCAATAATGTACCGTTTTGTAATAATGTGCAGCTTTTTTTTGCATTTTCGGATTCTACATACTTACCTACCTTGAAACGGAAACCATCAAATGGTTTTTTCATGCTCGATTACAAAGGTTCATTATTGAAAATAATGAACCAAAATGTAATGCAACAAAAGTTCATGAAACAGCATATTTTTTTGAACAGCTCTACCTAAATATGGTTCAAGTTTCAGTACCTACATAATTATGTATTTTGGATCAAACCTTGAAAGGTGTAGACAATTTTTCAAATGAAGTAGATGGAATTGACAGATATCGTGAAAAAGTAAGGTACCTAGAGAGTGAGGATTTGACCTTTGTTCTCTACTATCTTAACCCTTTCGAAGTTTGGTTCCTCACGCCTCAGCGGCATTCTACAGGATCGTTTATGTTGCTTCACCGCGGAAAGTTGCCAAACTAAGTCCAGTCTTAAGCCTAATTGCTAAACGAGGTCAGCTCAAGACTTTTAACCAACTTTCAGGCCTTCACTCAACATGCAGCCTCTTTTGAAAGGAATATTCCGCTCAAAAGTTGCTTTTTAAAGGCAGCCTGTCGGGAGTGTTGAAGTGAGTTACGAAAATGAGAATGAGGCGGTCATGACGGAAGAGGCGGTTGGCGGCTATGATAAATAAAAGATGTCGTTGTAAACTGCATAGCTGTCCACAACCCTATGAACATTTAATTGTATGAGATCGCCTACATCATTCATTATGAAAATACTCGTCAAACCTATTCAAGCATTATATTCTAAACCAGTTCTAGTTCATCGTGTGGCAGCTCATCATTGATAAACAGGTGTAGTTTTACAATAAAAATACCATAACCCAATCCGTTTTCTAAGAATTTGCAGCGTTTTAAAATAACGTTCCTGTAGCTGAAATTGTTGTACACAAACACAATACGAAAATTTTGAATTTTGGCAAACACAAACTCAGAATCCGATCTTGATTAAGTACATTTTGTTAATGAACCGATTTTTTCGGACACGTAGGGTTCCTCTGACGACCGATTTGTTCCATCACCACTGCTGGAATGATGCTCTATTGTAAAAAATCATCCTATTCATCTGTCTCACCTATTTTCATTTCGTAGTTAACACAAAGCTACGAGTACAACCAATCCATTATATTCTCTTACTTCATATTATCATCGGTGTTTTCTACTTCATAAATAATCTTCTCTTCCACTTTAGCTGCATGGGATGCTGCGCACTGCGCATGAGTTTTTCTAAAGCAGGGGTTCTCAACTTGGATTTTTTGTACAACCTCGTTTCTCAAATATATATTTCTTAAAATTTCTCTTAATTCGGCCTATCTTAATTTAGATAGATAAATACATTTTAAAAACAGCCTGTTTGGCATTAGATATCAATCGCCTTCAGTTGTTGACACTTTCAAAAAATTAGCCGTTTTTAAACTGCTGAAGTTGAAAGGCTCGGGTGACTTGTGTAGTAAGTGTGCTGCAAGATTTTGTGAAATAGCCGGGAAAAAACCTAGTGGAGGAACGCCAGAATACAGACTTAATATGCATAGTCACCTGCAAATGAAACATCTACTTCGAATATCCTTTCATTTGCTTTGGTGTGCCGTTTTCGCATATCGCTACAAATATATTTCCTCATTTCTTTCCGTGAGATGTTTCTATATAATGTACCCATTCCAACAGTAGGGTAGGAGATGAATACGGTTTTCTGGCCTATTATCCCCCTTTCTTTTCTCCGATTCACCCTTCGTAAGTATGTATATATAAATCCATCTCAGACCGGTTCCATGAATCTTACTTCAACTGCATTTCCAAAGGGCAACATGCAATCAGGACTCTCCTTTGCGGCTCAGAAGGGTGTATTGAATGAATTCGCAAAGCTACATCCTAAAAATCCTCTTTCTACCTCTTCGTGCTGCTCTTTCTCACAAATGTTTTAGGACAATCCGTCATATTTCCTTATTTTTTCTCGTATTCATCTTCAAATATGATCCGCTGAAGGGTCTTGGCTCCTATTGTGTCATGAACTATTTTTATCTCCCGATCTTCCATCCATCCGATGAAATCAATGTTCTACTGTATTTTTCGATTTCGAGTACAACATATTGAGAACGTGAAGATTCGACCACTTGAGGGAGGGCGACTAAGGTGAATCATCCGTGTGAATTACTTGGCTCGATCCGGGACATGGTAGCAAGCACACTCGACGGTGGGTGTACAAGTGGCCGGGAGCCGGGTTCTTCTTCTTTGTAGCACTCATGGGTGGATGGATGCCACGAGTACATACGTTATCACGTTACCCCGTCTTATCACGTCTCGTCTACTCAGTTGTATGCTTAGGATATGAGTACATAATTGAGTAGGGTAGGATCGGTTGGATCTGGATGTAAGTCTACATGGTCTTTTTACCATGTCGAGTTACAGAAATAGTCAACTAACCTGTTTGAATTACCTTAGTAGGTAGGTACCTAGTATTATTTTCTCTTCGATACGCAGATAATCTATGTACTCTTGAGACTGTGAAACATTAAAACATATTATTCTCTTCGAATCTGAGAAAAAAATTAACTGCTCAAATTAAAAATGCTAGGCTATCGGAAATATAACTCAGTGTTGAAAAGTTAATTACAGTTTTTGGTTTATTATTTTCACAAATGAACCTTTGGAATCGAGCATGAAAAAATATTCTAATCCCCCCCCTAATTTGATGGTTTACGTTACAGGGTATGCAGAATCCGAAAATGCAATAAACTCTCCTGTGGAGTTTGAACGTTCCGACGATCACCGAGCAGCCAGTGGGGGTGACCAGGTCAGGCCTGGAAGCTGTAACGAAGTTTATAAATTTGTATGAATTCTATAAGCAGGTTCCTGTAGAGATGCTAAATGAAATGTGCTAAATGCAAAAAAGAATCGTGGAAATTAGGGAATTAAAGAAAGCTTGGTATAAATGCAGCACAATACCTCTCGGGTCACCGATTAAGTTCCATACGTTTACGATGTTACAGTTACCTACTAATCAAAGAATGCATTCCGACATTTAGCTGTAAAATGTATCTGAAACTAGTACGTAGATAAGTACCTAATTGAATCATTTAATGTATTTGTACATGCTGGGGAACCTGAATAATTGGGAGTTGAAGGGACCAGGTTTTGAAACCCATTCATAGAGGTTCCCTCTTGAAGAAAACAGTACAAAAAAAGATGAAATTTAGAATGTGTTTGAATTAAATTAGGAAGTCATTCATTGCCATTACAGGTATTGTAGAAAAAACCTACTGGGTTTAAAAAAAACACTTCGGAAAACTGTCTGAAATGACCATAAATTTGTATAATAACAACAGAAGAAGTGTCAACAGGTGAATCAAGACGATTAAATGGCACTATAAATGATCAAAGATAATTTTAAAAAACTTTGGAATTCAGGTTTCCTCAAACGTAGAAGTCCATTGGCGTCAAATCTGGACTCCTGGCCGGCCAACCCACTGGACCCTATCTTCTGATTCACCTTTGTGAATAATGTTCGTCCTAACAACTCTGGCAGAGTCAGTTGCTGTGCAGAATTTTTGTTTTTTTTTTTTTTTTTTTTTCAACAGCACCTACCTATCTAATTTTGTAAATTTTAAGGAGAGCATCAAAATGATTTATTATTACTTATTATTCAATAATTATTCATAAGAAATCTCTAATCAAACGCTTGCATACGAGTCTGCAACACATTGGGACATTTTATGTCCCAATGGGAACTTAGGGATAATTGACGGTATCATTTACGGGTTGCAAGATTACCACGATCCGGGTTACATGGTGGTGCAAGGTTACCACATTCGATTCTAGTAAGTAATGACTTTCTTCACTAGTCTGTTGCTGACTACCTTGTTTACCAGCCTTTTTGACATTTTATGTCTTTACTTTGCTACATAAACTCGAAAATTTAACGCGGGACATGTAACGGAGAAGCGTCACGAAAATATTTCTGATGATTTTCGCTTACAACCGATTCGTTGCTACGGAACTTTATCTTCGCCAGTTATCATCGTAGAAAAATCGTTCACCACTCGTTGGATAGCTCTCGATTTACCTAACCATATTACGTTAACCACTGCGCAAAATAATTCGGCTTTGGTTGAAATTCGACGACATCAAAGTTGGAAAACTCTTGCGATCCAAGGCTACCGGACACTACGTTGCACATCCGTTTCTGATGATTTTCGCTTACAACCGATTCGTTGCTACGGAACTTTATCTTCGCCAGTTATCATCCTACAAAAATCGTTCACCACTCGTTGGATAGCTCTCGATTTACCTAACCATATTACGTTAACCACTGCGCAAAATAATTCGGATTTGGTTGAAATCCGACGACATCAAAGTTGGAAAACTCTTGCGATCCAAGGCTACCGGACACTACCTTGCACATCCGTGTATATCTAAGCATTGGACTCCAATCAGTATACGTACGAGTAGGTACTATGACTCTCCTTAGTAAGATCATTTCTTGCAAGCGATCAACATTCCCGTTGACACCAGCCTGTCACATAAAATGTCCCTCGTGGTTGCGTACTTGTACGAAAGCTGTACCCACCGTTTGTGTTTTTGACATTTTATGTCTTTACTTTGCTACATAAACTCGAAAATGTTTTCATCATGCTCAGCTCAGCTACCGCGCCAGGTACGGGGGTACGGTTAACAAGAAAATGTTCAATAAAATCACACGATTCCAGCGAGTGGTGAACGGTTTTTGTACGATGAAAAATGGCAAACATGAAGTTCCGTAGAAACGAATCGGTTGTAAGCGAAAATCATCAGAATATCAACTGTAACGCTTGTTTACCGGTATCGCATAACGGTTTCGTATAACGCTTTTCGGGTCCATGTGCCAAAGTAAAGACATAAAATGTCAAAAACGCTGCAAATCCCTGCACAACGGTTTATTATTTTGTACAGAATACCCTCCTGTTACAGATCACAGGTCTCCGTATAGGTAACCCTTCTATATAAAATAATTATGTACTATTCTACACATATTAGGTTTGTTCGCGGTGGCTATCTGACTGTCTTCAAACCGCCAGATCCATCATTTGGCGTTCGCGGTGGTCTTGCGGACTGGTCTCGGGCTGTATAGCATTCATCGGATGCTGTTCGCGGTGTTTTTGTGGCGGTTCGAAGACTGTTCGAAGACCGTCAGATCAGTCCGCGGATTTTCCGATGTAGGTAGGTACTCCTTTCTGACTGCTCGCCCCCCACTACCGCTCGCCCGCTTAAGCCAAACAAATTATTTCTCATCGCACCGTCGTCCTACTTGTTATTCGTTCTGTGTGTTCGTTCTAATAACCCTATCCACTTCTCTCACTTGCGTTTTGGTACTTCTCACCATGAGTTCATCCAGTGATGAGGGGTCGATCACTCCTATCGAGGTGTCATCTGAAGATGATTTGGACTTAGGTAGGTACTCCATCCAGTGAAAAAAAAATGAATACTATCTGGAAGAATTTTTCCTGTATAGGACGAGGAAACTTTTTTTGTTCATTTTCGTGTGAGCAGGCCCAATAGCCGAAGAGTTGGCTCGATGGTATGGTGCCTCTTCCTCGTACCATTATCAAGTAAGTTGTTTACTTTTGTCAACCTCTACTTTTCGCATCGTGCCTGCATCACCTACCTACTTACCTGAAACAACCTGTGTACAAAACGACGATCGTGTTTTAATTCCGAAAGCGTACTATTATAAGTACTATAATATTACAGTTATTGAGTACTATTATATTATAATGCCTTGCTGATGTGTAGGTATAGAAATACAACCCCCAACTGACTGACCATTTCCACATTTTACAGCGTTGGACGATGGTTTCCCCGAGGAAGGCACTGAAGTCAATCCTGATGAAGATGAATCCATAGAATCTCATCCAGAAGACGTCACTGGCCGTTCTGTTAGGGACAGATTGGCATCTCTACTAGCGTCTTGAATTCATTTTTTATTATAGTATGGTTTACATAACTACCCAAGCTTTTGTATTTAATCACCATATCCTTCAACGACTGATCTTGTAGTGAGCACTTGTATGTCCCTGAATCAAGTTTCCTATCATAACGATAAACGCTACAAATTCTACTGGCACAAATAACTAGAGGGGTTTAAAAAAAATTGTAATGGACATACAAAATTGCTACTATAGATTTATTTCGTGTCCAATAATGAGGTGGTCGGTTGAATATCCCAACTGAAAAACTTAGTGCCACTTACCTATGCGCACCTACCTAATTTTACGATTACGGTGGGTGTTCCAAGAACCGGCCTAGCAATAGTTGGTTTTTGCCAATTTTGGCCCACTCGAATTAGGCTCCTAATTTTGACAAAAAAATTATCTTCGATTGTTGAAATTGTATTTTTCTAGCTGAATTCACAGTTTATGCTGCCTTTTATTTTGTAGACGTTTCCGGTGTTTTCAGCCGTTTTATCAGATTGTTGACCCTTGAGGAAACCGAATACATAGCTGCATTAACAAAAAAAGCACAATACATGAAGAATGTGTAGGTAGTCAGTTATCAGCAAAATTAGTTAGGTACCAAACAACGAACGTCAAACTTTCGATTAGGTATTTCTTCAGTCACTAATGACTCCAAAAAAGTACTCCGAATTTGATAAACATCCCATTAGGTCATTAGTTAGGAAGAAAACTACAGAGATTTCGATTTATATTTATTAAAAATACTTCGACTAAGTACAAGTTGAGATAAAGGAATGCATAGCATTGGTAAGAGATGAATACTCGAAGCAAAACATAGGAACTATACAACTAGGTACGTACAGAAGATAGTCTACCCATTCGTCAGAAGCATAGAAATAATCGTAATATAAGACTTGAGTAAGTTGAAGAATGAAAAAAGTACCTAATAAATTAGCCGAAATCAACGATGATCTATAGGACGAACGTTAGTATTACTGTTATAAAAAGAAATAAATTAGCAGAGATCAATGATGACATATGAACTTCTCACATATACACGAGTCAGAGCCTTTCAATAAACCTTAATCGGTATGATAATGATTTTTATAACAAACGTCAGAAAGCAGAAACTAAATCAAGATCGACGACGACACGACACAGTCAGGAAGGTTAGACATTTGCAGGTTGCACAGCGGTTGCAGTCAGAGTTCCTTCACAGGCGTTCGGGGTAACGGCACGAACGTCCCCGTGTCAGCGAAAGTGCGACCCGAGCGGTGTTGTCGAAAGGTATGAAAGTCCTAGGCTTTGTTGATAAACCTCGAGCGGGCATGGTACATACGTCCCCGCAACCGGGCATGGTCCAAACGTCCCCACAACCGAGCGGGGATCACAATCAAACACCTGAGCAAACGGTAGGTACGCGTTTGGTATTCAATCTGACCTCTGTTTTCAGAGAAGCATGGACAGTGTCTTTGTACCAGGTGGAAGCCGGAAGGGCAGAAATGCTATTGTACGTGGCGATTTCAAATTCGTATTTAAAAGAATGTTGGCAGATGGAACGGAGCGATGGGTATGTTCCAAGAAAAATTTGAAGTGCACGGCGTTCTTAACACTTCGGCAGGGACATGATTTAAATTTTCGTTCTGAGGCATACCTGCCTATTAGGCATGCACTAAACCTACACTCCAAGGGACATCTGCCTTTTAGTCCTCGTAATTTCGCTACGTACTTTTAGAGGGATGTATATGCCTTTCAGGCATGTGAATCCAAAATGAGGAACCCATAACTAAAACGTTACCAAAATACCTGGCATAGCCATGCTAAGTGATTTTCCAGTTCAGATAATGACTGAGACAGATAATGAGACAAATAATAGTATAATACCATTGGTAGGTATTTTCTTTGAAAATTCGATAATTGAATAATTTCACTCAACAGGATATCCGCTTTTTAGGCATTAAAAATGTACTCACCTCTAAGAGTAAGCGGATATCCTGTTGAGTGAAATTATTCAATTATCGAATTTTCAAAGAAAATACCTACCAATGGTCGTATACTATTATTTGTCTCATTATCTGTCTCAGTCATTATCTGAACTGGAAAATCACTTAGCATGGCTATGCCAGGTATTTTGGTAACGTTTTTGGTATGGGTTCCTCATTTTGGATTCACATGCCTGAAAGGCATATACATCCCTCTAAAAGTACGTAGCGAAATTACGAGGACTAAAAGGCAGATGTCCCTTGGAGTGTAGGTTTAGTGCATGCCTAATAGGCAGGTATGCCTCAGAACGAAAATTTAAATCATGTCCCTGCCGAAGTGTTAAGAACGCCGTGCACTTCAAATTTTTCTTGGAACATACCCATCGCTCCGTTCCATCTGCCAACATTCTTTTAAATACGAATTTGAAATCGCCACGTACAATAGCATTTCTGCCCTTCCGGCTTCCACCTGGTACAAAGACACTGTCCACGCTTCTCTGAAAACAGAGGTCAGATTGAATACCAAACGCGTACCTACCGTTTGCTCAGGTGTTTGATTGTGATCCCCGCTCGGTTGTGGGGACGTTTGGACCATGCCCGGTTGCGGGGACGTATGTACCATGCCCGCTCGAGGTTTATCAACAAAGCCTAGGACTTTCATACCTTTCGACAACACCGCTCGGGTCGCACTTTCGCTGACACGGGGACGTTCGTGCCGTTACCCCGAACGCTTGCGAAGGAACTCTGACTGCAACCGCTGTGCAACCTGCTACCCGTGGAGAGACACTGGTTTGATTTTTACGCAATTCTTCCAGGAGTTGACGATTCGTTTTCGCGAATCGACCATCAGCCAAAAATATAGGAAAAGAGCCCGGATCCAATATAAAATTGGACGGGATTTCCATATACCACGTCTAATATTGCAAGGGAGGTCCAATTTAGAATGAATACTTACTTAATTCATTGTAATCCTATTGAAGCATAGAGCATTCATGAATTCACTACAGCCATCTCTGTCGTTCGCCAATCACTTCACTTCTCCAAATGTTTTTTGCATGCGATCTATGCCACGTACTTCCTTTTCGGCAGATCGCGTTTCCATGTGGTTCTTGGTCTTCACTGTTTGCCAAAATACTCCTTGGGAATTCCAGTCTAACACGTCCTTCTCAATGGCGTGGTTCTTCTTTATTGTGACCTACCCACCGGCACTTTCGTTGAAGGACTTCGTCGACAACTAGCTCTTGACCCGCGGTAGCTCACAAGATCATCATTGAGTATTGTCTCAGGCAACCACATGCTTATGATACGCCTGAAACACATGTTGATGAACACATGTAATCGTTCTGATATATCGGCAGGGACTTCGCAGATTTCACATCAGTAAAGTAGGGCACAGTCGTATTGAAAATACTTATTTTTGACTGCCTGGAAATGTTTCCACTTCTCCAAATCTGATATAGTTGGACAAAATCTCCATTTCTCTTCTCTACTTCAAGCTTCCCGTCATCGCCACTTACACACCTTCTCCGTTCAATACATTTCCAAGTTAGACTGAGGAGTCAACTGTCTCCATATTTTTACTCCTCAGTATCAGTTAACTCGTAATTCTCATCTCCTTCGGATTTCTCGCGTTAATCTTTAGAACCCCCCCCCCCCCCCCCCCCTGCAATATTGTCAAGATTTAATAACTTCGCTTAGAGATCCCTGAACCGCTGGGCCAGCAGG